>CM029013.1:30286793-30636792 GCA_016801055.1 Panax notoginseng | reverse complement strand
ACACACCATTACATAGAATAGTGAGGACTACTAACTAATACTATCATTCGGATCATCACTCCGTACCCCGACTTGTCCCAGCTACGTTCTCATTTCCTGAAGAGAACAGTGAAAGAAAGGGTGAGCTCAACTAGCCCAGTAAGAAATATTATGACTAAGATAATGCAGAATAAATTATCATTAGCCTTCAACAATGTTAAACTGATAAAATATAATAGACATCAAGTTTAACTGCAGCGGAACAAGCAATTCCATTAAAAGAGTCAAGTAGAAAATAAACTCTACTATCTTTTATGATTTAAAAGGTTTTTCAACACTGTGATCGCTGAGACTCAGCTTAATAAAATAATCC
The DNA here is from genome assembly GCA_016801055.1 of Panax notoginseng. NCBI lineage: Eukaryota > Viridiplantae > Streptophyta > Magnoliopsida > Apiales > Araliaceae > Panax > Panax notoginseng. Next base: position 30,636,440 of record CM029013.1, on the reverse strand, counting down.
ACATCATCGAATCACCCCTGCACTACGGCCAAGGATATTCGTGTATTCATTAATGGTCATGATCATGCCAACAACTGTCCATCAATGCACTACGGGCCAATGAGGACTTTTACCACATCATTTGTAACATTACGGTCATGATTATACCGAATAATCCCTGGTCATAATCATACCAAGTCCATCTATGCACTACATGCCACAGATGACTTTCAACATTTTATAAACATGAGGATGATGACAATGATATAAGAATTCAATAAAACAAGTTCAAGAATTAATTTATCCAGGAATTAACAACGTCCAAATTGTCAACATGATACTGCATTGTGGAGTAAAATTCAAGAACGCTTAGAAGAATATTTTCTTGAAAAGATACTGGATGAAACGCAACTATCAAGGATATTCCACAAATTTTATGGAGTATAGAAGTCAAAACTTAACCAACTGAGTACAATAAAGAATGGAATAACAAAAGAAATCACCATGCATGCGATAGACCGCACAAACAGGTTATTCCAATAGAATAATAAATAATGGAACCAGGTCCGGCGTAAACGCACAGACAGGATATTCCGACAGAATAATAAATAATGGAACCAGGTCCGGTGTAAAACACACAGACAGGATGTTCCAACAGAATAATAATAAAAGCGGAACCAGGTCCGGTGTAAAACACACAGACAGGATGTTCCAACAGAATAATAAACGGAACCAGGTCCGGTGTAAAACACACAGACAGGATGTTCCAACAGAATAATAGAAGAATGTCACCAAGTATAGGGTAGACCGCGTATACTGGTTATTCCAACAGAATAATAACAAATGGAATAACAGAAGTTCTCTTCATGAATATAAAAGAAATAATATTCCCTACCGTTTTAAAGAAGAGCTGAAGTAAGGAAGTAGTTAAGTAGCAGAATACTCTTCTTCTCTCTCTCTATAGTTTCTCTCTATAGTTTCTCTCTCTAGAGTTCAGTGAATTCGTAAGAAATAATGAAGGAATGAGCTGCTATTTATAGAAAAATGAAATGCATAGTAACTAATCCATGAACGGTCCAGATTGATTTACTTTAATCTGACGGTCCATAATTAAAGCAAAATCTTTTAAATAAAATATAATATATTCTATTTAAAAATAATAATAATACGCAACTACCCCCATTACTGACTCAATTTTCTTTCACCTCCCTACCAGCACTCAATCATACATATATATGTATATATAATATATAATCAAGTACATGGCACCATTATATATATATTATAATAATTAATCTCTCCCGACCAATTTTATCAACACAAAGCTTTTGTTTGAAAAGTTGGCCACTAAGTCCAAGACTTTGAAAAACAAAGCATCCTGCCAAAATCCATCAAAGCCACCACCATTCACCCACATGCTAATATAAATATATATACTTTATAACTTTTGTCCGATAATTTTGAAAAATGGGTAAATGAGTGCCCATAAAGTAAGCAAAATTTACGACACTTACTATAGCAATAATTGAACAAAACTGAGTGCCTTCTCACGTAAGCATTAATAATCAAAACCGTGTGCTACTATTCAACCATACGTATTACTGTACTTTTATTACCGAGTAGTTCAACAGCAACAATGGTAAAATTTCCGCCGTTATTTTTAATAAAATATTTTTGTCGTTTTCTCAATCCGACAATAATTCCGTTGTGGGGTCCACCAATGATTGTGTCGTTGTACGAATATTCCCTGTTAAAACGAATATTCCCCGACCAATCGAATATTATATAACAACTTGCGTACTTTGCAAAATTTATAAATATTACCCACAACTATAACATTATATCAAATTAACTCCATAATATTCAAAAATGATATTTATAAAAAATTCATCTTTATTTATAAAAGTTGGGGTCTTACAAAGCCACTTCTCTGACTTCTTCTAACAGATCCAAGTTGGCTTTCAGTCCTTAGTCATTGTAGATTTCTCTGAATTGACTAACGCGAAGACTTGGAGATCCAATTTCGACTGGGACTAAGGCATCAGTACCATAGGCTAATCGAAAAGGTGAATCCCCTGTCGTAGTCCTCGGTGTAGTTCGGTAAGCCCACAATACACTGAGCAGCTCTCCCGGCCATCATCCTTTGGCTTCGTCCAATCTGCGCTTGATCCCGTTCAACAGTGTTCTGTTAGTCACCTCGACCTGCCCATTTGATTGTGGATGAGCCATCGAAGTCTTCCTGTGCTGGATCCCTAATTCTTTCAGAAATCCTTCAAATTTCGATCCCACAAACTGGCGTCCGTTGTCTGATATCACCACTTTAAGAATTCCGAAGCGAAACACTACGGATTCTTTCATGAACTTCAGACACTCCTGTTCTGTTATCAGCCGAAGTGGTTTCGCCTCTACCCATTTGGTCATGTAATCAATAGCAACTATGACAAAACTGACCTGTCCTTTAGCTTTTGGCAACGGCCCTAGTATATCAACCCCCCAGACAGCAAAGGGTATAGGGGATAATATCGAATATAGCTCTTCTGGTGGCTGATGTGGGATCGGGCTATTAAGTTGACACTTATCACACTTCTTCACATATTCGGTAGCTTCCTTGAATATTGTTGGCCAGCAGTACCCCTGCCGAAGAACTTTATATGCCAGCAATTTAGCAGCCATATGATCACCGCAGATGCCTTCATGAACCTCCCGAAGGGCATACTCAGCTTCAGATGAAACCAGACACTTCAATAATGGCGACGAAAATGCCCTTCGAAAGAGATCCCCATCAATAAGAACGAAGTTGGCACTCTTATACTTGATCTTCTTCGCTAGCATCTGATCCGAAGGAAGGAACCCATCTGCCAAATATTCGATGTAGGGAGTCATCCAACAGTTAGATCTCTCAATGCACATTACTGCTTCGTGTTGGATACTCGGGTGCTGTAAGACCTCCAAATAGACTGACCCATTAAAAACAACAGCGTCCGTGGTGGCTAACTTTGACAATGCATCGGCGATAGAATTGTCGTTACGCTCGATGCCCTGAAACTCATAAGAGACAAAGTGTTGAAGTCGGATTTTTAACTCCGCCAAATATTTGATCATCCTTATCCCCCGAGCCTCATAGTCTCCCGATAACTGCTTGACGACCAACTGAGAGTCACTGTAAATAATCAACTTCTGTACTTCCAGACTTTTCGCCAGCCGAACTCTTGCCAACACTGCTTCATATTCGGTCTCGTTGTTTGTAGCCTTAAATCCGAATCTAATGGCTTGTTGTACCTTGAATCCCTCCGGACTTGTCAAGATAATCCCTGCTCCACTGACATTCACCGTAGAAGACCCATCCACATACAGTGTCCATGCGTTCTGACCGTGCTGAAGAACTGCAACTGCTCGATTAGATATCTCAGCTTCTGGCAACTCAGTATCTGCTTCGGTGAATGAACATTCCACCATAAAATCGGCCAAAGCTTGACCCTTGATAGCGGTTCGGGGATGATACTCAATGAAAAATTGGGAAAGTTCCATGGTCCATGCAGCTAACCTCCCCGAAACTTCTGGCTTACCCATCACCTTCTTCAGTGGTTAATCCGTGTAGACGATCAGGAGTCTGCCTTGAAAATATTGCCGAAGCTTTCGGCTAGCAATTACTAAAGTAAAAGCAGATTTTTCAATATTTGGATACCTGGTTTCAGCATCTTTTAGGACATGGCTGACATAATAGACCGGACGCTGCTTTCCACTGACCTCCCAAACCAGCACTGCTCCAACCGCTAACGAACTCGCTGCAAGGTACAAATACAAGGTCTTTGTTGGGATAGGCTTCACCAATTGGGGAGCAGAAGACAAATAGGTCTTTATGCCTTGAAAGGCATCTTCATACCTGAAGTCCATTGGAATATCTTTGCGTTCTTCGGTCCCTTCAGTGTATTGAAGAATGGTAAGCATCTCTCTACGGATTTGGACATGAACCTCCTTAAAGCTGCAATCTTACCGGTCAGACGTTGAACGTCTTTGAACGACTGAGGAGTCTTCATGTCTAGAATAGCCTGTATCTTCTCCGGATTGGCTTCAATGCCCCTCTGACTGACCAGATAACCCAGGAATTTCCCTGCTCCGAGTCTGAAGGTACACTTTGTAGGATTGAGCCTCAACTTGCGATGGCGGACTGTCTGAAAGCATTCCTCCGGATCATCTAAATGCTTCTGAGTCGTCGTGCTCTTCACGATCATATCGTCCACATAGACCTCCATGTTCCTTCCCAGCTGCTTCTGGAAGACAAAAATCATCATTCTCTGATAGGTGGCCCCAGCATTAATCAGGCCGAAGGTCATCTTCTTATAGGCGTACACCGAACGGTGTGTGATGAATGCTGTCTTTGGAATGTCCTCCTCACACATGAAAATTTGGTGATAACCTGAAAAAGCATCCATAAAGCTTAGTAGTGCATACCCCGAAGTCGCATCAATAAGTTGGTCAATATAGGGTAAAGGATAGAAGTCCTTCGGACAAGCTTTATTCAGGTCGGTATAGTCGATGCAAACCCGCCATTTCCCATTCTGCTTCTGTACCAACACTACATTTGCCATCCACTCTGGATAGTCTATCTCGAAGATGAAGTCAGCAGCTATTAGCTTCGCAATCTCTTCATCAATGATCCTTTGTCGTTCAGGTGCAAAGATCCGTCTCTTCTGCCGAACTGGCTTCTTTGATGGATCCACATCCAGCCGATGCTCGGCAATCTTTCGACTGATCCCGGGCATGTCTTGTGGCTCCCATGCAAAGATATTCGCATAACAGCGAAGAAGTTCCATAAGATTTGTCCGGAGAGGTTCTGGCAAACCTGAACCAATCATCACTGTTTTATCCTTCTTTCCAAGGACCAGCTCGATCTCTTCAGTCTCTCCTGTGGGAATAACCGATGGCTCCGAACTGCTTTCAGTAAAGGGTTCGATCTTGATTGCTATGGTTTGTTTCTACTTGCTGACCCCCACTCTTGAAGAAATGACAGCATTCTGTTAACAGCGTCGGGCCAGATCCAGGTCCCTCAACCTCTCCCACTCCATGTGCCATAGGGAACTTGATTTTGAAATGAGGGATGGAAGTCACTGCTTGGAGTGCCATCAAGGTAGGTCTTCCCAGTATGACGTTGTAAGCCGAATCTACATGTACAACATAAAATTTACATGTTATTTCTACCTACTGAGGAGCTGTGCTAAAGACTACTGGGAGTTCAATAGTGCCTGCAACCCTGACTGGATCGTTGCTAAAATCGTACAAAGGAGCCTCCTGCCCAACCTCCATCTTTCGTCCCTTGAGATGCATCCTATGATAAGCATGAGCATACAGAATATCCACAGAAGACCCGTTGTCTATCATCATTCGCTTCACATCCATCGAACCCACTTGTGCAGTGATCACCAACGCTCCTTCATATGGTTCGATAGGCTCTGAAGGGTAATCTGCATCGGTAAAAGAGATAACAGTTCCTAGAAATGTCATGTCTGCCTTCGGGGGAGCACTCGCCACCGACATGACCGAGTCCAGATATCCTCTCCTTTTCTTCCCTACTATCTTCCCGGACGTCCCGCCTATTATAACATCAACGACATGCCTCGGCGGCGGCACTGGGGCAGTTTGAGCGGGTGGAACTACTTGAACCGTCTGGACAGTACGGTCGACATTCTGCTGATTTTGTTGATCCCTCCCAGCCACATATTGAACCAGCAAACCGCTCTGAATTTTCTTTTCCACAAAATCCTTCAGGTTGCAACACTCGTTAGTATCATGGCCCGCAGCTTGATGATAGCCACAATATTTCCAAGGGTTACCTTGCCATGTCCTATAATTGTCACGAGGTGGTTCGAAGAATGGTTGGTTCATGATCTGGTCTAAAATCACCGACCTGTCTGTGTTCAGTTTGGTAAACACCTTATTCACCTTCGAGGCAGAAGCAGGTGGACGACTATTTCCTTGTCGCCATGAGCTGTTATACTTCTTCGAACTGCCTTCTGACCGATCATTATACCCCCCCGTCTTCTTCTGATCACTTTGGGTACACCTGGCAAACGGGCGGGCGGGCCCGGGCCGAGCGCGGGCGGCCAAAAATGGGCCGGGCTAAAAACGGCCCGGGTTTTGTCGGGCTGAAAAAGTGAGGCCCGTGGCCCGGGTTGGGCAGGCCGGCCCGGCCCGCGGGCTTTTTTCTATTTTTTTTTTTTTACAAAATCTTGATACACCAAAAATAGTAATAATAATAATTTTAATTACTTAAATTAACTGCATATCTCAATCAATTAAAATTTTAATAGTATTATAATTTTAGATATTAAAATAAAGGCATGATTTGGGATAATGATTGATTTACTTTCCAAATAAGTAGGGGAAATGCATAATTAAGGGATAATGATTGATTTACTTTCCAAATGTACTACAATAAGTAAGTGGATTGCATAATTAAGGGATAAAATTATCTATATTATTGTGTATAGATTTTGGACTTGCAAAGTTGCAATCTAAAAAATTAGTAGTTGATTCGGATTATATATTGCTAGTAATTCAAAGTATATAATCAAATTTGATTCTTTAAAATTAATATAATTTATTTAACTTTTAAAAATAATAAATATTGTAATTAATACTAATATATAGATAATTTTAAATTTTTATAATTATATTATCTAACTTAAAGTTTAATAGTTTTATACTTTGAAATTATTAACTACATATCTCAATCAATTAAAATTTTAATAGTATTATTAATTAATTACCTACATTAACTACATATCTCAATTATAATTTTTAAATATAGTTAAAATTTATTGAAGATTGCATTAAAAACAAATAGTTGTTGTAGCTTAGTTGGTTTGAATTCTTATTTATTTACTTACAAGTCTTGTGTTCAAACCCTACAAGTAGCAAAATTTTATTTTTTTTTAAAAAAAAAACTCACGGGCCACGGGCCGGGCCACCCGCGGGCCGGGCCGCCACGGGCCGGGCCAAAAATGCCTAAGTTTTCATGGGCTAAAAAAGTTAAGCCCAAAGCCTAGTTTTTACGGGCCAGCCCGGCCCGGCCCGCGGGCCTGGGCCAATTTTGCCAGGTCTAACTTTGGGTCTTAGGAATTTCTGCCTCTTTCATCTGATCCGAAGAGGGACGCTTCAAGCTGTTCATAGCCTCCTCCACAACAATATAACCTTCTGCTTTGTCGAACGCCTCTGCCAGGCTCTTCGGATTATTGAACATCAGCTTCTTTACTAACTTCTCGGACTTTACCAGGTCCAAACCATTCTGAAACAATCCCACAGCTTGGAGATCATTCAAATCTGACACCTGACCGACGGCTTCTCGGAACCTCTTCACATACTGACCCAACAACTCATTGGTGTACTGTCTGACTTGTGCCAAAGAGCCCGTGGGCTTCCCTCTTCTTCGGTTACTCCCAAAACGAGCATGGAATTTGTCGCAGAGCTCGGACCATGACGAAATTGAATCTGCAGGCAGAGTCCCTATCCACTGTCTCGTGTCTTTTCTCAACGTCGTAACAAACATGTGACATTTAGCAGCATCAGTAAAATCGTAATAATCCATTAACCGGTCAAATGCTTGGCTATGGTCATAAGGATCTCCTGAACCATCATAACTTTCCATGCGAGGCAACTTCTTGGTGGTGTCTGCCTTCTCCTTAAGAATATCCGAGAAAAATGGGGATGCTTTCTTTCCCGGAGTATCCTTCACCTGCTGGACCTCGGCTAACTGTTTCTGGAGCGCCTTCGGCTCTTTTACCAGATATTCTACTCCTTCTGGTTGTGATGAGACTTCTTTCTCCGATGACTCCCTCCTTTTTTGAGCAGATCGGTCCTTAGCCACAATACCCCCAATCTTCGAAGGACTTTTATGATGACGGTCTCCAGAGCGAAGTACCCTAGGTGGACTATCGGGTGTGCGACCCCTGGATCTGCTTCGTCTCTGGGTCCGGTGACTATGGTGAGAATGCGCAACAACAAGTGCCCTCTTCGTGTTCTCGGGAGTGCGATCTCGGGATCGTCCCTTCCGTTTACTTCGACTCTGTTCTCTAGATTCGGCAGGATGCTGTATCTGCTTCGACCTCCGAGGAGTAGAGCTTCTTAATCTTCTCCTTTCTCGATGCTGGCCCCGAGACCTTCGCTCCGAATGAGCAGGTTCCTTCCCCCTCCTATGTCCTCGCTCTTCGGACTGAACATAACTGGACTCCTCATCTCTCAACTCTGCTACTCGGGCCATTTGTTCAGCTATATCCTGTCGTTGCTTTATGAGTGCCTCCATGGCTCTATCGGTTTCGTCTGCCATTTTAGCCAGTCAGGAGGCTCTTTCATCTTCTTTTCGCTTCAGGCCGCGATTGAACTCTTTTTCTGCTGTGAAAATTAGCTTTCTCTTGGCCTTGCCCACAGCCCTGGGACGAGAATCTCCATGCGAACGTTTGGACGCTGTGCTGGCATGAACACTTAATGTAGGTCCCAAACGATCTTTAGCAGAAACTCGTGGTGGTGAATCACCGACAGTCATTGGCTGTCCTTCAGGTGTATCTGCTCTACTCTTTCCCATCTTTGAAAACGCAGAACAAATAAATATTTGTGATTGAAAGCTCTTGAACACTAGAACTCACCCCTCCTTTTAGCGCCAATGTTAACGCCAAGATTTTTGATGACATCCCAATCACGTAAGACGCCCTAATCCTGCACAGTAAACACAGTCAACACCAAAAGCTTGACGGCTGGACCGTCGGGGGATAGCTCCGGCGTGAGAGTCAGTACAGGTCGTTCAAGGTTTAACAATGGAGGATAAAATATCTAGTGTTTTTAGAGAGATAAAAATCGTAGGTTGTGTATGCGTACCTTTTCTTAGAGACTTCCTTTCTTGGTTATACTCTCATGCTCGGTTTTTTGTGCCGCCAACCCCAAGCTGACACAGCCCCCCACTCCTCTATGGTCTCAGCCGTGTGCATGCAGGTTGTCACCTTTTTTCCACTGTACCTGCCGCCGGCTGGATAAAATACCATCCACATTAATGATCTGCAGACTTTGGGTCAACTGCTCTTCTTTTTTCATCATTACCAGTCAAAGGTTTAGATATAAAAAGATTTAATGGATTAGCCTATGAGCCCGGTTCAATGTTAAGGAGAGATGACGTAGAGATTAGGCCCAATAACTCCAAGACCCAATAAAAGGGATCCAAGGGACTGATTAAGTGAACAAGCCTAATCCGTAAGGCCCAATAGGAGAAATATCATGACCCAACAGGTATTATTATTATTGCTACTTATTATTCCGCTACTACAGTACTTACCATTCATTCTGATTAAAGCTTCTGCGACTTCCTTCTTCACCTTTAATTCATCCACTCTTTCTTTTAATTGCTTAATATAGGTGGCTGGCTGATCCAGCTGATCTTGCTGTGATAGGAACTCCTGCTCATGAGTGTAGTGTGTGTGTGTGTGAGAGAGAGAGAGTATATCATGTTCAACAAAATTAGTAAGTAAAAAAATAAAATTAAAACATCGAGTATATATTATATACATACACACTTGATTAATTAAAGATAGCTAGGGATTAAGAATATAATGAATCAATTCAACCAAGAAATTAATGCATGCATGCATATATAGTGCATAAGGGTAGCTACCTTGGAGGGTTTGAAGTGGTGAGGAGGGATAAGAGAAGTAAGCTTGAAGCTGAGACCTTTCATCTCACTCCTTCGATTCCTCTCCACCGTCTTTCTATCTACTTTTACTCTTTTCGAATTAATATTAGAAAGAGAATTAGAAGGAGGAGAAGAATTCTTCATGCTATATAATATATATATATATATATATATATATATATATATGAAATTCTTATATATAGATCGCGAGAGAGGGGTAGATAGAAAGATGTTTAATAGAGAGTTGAGCAAAATATGAGTTGCAGATGAATATATAGAGAAAGATATAGATACATGGAGTTAACACCACCACCACCACCAAAATTAATGTACGTAAACAGAGAAAGGGACTGTGCTGTAATGTGCTCCCCTACAGACTTAAAAAGTCCAGACTCCTCCAGACTTTCATTGTGAGCCTTACAAATTATAACTAAGGGACAGTATTTAGCCACATCACCCCAAATATGATTTAAGGTTTATTTATGCACAGATATATTCCTTCTCAGATTTTCAATATTGTAGAAGAAATGGATAGAGCTCAAACCAACCAGATATATTCTAAGAATTTGTCAAAACTAAGAATTTTAAAACACAACCAACACACAGCCCCGGTCGAAACGCAACAACCGACAACTTAATGATCTCTTTCCCACTCTCTTTATCTAATTGATATATATATATATATATATATATATATATATATATATATATATATATATATATATATATTCTGTTTTTTCTTCCTTTTAATTTTCGTGTAACACATTATTATTATTTTCATGGGAAGATGTAAATCCGTTAATAAAACAAATAAATAAATTTGAAATCTGAATACTAAAGTAGAAACAAACAAAACGGATTCGGTTAGTATAAAGTTAACTTTGATCAATTGATCAATATAGTGTCTACACACAGACATGGGATGATTTTTCTCTACGTATTAATACTGTATTGGTCAATTAACGTTATTATGCAGTTAATTTAATGCTAACGTGATCCAAACAAACACATCCATTGACCGGATCCGTACATAGTACACATTTTCATACTCTTATACTATTATACGTACACTACTAATCCACTGAATTTTTCAAATGTTGAACGAAACGGATATATATATAACAATGTATATATATATATATATATATATATATATATATATATATATATATATATATATATAGTTCGAAATGAGAATATAGCTGGGACTAGTTAGAGAATTGAATGACGGTCCGAGATAGTCATTGTAGCAGTATTCATTATATTATAAAATAGTGTGACAATAATTGTAATGAAGACTTAATTTGAGTATGGATATTGTCGTATTATGTACGGTGCAATATTTGTATTCAAACTCAAAATTTATGTGTGTGTCGTATTTTGTACGACAGTTATATAAATAAAGTTTGTATTTGAATTATGTACTATATATTTGACGAGTCAAAATAAATTGTGCTGACCTATTTTAGGGCGTCACAACCCCTGTCCAGTTAATTATACTTTTCTTTATTTCTTCTAATACTAGATATTACACAACATTTAGAAACATGTTGACAATAAGCTTGCAGATGAATTTAATTTTAAACTATATACTACTTCCATTTTATAATAATTGATTTTTTAAAAGAAAAAATTTGTTTAATTTATTTATCATTTACAACTTTTTAGAAGAATAAATAATTTAATTTTTTATATCACATTAATAATTTTCAACATTCCATAAAGTCTAAGGGGTACTGATGAAATTTAATATAAATTTTAATTTTTAAATGATAGTATTAAATAATTTTTTTCAATAAAATATATATATATATATATATATATATATATATATATATATATTGTTGTATGAGTGAAAAAAAAAATTAAACTATTACTTTAGCAAAAAAAAAAACTATTTTTTGCCCACTCTTGTCAAAATTATTGACAGTGTGATCGAAATATGTATGGATGATTGATGCAATAATTAATATGGCTTTGCAGTCAAGTTAAAGCTGCGGTAAATATTCCAAATTTGCATGCCATCTGATTTGACAGTACTAGTAGTATGTTTTTGACAGCAGAAGCACTAGCTATATATTAATTTCACAACAAACACGCGCACCTCGCGTCGCCTCGCCTCTTCTAAACCAACCAATAACTTACTGGACTTCTTTTTTTCATGTACTTATAATAGAAAAACATACTCCATGAAAACAAAACAAAGGCCTAGCTAGCTAGCCAGCTCGTCAATCTTAAATTTCAGACATTACAACAATAAAATTGGAATCACCACATACGTACGTACTATAACTCATGCATATGGATGGCGATGATAATTATTATTATTATTATTATGTAGACTAACAACCCCAATAAATTAAAAGAAAAAAGAAGCAGCTAGTACTTTATTTAATTAATCAAACACATGCAATATATATATATATATATATATATATATATATATATATATATGTTGGATCAATCTGCAATGGCCCAAGTCATATCATTCTCAAAGATCCAGTGGCAGACCTCAATCTGGCCGGGGATCGACCCTAGTGCCACGAAAGCTCCATGATCCGGACTCCACGCTGATGTATCCTCGTGACATATGGCAACACCATTGTTAATCTTACCCTTGGACTCCACCTCAAGAATGTCCGCCTCGTACACCCTGACTTTAGGAACAGAGTGGCAGTAATACAATAGGTACGGGTACAAGCTTTGGTGGCACGACACCGACTTGGTCACTTTTCCACCGTTGATTCCTCTGACTTTTCCGATCATCACTTTCTTCTTTGATCCGTTAACATTTTCCGTCGTCCTCGCCACCACATTGTGCCCCAACACCCAAACGACAAAGTCGATCATCTCCTCGACCGAACCTACGCAACGCTTGCTCTCACCGGGGCTTGGAGCTCGCTCGCACTCGGCCAGCGCATTCACCATCACGCGCTCCATGCTTGAATTATCGGTCGCGCCAAACACTCTTTTAAGCTCGGTTAGTTGACTGCTAGAGAATGGTAATTTGGACGAAATGACTCGGGGCAGAAACGACCTTTCAGGCATTTTGTCCCGAATATCGGGCATTCTCATAACTTTCCCCTCCTTTAACATATACTCCCTAAAAAACTTACTCGACCTATTTCCAGAATTATCCTTGACCAACTTTGAACTCGAACTCGAACTCGGTTTAGTATACTGACCAAATGTGACACCTTTACGAGCATAATCCTTGAACGTAGCATTCAAACCATAAACTTTAAATCCGGTTAACTGAGTCGTCCCGTATTCTTTAAACGCGTCGGCACCTTCGTTGAAAGATTTTCCATAGTTGTCGAAATTGATTTTCTCCGACTTGGAATTCTTCCCGTAAGATTGGAACGTATCGGTTCCCGCATTGGCACTGTCTCTGTAACTCGAAAAGCTATCAATCCCGGCATTTACACCCGTACCATAACCTTTAAAATTATTTTTAGGGTTATTAGCATTCGTGCTATATCCCTTAAACGAATCATTCCCAGCATTACCAAACTCGCTATAGCTGGTGAACGTCGAACCAATAACATTCGACGTTCCACCATAGCTAGTAAAATCAACCGGGGCGCCATTTCCCTTCTTAGCATAGCCAAGAAACGCTTCATTCCCCGAATTCGTATCGTCCACGTAGCTCGAGAACGATAGTTTGTGGTGGTAAGCATCGGAATCATAAGACGTGAAGTGAAGATTGGGCACGTTTACGAGTGGGAGGTAGTTCTTGAATCCGCCGGAGCCGCCGGTGGCGCCGCTAGCATAGGAGGTGAAGTTGGAGGCGGCCACATTAGCGTCGTTGGCGTAGGCGGTGAAGTCCTCGTGGTGAGCGGTGGAGCTTCGGCTGTATCGGGTGAATGAGGCGGTGGCGAAGTTGTTGCCGCCAGAGTAGTTTTTGAAGGAATCGATGCCGGAGAGGCGGCCGGTTCCGTAGTTGTAGAAGTGTTTGTTGGAATAGAATGCGAAGCTGGAGTTTTTGTCAAGGGTTGGTTTGGAGTCGAAGAAGCAGAATAAGTTGGCGGAGAAGCAGAAAGAGGAGAGGTGGGAGGAGAGGGATTTTTGAGAGGCGAGTTTTGTGAAGAAGGCGGAGTCTACTGCCGAAAGTGGGGAGGCTTTGGAGAGAAGGAAAGAAGGTTTTGGGAGATTGTTGGAGATTTGTTTGTTCCAGTATCGGATCAATGAGGCTTTTGCTGTAAATGGGTTAATTATTTCTTTGGTAATAGTCGAAGAGTTGTTCGTAGTAATTGTGGCAGCCAATGAAACCTGCATAATTCATTTATTGGAAAAGAGAAGAGACAAATTAATAAACATGCATGCCAAATTAATTAGTTGAACTGGAAGTAGAATGGATTGTTTACTTACAGCAGTGAAAGATGAAATTATCGATAACAACAAGAAGAAGAAACGAAGAGGAGGAGTACATCTGAGATGCTGCATTCTCCTATCCATTTTTGATTTTGCCAAGAGATCGATGTATGGGTAAGTGGGTATATATGGTCTTATGTGCTCTGGATGGTAGCTATAGACAGAGAGAGAGAGAGAGAAGACTCTTTAACTTTTATTTTAATTGCTTTTTTCTTTATCTGGGATTCGGTTACTTAAATAGGAATTAGGAAACAAGAAAAAAGAAAGCAAAGATTCCATTTCAAACTTAAAACTTGACTCAGAAACAAGAAAAAAGAAAGGAGCAGCCAGAGAACTGCACCCCTAGCTAATATACCAACCAACTATTGGATCAGTTAATTAATTTGCTACTGGTTCTTTTATCCTTCAAACCCAGTTTAGTCGGTGAGGTAAATACTGTCAACTCCGTTCCTAAAATATTGTCGTTTAAGATTTTGACGCATGGATTAAGAAAGTACTCCCTCCATTCCATAATAACTGTCGCTTTAGCTTGATGCACATGGATTAAGAAAGTCATTTAGTGCTATCATTTATTAATTAAAATTGGTGTGAAATTTCATCACTACCCCTTTATGGGAAGTTGAAAACTATTAATACAAGGGAAAAATTTCTTGGGACAATGAGAGATGGTAGGGGTGATATAGAAAAGTAAATAATTTATTCTCCTAGAAAGTTGTAAACGACAAATAAATTGGGAAAAAAATTCCTTCTAAAACGACAGTTATTATGGGATGGAGGTAATATCATTTACCAAGTAAAATTTGTTTGAAATTCTATTACTACTCGTTTATGGTAAGTTAAAAACTATTAATACAAGAAACAGAATTTCTTGGGACAATGAGAGAAGGTAGGGGTAATATATGAAAGTAAATAATTTATTCTTCTCGAAAGTTGTAAACGACAAATTTTTTGAAATAAATTTTTTTTTCTAAAACGACAATATTTTAGGAGAGAATATCATTTACCGATCTTAATTGTACAATATTTTTACTGATTTCAACTACTAGTATTAGTAAAAAATTTAGATGCAAATGAAAACGTGTAACAAAGTGGCTAGTATAGAGTTGGAAAGGTAAGAAGGGGATGGTTAAGATGACAATTGGCCACTTGGTAGTGGCCTGGCGAAGGATGACTGACTAGTTTGTTCATTTTTAGTGGAAGGACCACTTGCACTACTACTAATAATAATACTGTAGTAGTAGTACTACAATAGTGGAGTATCAATCAAACATTTTTATGGCATGAGATAAAAGAGTACGCAAGCAGTCATGCGCAGAAAATAAAGGCTCGCAACTCTTCTTCTTTTTTTTAAATAAAAAAGACTGTAGGTAGGTAGGTGGGTAGGTGTTATCAGAGAGGGCAGAGGGAACATTTGAATTGATTCCTGCATCTACTCCGGTGTCGGGCACAAAGATCGAAGGATAAAAACAGTCTAAACAGATCAATATGCAGACAAGACAAATTCAAAGGAGAAACTTAGTTGGCCTCATGTGCGTATCCCCGAACACCGATACTAGTACTATACTAAGTGGAGTAGTATATACATACTACTACTTTTTACAACTGACTTGGATACAACACAATATATATATATATATATATATATATATATGCTCTTTGGTTTCAAAAGAAATACACACTCCTCCCACCAACTTTTGGATAAATGGACCTTATTTTGTAGTGAATCCAGCTACAAGTCCCTAGTTATCACCAACCTCCTCCCATACTACGATTTTACCCGAACAGTTGCCCCCAATCCTAGGGAGGACAACATTTTGCTCAATTTCCAGCTTTTGAGTACCATTCCCAAGCAAAGATCAACTAGGTTCCGATTCGTGTTCGGTTCACACTTTTTGTCTCTTTAAAAACAAACGTATCAAACTTTCTTTGCGTAGGGGTCTTCATCTTGTTAGTTTAAAAGGAAAGTAAGGGAAACATCTGATAACCAAGCTATGGTAATAGATCCCCTGAAGCAGTCATCTTCGAAATTCTAAAATTGAAATCGTTTACATAGAAATTAAACTCGCTTGATCATTCCTCTCGTTTGTATATTGTGTCGGTCGGCACGTCCTTCCCACTTTCTATTGTAGTAATATTTTTATAACAAAGCTTCGTATTTTAGAACACACGTATAAATGGATTATATTTTTGTAGTTAGCAATTCAACGATAAATATATATATATATATATATATATATATATATATATATATATATATATATATATACACACACACACACACACACACACACACGTGTACCTTGTCAAAAAAGGGGGAAAATAAATGACACGACAAGATTTACATTTTTCTAATACCAACAAAAGCAATTTGGCATCAACATAAAAACTCATCGAGTTTGAACTGACATCATCAAGTCGTCTATGGAAGAATAAAAACATAGAAACCATGTCAGAAAAATGACCAAAATTTCAGATAACTACAACAGGACAAGAATCTCGTTACTGCTTGCTTGTAATGTCATAAAACATCATCCGTCAGCTCTTTGGATTACTACTTCACCATGTGCTCTATTTTATCATAAGCAAGACTTCATTCAGGAATCATCTGCTCAGTGTCAGCATCCCCTTCTTGCTCAATTGTAGGTTTAGATGGACCTCCTGCCCCTGGAGCCTGTTTTTTCTTGATCCCACTTACAATATCATCGATCCTGAGAAGCATACAAGAAGCCTCAATGGCCGTCTTAAAGGTCTGCGCCTTGACATTGAAAGCATCCCAGATCTGGAAAAAGAAAAGACAGTGAAATCCAAGCACAGTGGCAGGACTAGTGGCACACCGTATTACTTCACAAATTTAAATACATTTACGATGTCAGAATTAAAAATATTAATAATAATAATAATAAATAGAGAGAAACAAAAGATTATACATGTATATAATTATACCTTTGACTCTTTCATGTCCGCAATAGCACCAGTGTTCCCATCGATTCCAATCCAAGCATTTTCACCATTTGCATGCTGTGGAAGAATTAAATGAGTTCTGCTTAGCACATTAATATACCAACTAAAAAGATTCAGGATAAAAATAAAATAAAAATAAAGCACAGATTTTTCTTGCCTTCCCTTGCAAAGCAGTCATAGTCCTAATGACATTGACACCACAGTTCTGTGCCAATGTTCGTGGTATAGCCTCAAATGCTACCGCAGCAGCTTCATATGGCCACTATTTCATAACCAAATAGAAATGTAGTATCATCACAAATATCTTTATGAAGTCAAATTAAAATTAAAAGCATTGGGCTATGAGAAAATCAAGCCGGTGGATGGGAAACAAATGACTTTACCTTCTCAATGCCTTCAATGGATGAACTCCTCTGCTTCAGCGTTGCAGATACAGTTAACTCTGTGGCACCACCACCAGGAACAAGTTTTGGATTCTTTATGATGTTCCTAGCCACAGACATAGCATCCTGGAAACAACAAAATGTTACAAACCTAATATTCCAGATATAGAAAGGAACGTTCCGAGTATACATCAACATACTACCTGCAAATTTCGCTCCACTTCATTTAAAAGATCCTTGCTAGCACCGCGCAAAAGGACGGTGCACGCTTTAGGATCTTTGCACTCAACAATATATGCAAAGAACTCATCTCCAATTTTTTTAACCTCAAAAAGTCCAGCCCCAGTACCTACATCTGATTCTTGAAGTTCATCAGCTCTGTTTACAATGACAGCTCCACATGCTTTGGCAATTCTATTGTTGTCTGTTTTCCTCAATCTCCTGATAGCACTGACACCAGCTTTACTAAAGTAATGGCAGGCCAGATCACTGAGCCCTTTTTCAGTTATCACCAAGTCAGGTTTGAACTTTAGTATCTGAACGCAAAGATTTTCAATGTATTCTTCCTCCATCTTTAGAAGGACACCCCAATCTTCTTCTTTGACCAACTCTGCATTAGTCTGATTTTCCCCTTTCTTGTACTCAATAGGGCTATCAAGTAGAATAATACGAGGATTGATAATTTTTCTTCTCATTTTGCCAGGGACGACAACATCTTTGTTTATCATAACACCTTTAAGAACCTTTGAATCTTCCAACTGACCCCCGGGGATCTTCTCAACCTTTATGTACTTTTTAATATCTACTTCCCGCAGACCCTGACCAAGATCGACGCCAACTGTTGTGGTTGCATCAAGTGCTAGATCCTAACAGTCAACCAAATAAAATATAAACAAGACATTAAAAATAGTATAGTCTGCCACTAAATTTTATATCATAACTGGAATGTTAAATAGAAAGGGTAAGAATACAAAAACATAAACAATGAAATCCAGTCATCTACGTCACTTCAATTCATTGCATACACTTTCTGTCTCAGCAACCCAATAGAAGCCCCCAAGGAATTTAATTTATCAATCTAACCAGTCAACCCCCCACCCACCCCCCTCCCTCCTCTTCTCATGAAGTTATAGGGGTTTTACTGTGTCAAAAGAACTTGTTTAGCGACTAAATCAATCATTGGTGCCACTTACAAAAACTAGTTAGTTGATCAGCCTACTAGTGAAATAAAGAAATGCCAAAAAGAGATTCTTTTCTGGTACTCCATATATTTAAAGAGCAAAAAGAAGTATTCTAATCCTCTGGACGTATAATTGTAATGATCTAAGAATTCAATATAGAGTATATACTTACTGCAATTAGATCCCCAAATTGACTAGTAAATTTTGTGCCTATACAACTCTTCACTAGTCCCAACATCGCATCACCTGCCAATGAAATCTAGCATTATATCTGAAACAATTATGTAATATAACAACCAAATGAACAAGTAAATTGCTGAATTTCTTTAACTATTACAAGAGGTCACACATCTGTATAGTATATTGCATTTCCTTAAAAAAATTGTAAAGTATGTATCCAATATTCCTACCAGAAGTGCAAAATGTATCTTCTTATTGAAATGTTAGGTATATGTGTAGTATTAAAACTGTATTATAAAGGAAAAAGAGAAACATCAAAAGATTTGCTGGGGCTTACGGTCATTCACATCAATGGACATTGCAATCTTGTCAAGTACAGCAAGAGCATCTTCAAGAGCTCTATTGTATGCTACAAAAGCAAAATAGTTCTACACTCAGTCTAAGAAAATTACTTGATTTAACTATTTAACATTAGAAACTTTTGGAACACTGAGACCTTACCTCGGCAGATAACAGTAGGATGGTAGCTCTTGTCAATGAAAGCTTCTGCAACATGAAGCATCTCACCAGCTTCAAAAAGAATCATTTCAACAATCAGTAATGGATGGATGATTGTATAGAATGAAAGAGAGTTTTACAAAACCCACAGGAGTAAGGAGCAGCATCAAAAACTACCAAATTTTAATTGGTAGAAAAATAATTGTATATATGGCCACATAAGTCGATGCACAAGTAACTATAGAACTAATGACACTGATTACCTCCCTAGCAAATGGCAAACCATTTCCAAACAATTTCTGGTTAATCCCTTTGATTAAAATAGAGGGTAATGAATATAAAGAACAGATGAGAGGACACAAATTATAGAAAAGAATCTTAGGATGCTAGACATACAAGAAGGAAAGCTAAAGATGGGTTCACTCGACCATGAACCTTATCTCCACATCTTTTATAATCACATCAAGGTTGAAATGATAACTTTTACTGAGTATAGATCTATTTCTCAACTGAAATTTAAATTTTTGTCAGAACTATTCAGCACATTAACCAAATAAGAACAAGGTTCTCATCTTCTCTTAAATCAAAAAGTGAAAACATTGTTCAGAATTAATAAAAACTGTACTTGTAATCATAAGCATTTCATAATATAACTGCTCTCCAATACGGAATATAAATATCACTCAGCCATAAAAGACAACAAGATCATGGCAAGTGTATCATTATCAAAATTAAGATGCAAAACAATTTCACATTCAGTAACAAGTTCTATAGTAGGGCTTTACCAAGAACTATGACTGAAGTCGTTCCATCGCCTACTTCTTCGTCTTGTGTACGGCTTAATTCAATCATAGACTGTCATATCATGCAGAAAGGTTTGAGTTAGAAATCAGAGAAGGTTTAAAGCAACAAATTCACCGCAATATCAAAGAAAATCAATTAAAAGAGTTAATGGTTTAATGAGAATATGAGAGTACCCAAAACCTGAGGTGGAACAACAAAGTAAAAGGTGGAATGGCTATAGAGATTTATCAGAAACGAGATAAAATATCCAAAGAGCGCAGACAACAGAGGATAGTATATTTGTTACAATAGAAAATATGAAAATTATACCTTTGCAGCTGGGTGAGCAAGATCCAACTCACGCAGAATGGCATTCCCATCATTTGTAACAACAATTCCTACCAACAACAAACATAAGAACAATAAAAAAAATGAATTGAATATCCAAATAAAGGAACAAAAAAAAATCTTACTCCGTAACCTCTATAAACATAATTTGTTTTCTATTAACTATCAGAGTTATATATTTTACAGGATCAAATACACCTCCCAGTGAGGTTTTTATGGGATAGTGACCCAATGGAAGAGTTTTCTGCCACCAATTAAACGTATATTTGACAACCATGAATATGATAGTATTGTGAGATCAAGAGAGGTGTGAAGAAATAAAGTCCCACAAAAGCTATGGGTGGTGTAAAAATAGCATACCTTTTATGCCAGTATGTAAGCTGTTCCAACAATTCCCACATTAACAACAAATACACTAGTACTTTTACCAGGATAAAGAAAGGGAAAATAATAGTAACTAAAACTCTATCTTTGCCCTAGAGGCTAAAGGAAGCTTCTTCAGCCATGAAACTTGGCCAACAAATCATGAAATTAGCCGGAGCATAACTCGGTTGATACAGTTTTTTATCATTTTTAATCTACAATTTTGTACACTCAAATTAAAATCTTTCACTGAGAAATGAGAATGTCAATGATTTTGTCCTTGACAAAGAACCTCTAAACTGGCACCCAATATTTAAAATAAAATTCTAACACACAACTCATCTGGCACCTTCTCCGCATCGTTAGGATAAAATAGAAAATAGTATGTTAAAAACCATCCAAGCCCCAAATGCTGTCTGAGAGACTAAGCACAAAATAATTACCGTTCCATTTCAATTTGCCATTTATTGTATTCTCTATTATCACTCATAGCTTTATTTCTGTTTTATATGTAAGCTATTTCTGCCATCATGCCTACACATTTATCTCTCATAATATGAATTTGATTAGGAAATAAAGAATCTGCTTTCAAAAGTACTCGAAACATATATCATATCATATGACACAAAAAATAGCACCTCCACCAGCGTCAAGTAACATCTTTAACATAGATCTTGGACCCAATGTAGTGCGAATTATATCAGCCACCGCCTGCACGAGGATAGAAAGTTAGGCCATGTCAACCAATGGTGCAGGAATGCAGTTTGAAGGATAGTAACAAGATACAAACAAGCAGTAATGTGATTGATACGATTATATAAAACAGAAGAACCCTACACTCTGCATCACATGAAAATTATGCTATAAAACTAAATATCACAATAGCAAACCCAATAGTTTAAGTCCAGTTCTAGCTTTAGTGATAACCACTTCAACATGAACTAGCAGTACATCTCACTACCATGCCGAAGGACCAAAGTTTCAGTGGGATGCGGATGGAGATGGAGATGGAGATGGAGATGGGGATGGGGATGGGGATGGGGATGGGGAGGGAAAGTGTATTCATCAAAGCTTATTTCCACGATCATAGATCAAAACTGCATAGATTATCATATCTGATCAACAAAAAGACATCTCAACTAATCCAAATATAAAATGGTTAGCCGGAAAGGGGGAAGAAAATAATAATGACTCATAAGACTTGAATTCTTTTTTTTACTCTCAAGTTATTTTAATATGATTACTGACACCGAAAAGGTATTTCAACAATGAAGCTAATCTAACCTTCGAAGCTTGGATATTGGCATGGTGCACCTTCCTTCCAGATTCACGAGTCAGTAAATCATCTGCCCAGTTTATTTCATAAAAAGCAATCAGCAATATTTTAAATTATATATCTATCTATCTGCCAAATAACACATTTGAATAATATCAAATCTTGCATCTTATAAGCCCACAGATGTGCACATAAAATATAACAAATGAGATCATCTGCTGACTTCCATAAATATCCATTTTTATTTTGCATAATTTTTTAGGTTCAAAGAAATTAAAATTATAATTCAACACCAGGGCAGCCATATCATTGAAGCTGAACTTTGTTAGTGATGCCTGCAATCACACCAGTCTGCATTGATTTGGCAATTCTCATTCAATTCTCCTGACACCCATTCCGCAACACAAGGAAAAATCTTTGCGCGAGTCAAAATCGTGTTATGCTCACCAAAACTCAGAAGAATTGATAGGGATCTTCAAATTGTATACTATTTTCAAATTTTGAATGGTTTTGCATTCTTGTGCCAAACTGCCAACCATTATTGTACCGAAGGTACCAACAAATCTATGGCTTTCAAAAGCTTAATATTGAATTTCTTCCAATCATCCATATTATCAGTCTCCACATCTTCATCTCCTTGCATTACTTTTAATTCCCTCCAATGCGTAGATTCATAAAATCATATCTACTTGTTTTGCCACTTACTAATCTAGACATTCTCAGCTACTGTAATTTTTATGTGCAGTTTTTTAGCTATTCGGATACCAATTTAACACAATCTTCATCCTTCATTCACCGAATATCCATAGTCACTGTGACCGCATATAACAAAATAGTTAAGCCACCAGCATGCATGTCATAACCCCAGGTTAAATGCCATTATATCTCAAATTATTCCAACTAACTATGCAGACTTCAGAAATTCTAGTCCTGTAAAGGCTAAATAAGGGAATCATCCTAGACAAAGGATTTAGTTCACCCAAAAGAAAATTATACTAAAGATCCACCAATAGGATTAACCTTCAATATATATATACCATGTGTATGTATAATAAAGTCAATTATATTAGACTTCAGACTACAGATTAAAACATATTTTAACTTATCAAAAACCAGTCTTCCCCCGCCTGAAATGTGAAGCTCTGAACACCATTGTGCCAACCCAAAAAATCAATAAATAAATAAAATAAAAACTTGCATACATAGAGAGAGAAAGGGGATAGGTTTTACTTCTAAAAATAAAAATGAATAAATAATTAATCAATGTAAACCCATGAAACCGTATATATTTCAGTGATTCTAAGCATAAATTTCAGATCTGCCTAATTATCCCCTCCAAACAGTCGAGTGAGTATGAAAACGGTGAGATCAAAGAGCGTTAATGAAATGAAAGGAATCTATAACAATTAAGAGAAGAAAATACAAGAGTGTTGGATCAATACTTACTGAGTACAAGTACTGGAGAGTGCATGACTGTAAATGTAAACTAAACCCTAGAAGAAGCTGGATCAATATTCTCAAGTGAACTACGGCTTCTGAGTCTTGCTTGGGAGGGAAAATTATAAAAGGGGCTTTTGCTAAACTGTACCGAGTCTGGTTTAGGCCAGCCTGAAAAAGTGAGGGAAAACAACCCTAGAATGTTTTCTTATTTGTTTTCTATTATTTTCCAATTTTGTTTTCTCTTCTTCTATTCTTTACGTGTGCTTATTTTAGGGGTGGGGGGGTCACGAGGCCTTGCGTGATGAAATCTGTAGAAAATGGGCCAAAAGGATAGCCCAATTGTGGATACGAATTATGGTCAACTAGATATCCACAACGGGCAGGCCTATTCTGGTCCGGTGTGAGCTTGTCATGCCTTAGGTTTTTATCATATCAGATCTATTAACTTTAGTCTGCCGGGTCAGACTTTTGTCTGTGAACTGTGGTTAGGTTAGGCCTATAGGCCAGGTCAAGTTTAGGTCGGTCTGATCCGGCCCTTCATTTCTTTTTTTTTAATGTTAAATTTATAAAATA
The DNA here is from genome assembly GCA_016801055.1 of Panax notoginseng. Classification (NCBI taxonomy): domain Eukaryota; kingdom Viridiplantae; phylum Streptophyta; class Magnoliopsida; order Apiales; family Araliaceae; genus Panax; species Panax notoginseng. Next base: position 30,612,428 of record CM029013.1, on the reverse strand, counting down.
AAATAGAACCTATTTTAAATTTAGGTGGAAAAATACAAATAAGATTCAGATTCATTTTAATTGATTTGGGTGAAAAATCACAAGGACGATTTAGATTCATTCTAATTTTAATTCGAAATAATAATAATAATAATATTATTATTATTATTATTATTATTATAAGTATAATAATAATAATAGTAATAATAATAATAACAATTATTATTATTATTACTAATAGTAATAGTAATAATAATAGTAATAGTTATAATAATTATAATAATAATTATTATTATTGTTATTATTATTATTATCATAATTATAATATTAATATAACAATAATAACAATAACAATAATAATAATAATAATAGTTATTATGATGGTGTGATGAATTATGATAATTGTTATTGATGATTGTAAATTTTATAAACAAGTTTAGATTTTTCTGGATATCTATTTTTAAAGAAAAATTAATTATTGTGGTGACGTGCTGAATTATGATAATTGTTATGTCTGGTAGTAAGTTATTTAAGGTTGCAAAGAGTCTTTAGGTAATGTATTATTTTTTTAATTTTAATCTAATTTTTCGTTACGCCGTGCCTTCAAACACATGCAATTACTAATTTATATAACAAAACAAAACTCATTTTAAATTTGAGCGGGAAAGTATGATGACGGTTCAGATTCATTATAATTTTAATACAAAATAATAATAATTATAATATAATAATAATAACAACAATAATAATAATAATAATAATAATAATAATAATAATAATAATAGTAATAATGTGACGCCCCCAAAATAGGTATACATCACCCATTCTAAGTCGCCAAATACATAGTACAAAATTTAAATACAAACTTAATTTATACAGCTGTTAAGTGTCGTGTAGAATACGACAAAACAGAAGCTGTGAGTTTTAATACAAATATTGTCTTCTAAACAGTATTCAAACTCAAAATAAGTCTTCATTACAATTATTATCACACTATTTCATAGAATAGTGATGACTATTAATGCAAACATCTGGACCGTCATTCCGTTCCCCGACTAGTCCCAGCTATATTCTCATTTCCTGGAGAGAACAATGAAAGTAAAGGGTGAGCTCAACTAGCCCAGTAAGAAATATTATGACTAAGATAATGCAGAATAAATTATTGTTAGCCTTCAACAGTGTTAAACTGATAAAATATAATAAACATCAAGTTTAACTGCAGCGGAACAAACAATCCATTAAAAGAGTCAAGTAGAGCATGATATCTACTATCTTTTATGATTTAAAAAGTTTATCATCAATTTTATCGCTGAGACTCAGCTAAATAAATAATCCACATCATCGAATCATCCATGCACTACGGCCAAGGATATTCATTAGTATCACGACCACAAATTATACATGCACTGTAAGACCTCAACTTTTATAAATAAAGATGAATTTTCTATAAATATCATTTTTGAATATTATGGAGTTAATTTGATATAATGCTATAGTTGTGGGTAATATTTATAAATTTTGCAAAGTACGTAAGTTGTTATATAATATTCGATTGGTCGGGAAATATTCGTTTTAACAGGGAATATTCGTACAACGACACAATCATTGGTGGACCCCACAACGGAATTATTGTCGGATTGAGAAAACGACAAAAATATTTTATTAAAAATAACGGCAGAAATTTTACCATTGTTACTGTTGAACTACTCGGTAGCAAAAGTACAGTAATACGTGTGGTTGCATAGTAGCACACAGTATTGATTATTAATGCTTATGTGAGAAGTCACTCAGTTTGATTCAATTATTGTCAGTTAATAATATGAATTATTTAGCGATAATGACGTTTTGTTTTATTCGTATTATTAACGTAATAAAACAGAAACATCTTTTTATATAAAACAGAATACTTTATTAAAGTTATTCTATAAATAGAATATATTATATTTTATTTAAAAGATTTTTCTTTAAATATGGACCGTCAGATTAAAGTAATCAATGTGGACCGTTCATGGATTAGTTACTATGCATTCTATTTTTCTATAAATAGCAGCTCATTCCTTCATTATTTCTTACGAATTCACTGAAATCTAGAGAGAGAAACTATAGAGAAAAACTATAGAGAGAGAGAAGAAGAGTATTCTGCTACTTAACTACTTCCTTATTTCAGCTCGTCTTTAAAACGGTAAGGGGTGTTATTCTTTCTTATTCATGAAGAGAACTGTTGTTATTCCATTTCTTATTATTCTGTTGGAATAACCTGTATACGTGGTCTACCCTATACTTGGTGACATTCTTCTATTATTCTGTTGGAACATCCTGTCTGTGTGTTTTACACCGGACCTGGTTCCGTTTTTATTATTATTCTGTTGGAACATCCTGTCTGTGTGTTTTACACCGGACCTGGTTCCGTTTTTATTATTATTCTGTTGGAACATCCTGTCTGTGTATTTTACACCGGACCTGGTTCCATTATTTATTATTCTGTCGGAATATCCTGTCTGTGTGTTTTACACCAGACCTGGTTCCATTATTTATTATTCTGTCGGAATATCCTGTCTGTGCGTTTACGCCGGACCTGGTTCCATTATTTATTATTCTGTTGGAATAACCTGTTTGTGCGGTCTATCGCATGCATGGTGATTTCTTTTGTTATTCCATTCTTTATTGTACTCAATTGGTTAAGTTTTGACTTCTATACTCCATGAAATTTGTGGAATATCCTTGATAATTGCGTTTCATCCAGTATCTTTTCATGAAAATATTCTTCTAAGTATTCTTGAATTTTACTCCACAAAGCAGTATCATGTTGACAATTTGGACGTTGTTAATTCTTGGATAAATTAATTCTTGAACTTGTTTTATTGAATTCTTATATCATTGTCATCATCCTCATGTTTATAAAATGTTGAAAGTCATCTGTGGCCTGTAGTGCATAGATGGACTTGGTATGATTATGACCAGGGATTATTCGGTATAATCATGACCGTAATGTTACAAATGATGTGGTAAAAGTCCTCATTGGCCGTAGTGCATTGATGGACAGTTGTTGGCATGATCATGACCATTAATGAATATACGAATATCCTTGGTCGTAGTGCAGGGGTGATTCGATGATGTGGATTATTTTATTAAGCTGAGTCTCAGCGATCACAGTGTTGAAAAATCTTTTAAATCATAAAAGATAGTAGAGTTTATTTTCTACTTGACTCTCTTAATAGATTGCTTGTTCCGCTACAGTTAAACTTGATGTCTATTATATTTTATCAGTTTAACATTGTTGAAGGCTAATGATAATTTATTCTGCATTATCTTAGTCGTAATATTTCTTACTGGGCTAGTTGAGCTCACCCTTTCTTTCACTGTTCTCTTCAGGAAATGAGAACGTAGCTGGGGCAAGTCGGGGAACGGAGTGATGGTCCGAATGATAGTATTAGTTAGTAGTCCTCACTATTCTATGTAATGGTGTGTTAATAAATGTAATGAGGACTCCTTTTGAGTATGAATACTCTCTAGAAGATAATATTTGTATTCAAACTCACAGTTTATATTTTGTCGTATTGTACACGACAGTTGTATTATTAAGTTGTATTTGTATTCTGTACTATGTATCTGACGACCCAAGATGGGTGATGTATACCTAATTTTGGGGGCGTCACATGCACTACGGACCAAAGATATTCGTGTTTTCATCAATGGTCATGATCATGCCAACACTTGTCCATCAATGCACTACGGACCAATGAGGACTTTTACCACATCATTTGTAACATTACGGTCATAATTATACTGAATAATTCCTAGTCATAATCATACCAATCAACAGTCCATCAATGCACATAAGCCACAGATGGCTTTCATCACAATATAAGCATGAAGATGATGACAATGATATAAGAATTCAATTAAATAAAAGCAAAGGATAAATTTTAAAGATTTATAATTTAATTTATCCAGAATTCAAAAACGTCCAAATTGTCAACATGATACTGCTTTGTGGAGTAAAATTCAAGAATAATATAATGATTTGGACCGAAAAAGAAATTATTTTTTGTCATAAATAGTACCACGGTGAATAGTACTCCGGCATAAAAAGGTTAAAACTTATTAAGAATACTCAGAATAATATTTTTATGAAAAGATACTGGATGAAGCGCAAATATCAAGGATATTTTACTAATTTCATTGAGTATAGAAGTCAAAACTTAACAAAATGAGTATAGAATTTGAAATCTGAAACGAAATAATATTACTTACATACTACAGAGTATGGAAGAAAATATTATTTTATACGAATACTGAACAAAAATAATATCCCTTACCATAAAAAGAAAAGTATTTCAACTGGTATAACGGGAATATTCTTGAAGAAAACTTTCACTGTTTTCTACGCTCAAAGTTTCTTAAAACTCTAAAAAAATACGCTCAATATTATAGAAGAAGATTTCTTTGATTATGGTGTGATTTTCAATTCTAACTAAGCATCCTATTTATAGGAGAATGGAAGGGATACTATTTGAATTTAGAAATCACGGACGCATAATGTTTGAAATTAAACGAATTCACAGGCGCAACTTTTCACAAGATTTACTGTGCACTTCATAGTAAAATACTATGCAAATAAAATATAATATATTCTATTTTTTATAAAAAATAAAACTTCTTATAATTTATATAATAATAATAATAATTCCCTCCCACGTTAACTCCCTCCCCCCACCCCACCCCCACCCCCACTCCCACCCCCACCCCCACCCCCACCCCTACTCCAATTTCTTATTTCCCTGACCAAATTTCCCCCACCCCCATCAACATCATCAGCATATATATATATATATACTCATAACACACACTATTTTGAAAAATGAGTAGATGGGAGTTTAAATAATAAGCAAAATTTACAACATATACTTCATAAACTGTGTTTGTATTCAGATGTTGTAAATAGGGCTCAGTTGGTGGAGCGCGATAACGAGACAATGCAACCAAAAGAGACCAGCCGGCAAAATGATAATACCAGTGAAAACAGTCATCGAAGCGGTGACCACAATCGTGGAGGGAATCAACAGGCCAGAAATGGTAACCACTTCGGTGGTAATCAGGGCCAAAACAATAAGAATGGGCATTTCAAGAAGAGGAGATTCAACAATTATGGAAAGACGTCAGCACCAGCACCTGTCGTTAAGGAAGGAGAACGACCACCTATCATATGTTTCAAATGCGGAGGGGAGGGGCACATCAGTCCAAACTGCGCGATGCCGTCCAAAGCATGTTATAATTGTGGAAGAGAAGGTCATGTAGCCCGATTTTGTCGTTTACCAAAGACAAATTCAGCTAGGATGGAGGCACCAAAGGCCGTCCCAGAAAAGTCAAAACTGGTTGTGCAAGGGAGAGCGTTTGTTGTGAACTCCCAGAGAGCAAGGAACCCGAATGAGGTCATCACGGGTAAGCTTATCATAAACTCTAACGAAGTCTATACTTTATTTGATACCGGTTCTACCCATTCTTTTATTTCTCCTACTTGCGCTCATCGATTAAGTTTAATTCCGGAGAAATTAGACTTTGACTTAGCAGTTGAAACTCCATTGGGAGAAACCTTCATTACATCCATGGTTTATAAGTCTTGTTTGGTTCAAGTTGGTACCCACACATTACCTGTCGATCTTATTTCATTAAAAATACTTGCATTTGACATGATTCTAGGGATTGATTGGTTAACTACTTATCATGCAAAAATTGATTGTTTTCGTAAGGTTGTTAGCTTTCATATTCCTAATCGACCTATTATGCGAATTCAAGCAACCAAACCATTAAAATCAATCACTGTCATCTCAAGCCATAAAGCTATTCGTTTATTGAAAAACGGATGTCAAGCTTTCTTAGCTCATGTCACAGATCTAAACAAAAATACGTCAGCTTTGAATGATATTTCTGTTGTTGATAAATTTCCTGACGTATTTCCCGAAGAACTTCCTGGCCTACCCCCAGAGCGTGAAATTAAATTTTGTATCGACCTTGAACCCGGTACAAAATCCATTTCCAAAGCCCCATATCGAATGGCTCCTATTGAACTTCAGGAGTTAAAGACCCAACTGCAGGAATTGTTAGACATTAGTTTTATTCGTCCTAGTACTTCTCCTTGGGGTGCTCCTGTTCTGTTCGTGAAGAAGAAAGATGGGAGTATGCGACTTTGTATTGATTATCGGGAGTTGAATCATGTCACCATCAAAAATAGGTACCCATTGCCACGTATTGATGACCTGTTTGACCAGTTGCAAGGAGCACAATTCTTTTCAAAGATCGATCTTCGTTCTGGATATCATCAGCTGAAGGTTAGAACTGAGGATATTCCAAAGACGGCTTTCAGAACTCGGTATGGGCATTATGAATTCTTAGTTATGTCTTTTGGATTGACTAATGCTCCTACTGCCTTCATGGATATGATGAACAGGGTATTTAAGGAATATTTGGATCACTTTGTAGTCGTCTTTATCGATGACATCCTTGTTTATTCCAAAAGTCGTGAAGATCATGAGCAACACTTGAGGCTGGTACTCCAAAAGCTTCGTGAATACAAACTTTATGCCAAGTTAAAGAAATGCGAGTTCTGGCTGGAAGAGGTGGCATTCCTTGGGCACGTAGTATCAAGTTGTGGAATATCTGTTGATCCGGCAAAGATTGAAGCTATTCAAAGCTGGGAGCAACCTAAATCAGTAACCGAAGTACGTAGCTTTCTCGGTCTAGCTGGTTATTATCGGAGATTCGTGGAAGGATTTTCTTGAATCGCTACTCCATTAACTCAGCTGACTCGGAAAGATACAAAGTTTGGTTGGAGCGAAGAATGTGAGCAGAGTTTTCAAGAACTCAAGAGGAGACTCATTTCAGCACCTGTTCTAACAATACCATCTGGCTCGGAGGGATTTGTCATCTACAGTGATGCTTCGAGCAAAGGGTTGGGATGCGTTCTCATGCAACATGGAAAAGTCATAGCCTATGCATCAAGACAACTCAAGGAATATGAGAGGAATTATCCTACTCATGATCTAGAGTTGGCAGCTGTTGTCTTTGCACTTAAAATTTGGAGGCATTACTTGTATGGGGAGAAGGTGGAGATCTTTACGGATCATAAAAGCCTCAAATATTTCTTCACTCAAAAGGAACTCAACATGCGACAACGACGTTGGCTTGAACTGTTGAAAGATTATGATCATACCATTCAATATCATCCTGGAAAAGCGAACGTGGTAGCTGACGCATTGAGTAGAAGATCATATGCAAGTACGAGTGCGATATTGTCAATACAAAGACCCATTTTGTGTGATTTGCAAAGGATGGAGATAGAGTTAAAGACTCCAGGGACCCATGTGATGATGACGAATATACGAGTAGAACCGACTTTAATCAATAAAGTTAAAGCTGCTCAAGCTACAGACCTGGAGCTGATGCGTATGAGGAAGAAAGGGGAAGAAGGTGCTATGCCGGAAGCAAGAATCGATGATGAAGGAATACTTCGAGTCAACTCCAGACTTTGTGTTCCTAACAACCCTGATTTAAAGTATGAAATCATGATGGAGGCGCACAACACACCGTTTGCAATCCATCCTGGAAGTACCAAAATGTATCATGATCTTCGTCATACATTTTGGTGGAGCAATATGAAGAGAGAGATAGCGTTGTTTATCTCAAGGTGTCTAACTTGTCAACGAGTCAAAGCGGAGCATCAAGTACCAAAAGGTCCATTGCAACCACTTGAAATTCCAGAATGGAAGTGGGAGCACATTACCATGGATTTCGTTACCGGTCTTCCTAAGGTTTTCTCAAGGTATAGATGCGATTTGGGTCATTGTTGATAGATTGACCAAGTCTGCTCATTTCTTACCGATACGAGAAACTTATACACTTGAACATCTTGCTCGTATGTACATAAACGAAATTGTAAGACTGCATGGTATGCCAGTATCCATAGTTTCTGATCGAGACTCAAGATTCACTTCACGATTTTGGGTTAGTTTGCAAAAAGCTATGGGCACAGATTTACGATTTAGTTCGGCATATCATCCTCAGACAGACGGACAATCAGAGAGGACTATTCAAACTCTAGAAGATTTATTAAGACTCTGTGTCTTTGACTTCAAGGGAAGTTGGGACAAGTTCTTACCATTGGTGGAGTTTTCCTACAACAACAGTTATCAAGCAAGTATTGGCATGGCTCCATTCGAAGCATTGTATGGAAGAAAATGTCGTTCTCCAGTATGCTAGGATGAGGTGGGTGAAGCAACGTTGTTGGGACCGGAGTTGGTATGTATGACTACAGAAAAGATTCAAACGATCCGACAACGTATAAAAACCTCACAAGATCGACAAAAGAGTTATGCTGATCTTCATCGAAAGGACGTGAAATTTGATGTAGGAGATCATGTGTTCTTACGTGTTGCTCCATGGAAAGGAGTTACGAGATTTGTAAAGAGAGGAAAGCTCAATCCTCGATTCATCGGTCCATTTTTAATCCTCGATCGAGTAGGAACTGTGGCTTATAGACTCGCTTTACCGCCAAGTATGTCTCGTGTTCATAACGTTTTTCACATATCCATGTTATGCAAATATGTGGAAGACCCGAACCACATTATTGAGTTAGAACCGGACGAAATAGCGGAAGATTTGACGTATGAAGAAGTTCCTGTTCAAATCTTGGATAAGAAGGAACATATTCTACGCTCCAAGGTTATACCTCAAGTCAAAGTTTTGTGGAGAAACCACGATGTTGAGGAAATGACTTGGGAGTTAGAATCTGAAATGAAATCAAGGTATCCTTACCTCTTCGACATACCAGGTACGTACCCTAATTTCGAGGGCGAAATTTCATAAGAAGGGGAGGTTGTAAGACCCCAACTTTTATAAATAAAGAAGAATTTTCTATAAATATCATTTTTGAATATTATGGAGTTAATTTGATATAATGTTATAGTTGTGGGTAATATTTATAAATTTTACAAAGTACGTAAGTTGTTATATAATATTCGATTGGTCGGGGAATATTCGTTTTAACAGGGAATATTCGTACAACGACACAATCATTGGTGGACCCCACAACGGAATTATTGTCGGATTGAGAAAACGACAAAAATATTTTATTAAAAATAACGGCGGAAATTTTACCATTTTTACTGTTGAACTACTCGGTAGTAAAAGTACAGTAATATGTGTGGTTGCATAGTAGCACACAGTATTGATTATTAATGCTTATGTGAGAAGTCACTCAGTTTGATTCAATTATTGTCAGTTAATAATATGAATTATTTAGCGATAATGACGTTTTGTTTTATTCGTATTATTAACGTAATAAAACAGAAACATATTTTTATATAAAACAGAATACTTTATTAAAGTTATTCTATAAATAGAATATATTATATTTTATTTAAAAGATTTTTCTTTAAATATGGACCGTCAGATTAAAGTAATCAATCTGGACTGTACATGGATTAGTTACTATGTATTCTATTTTTCTATAAATAGCAGCTCATTCCTTCATTATTTCTTACGAATTCACTGAAATCTAGAGAGAGAAACTATAGAGAGAGAGAAGAAGAGTATTCTGCTACTTAACTACTTCCTTATTTCAGCTCGTCTTTAAAACGGTAAGGGGTGTTATTCTTTCTTATTCATGAAGAGAACTGTTGTTATTCCATTTCTTATTATTCTGTTGGAATAACCTGTATACGTGGTCTACCCTATACTTGGTGATATTCTTCTATTATTCTGTTGGAACATCCTGTCTGTGTGTTTTACACCGGACCTGGTTCCGTTTTTATTATTATTCTGTTGGAACATCCTGTCTGTGTATTTTACACCGGACCTGGTTCCATTATTTATTATTCTGTCGGAATATCCTGTCTGTGTGTTTTACACCAGACCTGGTTCCATTATTTATTATTCTGTCGGAATATCCTGTCTGTGCGTTTACGCCGGACCTGGTTCCATTATTTATTATTCTGTTGGAATAACCTGTTTGTGCGGTCTATCGCATGCATGGTGATTTCTTTTGTTATTCCATTCTTTATTGTACTCAATTAGTTAAGTTTTGACTTCTATACTCCATGAAATTTGTGGAATATCCTTGATAATTGCGTTTCATCCAGTATCTTTTCATGAAAATATTCTTCTAAGTATTCTTGAATTTTACTCCACAAAGCAGTATCATGTTGACAATTTGGACGTTGTTAATTCTTGGATAAATTAATTCTTAAACTTGTTTTATTGAATTCTTATATCATTGTCATCATCCTCATGTTTATAAAATGTTGAAAGTCATCTGTGGCCTGTAGTGCATAGATGGACTTGGTATGATTATGACCAGGGATTATTCGGTATAATCATGACCGTAATATTACAAATGATGTGGTAAAAGTCCTCATTGGCCGTAGTGCATTGATGGACAGTTGTTGGCATGATCATGACCATTAATGAATATACGAATATCCTTGGCCGTAGTGCAGGGGTGATTCGATGATGTGGATTATTTTATTAAGCTGAGTCTCAGCGATCACAGTGTTGGAAAATCTTTTAAATCATAAAAGATAGTAGAGTTTATTTTCTACTTGACTCTCTTAATAGATTGCTTGTTCCGCTACAGTTAAACTTGATGTCTATTATATTTTATCAGTTTAACATTGTTGAAGGCTAATGATAATTTATTCTGCATTATCTTAGTCGTAATATTTCTTACTGGGCTAGTTGAGCTCACCCTTTCTTTCACTGTTCTCTTCAGGAAATGAGAACGTAGCTGGGGCAAGTCGGGGAACGGAGTGATGGTCCGAATGATAGTATTAGTTAGTAGTCCTCACTATTCTATGTAATGGTGTGTTAATAAATGTAATGAGGACTCCTTTTGAGTATGAATACTCTCTAGAAGATAATATTTGTATTCAAACTCACAGTTTATATTTTGTCGTATTGTACACGACAGTTGTATTATTAAGTTGTATTTGTATTCTGTACTATGTATCTGACGACCCAAGATGGGTGATGTATACCTAATTTTGGGGGCGTCACATGCACTACGGACCAAAGATATTCGTGTTTTCATCAATGGTCATGATCATGCCAACACTTGTCCATCAATGCACTACGGACCAATGAGGACTTTTACCACATCATTTGTAATATTACGGTCATAATTATACTGAATAATTCCTAGTCATAATCATACCAATCAACAGTCCATCAATGCACATAAGCCACAGATGGCTTTCATCACAATATAAGCATGAAGATGATGACAATGATATAAGAATTCAATTAAATAAAAGCAAAGGATAAATTTTAAAGATTTATAATTTAATTTATCCAGAATTCAAAAACGTCCAAATTGTCAACATGATACTGCTTTGTGGAGTAAAATTCAAGAATAATATAATGATTTGGACCGAAAAGAAATCATTTTTTGTCATAAATAGTACCACGGTGAATAGTACTCCGGCATAAAAAGGTTAAAACTTATTAAGAATACTCAGAATAATATTTTTATGAAAAGATACTGGATGAAGCGCAAATATCAAGGATATTTTACTAATTTCATTGAGTATAGAAGTCAAAACTTAACAAAATGAGTATAGAATTTAAAATCTGAAACGAAATAATATTACTTACATACTACAGAGTATGGAAGAAAATATTATTTTATACGAATACTGAACAAAAATAATATCCCTTACCATAAAAAGAAAAGTATTTCAACTGGTATAACGGGAATATTTTTGAAGAAAACTTTCACTGTTTTCTACGCTTATAGTTTCTTAAAACTCTAAAAAAATACACTCAATATTATAGAAGAAGATTTCTCTGATTATGGTGTGATTTTCAATTCTAACTAAGCATCCTATTTATAGGAGAATGGAAGGGATACTATTTGAATTTAGAAATCACGGACGCATAATGTTTGAAATTAAACGAATTCACAGGCGCAACTTTTCACAAGATTTACTGTGCACTTCATAGTAAAATACTATGCAAATAAAATATAATATATTCTATTTTTTATAAAAAATAAAACTTCTTATAATTTATATAATAATAATAATAATTCCCTCCCACATTAACTCCCTCCCCCCACCCCCACCCCCACCCCACCCCCACCCCTACTCCAATTTCTTATTTCCCTGACCAAATTTCCCCCACCCCCATCAACATCATCAGCATATATATATATATATATATATATATATATATATATATATATATATATACTCATAACACACACTATTTTGAAAAATGAGTAGGCGGGAGTTTAAATAATAAGCAAAATTTACAACAAATACTTCATAAAAATCTCATCAATATTTTTAACAACATTTATCATCATTATTATAATTCACAATATTTAACAATTAGATCGTTCCCAAGAAAGAGGGGGCTTTTCGATAAGAATTTATCCCTATTGGCGCGCAATTTGGTGACCAAACCTCTTCTCGACAGAACTTTCGAGACATCTTCAATATTACAAATAATACTATGAATAACTTTGTCGTCTTAATTATTGATTTAATAATATATAAAATATTGACAATAATTGAATCAAATAACGTGAGATACTATGCAGCAATAACTGTAGCAATAATTGAGTATAACTGAGTGACTTCTCACGTAAGCATTAATAATCAATACCGTATGCTACTATGCAACCACGCGTATTACTGTACGTTTACCACCGGGTATTTCAATAGTTAACGATAAAAATTTTGCCGTTATTTTTATAAAAAGATATTTCTGTCGTTTTCTAACTCCGACAATAATTCCGTTGTGAGGTCCACCAATTATTGTGTCGTCGTACGAATATTTCTTGTTAAAACAAATATTTCCTGACCAATAGAATATTTTATAACAACTTGCATACTTTGTAAAATTTATAAATATTACCCACAACTATAACATTATATCAAAACCACACCATAATACTCAAAAATATATTTCGAGAAAAATTAATCTTTATTTATGAAAGTTGGGGTCTTACAAATAATAACAATAATAATTATTACTATAATAGTACTGTAAGACCCCAACTTTTATGAATAAATATTATTTTTCTCGAAATATATTTTTGAATATTATGGTGTAGATTTGATATAATGTTATAGTTGTGGGTAATATTTATAACTTTTGCAAAGTAAGCAAGTTGTTATAAAATATTCGATTGGTCGGGGAATATTCGTTTTAACAGGGAATATTCATACGACGCACAATCATTGGTGGATCCCACAATGGAAGTATCGTCGTAGTTAGAAAACGACATAAATATATTTATATAAACATAACAGCGAAAGTGTTACCGTTAAACTGCTGAAATACTCGGTGGTAAAAGTACAGTAATACGCGTGATTGCATAATTACACACGGTATTGTACAATATCTTTGATTATTGATGCTTACGTGAGAAGACACTCAGTTATGCTTAATTATTGCTACAGTAATTACTGCATAATATCTCTCATATTATTGATTCAATTATTGTCATAGTATCATCTGCATAATCTTTTATATTATTAAATTAATAATTGAGACGACAAAGTTATTCATAATATTATTTGCATTATTGACGATGTCTAGAAAGTTCTGTCGAGGAAATGAGTTTTGTAACTTAATTACGAGCCAATAGGGAGAAATCTTTATCGGAAAGCCCCCTCTGATTGTTAAATATTGTGAGTTATAATATTAATGAAGAATAAGTTCGTGTTGATTAAAGATGAAATTGTTGATAAAAATATTTTAATTGTGTTAGGATTATTAGTGTTAGCGAAAATCGATATTTATTTCGATAATAATTGATTTCTGGATGTTAAATTGACTAAACGGACATTTAATCGGATAAATGAGCAATTAATTGCTATTGGTTCACATGCAAATTACTGTTGATTCACATGTATGGAACTATTGGTTCACATGCATGTACTATTAGGGAAGGTGGTGCAAAATTGATAATACTTGCAGGACTAAATTAAAAATAGAGGTAAAGATGATGATACTAAACTGTAATAATTCGAGCCCCTAAACGTCCAATTATCAAAACTATGTTTTTCTATAAATAGAAGCTCATTCTTCTTCCATTCTCACCAATTCACAAAGACTTACAAGAGCAATTATAGAACGAGAAGTTATAGAGAGAAAGAATAAGAGTATTCTGTTATTTCACTATTCTAGTATCCAATCTTTTTCAAAGGTATAGAGAAGATATTATTTTTGTTCAATATTCGTATGAAATAATATTTTCTTCTATATTCTATAATATGTAAGTAATATTATTTCATTTCGTATTCCTAATTCTACACTCATCTTGTTGAAGTATTACTTTATACTCCGTAAAATTAGTAGAATATCCTTAAAATTTGCGCTTCATCTAGTATCGTTTTACAATGATATTTTTCTGAACATTCTTGTTAAATTTTAAGCTTTTCATGCTGGAGTACTATTCATTTATACGGCTCTATTCATACGTACGACACTATTTATAAATATGGCACTATTCACAAAGTACTATTCATGGAATACTATTTATGGAGTATTATTCACAAAGTATTATTTACGGGGTACTATTCACGTATTACTATTCACGGGGTGCTATTCACCCGGGGTACTATTCATGACAAAAATTGATTTCTTTTCTGTCCAAATTATTTTTGATACAATATTATTCTTGAATTTTACTCCACAAAACAGTTATCATGTTGACAATTTGAACGTTATTAAACTCAGGATAAATTTAAAGTCTTTAATATTTATCCTTCATTTCGTTTGATTAATACTTATATCATTGTCATTATCCTCATGTTTATATGGTGATAAAAGTCATCTTTGGCCCGTAATGCATAGATGGACTGTAGATTGGTATGATTATGACCATGGATTATTCGGTGTAATCATGACCTGTAATGTTACAAATAATGTGATAAAAGTCCTCATTGGCCCGTAGTGCATTGATGGACAAATGTTGGTATGATCATAACCATGCGTTCTCTTCGGCCAAGGGTGCAAAGATGAATTGTTGTTTGGCATGATCATGACCATTGATAAAAACACTAATATCATTGGCCTGTAGTACATGGATAATTCATGGTTGTGATACTAATGAATATCATTGGCCCGTAGTGCATGGATAATTCAGTGATGTGGATTATTTATTAAGCTGAGTCTCAGCTATAAAATTGATAATAAACTTTTAAATCACAAAAGATAATAAATATCATGCTCTACTTGACTCTTCTAATGGATTACTTGTTCCGCTGCAGTTAAACTTATTGTTTATTATCAGTTTAACACTTTTGAAGGCTAACGATAATTTATTATGCATTATCTTAGTCATAATATTTCTTACTGGGCTAGTTGAGCTCACCCTTTTGCTTTCATTGTTCTCTTCAGGAAATAAGAACGTAACTGGGACTAGTCGAAGAACGGAGTGATGGTCCGAGATGGTGGCTATAGTAGTCCTCACTATTTTATAAAATTGTGTGATAATAATTATAATGAAGACTCCTTTTTGAGTTTGAATATTGTCTATTAGACAATATTCGTGTAAAAATTCTCAGCTACGTTTTTGTCGTATTGTATAAGGAAGTTTTATATAAATTCTGTACTATGTATTTGGCGACTCATAACGGGTGATGTATACCTATTTTGGAGGCGTCACAAGTACTACTACCAATAATAATAACAATAATAATAATAAATAATAATAACAACAACAATAATAATAAAAAATAATAATAACAATAATAATACTAATAATAATTGTGGTGGTCTGATGAATTATTGTGACGCCCCCAAAATAGGTATACATCACTCATTCTGAGTTGCCAAATACATGGTACAGAAACAAATACAACTTCATTAAAATAATTGTCGTGCAAAATACGACAACACAAATACTGTAAGTTTAAATACAAATATTATCTTCTAGACAATATACACACTCAAATAAGTCCTCATTACAATTATTAAATCATAATTTTACAAAATAGTGAGGGCTGCTAACACAACTGACTGGAAACATCACTCCACACCCCGACTAGTTCCAGCTATATTCTCGCCTCCTGAGAAAAATAGAACAAAAAGAAAAAGGGTGAGCTCAACTAGCCCAGTAAAGAATATTATGACTAAGATAATAAACAACAACTTATCATTAGTCTTCAACAGGGAAAAATCTGATAAAATATAATAGACAACAAGTTTTAGATCAACAACTGCAGCGGAAACAACAAATCATTAGAAGAGTCAAGTAGAGAATAAATTTTACTATCTTCTAAGATTTAAAAGTCCATCAACGATATTTTATCCTTGTAACATCAATCAATAACCATCTTTAATCAAATATTCATCTTTGCACTACAGGCCAAAGATATTCATTTGTAACACCAGTCGGTCATGTTCATCTCAACACATGTTCATCTTTGCACTACGGGCCAAAGATATCCATCAGTTAATCATTCATCTTTGCACTACAGGCCAAAGATATTCAGTAATGTCATCATTTAGGACTGAGGATGATGAAAAATTATCTTAAAGAAAACGAATCCAATGAGACAGAATGACAAATATTAGGGATTCGTATTATAGTTTATCCAAGTGTAATAATACTCCATAATAACCAATTGTGAAGGAGAATTCAAAAATAAAGATCAAAACATGGATACAATCAAAGATAGTAACCATAATAGACATCTTGGACAAAAAGAAAAATTTTTATTTTTCGGTGAATAGTGCCGTATACATGAATAGTAACCCCGACATAAAAAGTTTTAAATTTGATAAAAAGTTCATATCAATATTTTAGCATAATGATATTGAAGAAAATAATATCATTTAAGAAGAAAATAATATCCCTTACCTCAGACAAACAATACTTCTGATCAGAATATCGTATATGAGGCTGAATGAAACTTGTGCTGAATAGCAACTCTCAAAGTATCAAAATACTCACAAAATACGCTCGAGAATATAGAGAGAGAAAGAGAGAAAACTTATGAATTCTGGTGTGATTTTCAATTCTAAATTAGCCCTCTATTTATAGGAAAATGTTAGCACATCGAAGCAGACTTGACCTGCAACCTGATGGCTTTACCTGCTACTATTCCCACCCACCATATTTAAATAAAAATTTCAGCACATTTTTCGCCAACCAAAAGTGGGGCCCACCAATTCTAGAATTTTCCACCAAAATGATAAATTCCGAAACTTCAACAATTTCTGAACCAGTCATCTCTTAAAAGTCATAACAAATCATACGTTCATTTTTAACGGTTTAAAATTTGTGGACATATACTCAACTTATATATGTATAACATATCCAAAAATCACAACGATCCAACGGTCGGATTAAAAATTATAACTCACGCAATATAATTCAAAAACACTGGTTTGATTTTTAATACCTCCATTCCGACAAAAATACTGATAAAACAACTCAGCATTAAATCAATAATTAGTTATTCACAAATAATATCACATAATCACAATTATGACAACAAGGTCGTTCCCCGGAAAGAGGGGGCTTTCCAACAAGGATTTCTCCTTACCGACGCGCAATTAGATGACCAAACCTCTCCTTAAACAGAATTTTCTAGACATTGCCAATAATGCTATCTAATAATATTATTCAAATAATATGAATTATTGATCTGATAATGAAAAATACTGTGCAGCGACAATTATTGAAATAACAATAATATAAAATATCAACGTAGCAATTATTGAACCAATAAAATAAAATATTGAACAATAATTACTGTAACAATTATTGAGTAGTGTCTTCTTACGTAAGAATCAATAATTGGTGCAATACCGTGTGCTACTGTGTTTTAACCACCGGGTATTCCAACAGTATTAACGGTAACAACTATGCCGTTATTTATAAACAACTCATACTTGTCGTTTTCTTCATCCAATCGCTTTCCGTTATGGGGCCTACACAAAGTTGCGCCGTCGTACGAATATTCCCCGACAGCAAACGAATATTTTACGACCAAACGAATATTCACCGACAAAAATGAATATTTTATAACCACTTGCTTATTTTACAAAATTTGCACATTTCACCCATAACTACAGCATTATATCAAATTAACACCTTATTATTCAAAATAATAATTAGAAGAAATTCGATTTTATTAATAATAAGATGGGGTCTTACAACCTCCCCTCCTTATGAAATTTCGTCCTCGAAATTGACGTACGTACCTGGTGTTTCGAAAAGGTGAGGGTACCTTTCTTTCATTTTCGATTCAAGCTCCCAGGTCATTTCTTCAATAGCATGGTTTCTCCACAAAACCTTAACTTGTGGTATA
This sequence comes from Panax notoginseng, assembly GCA_016801055.1. Classification (NCBI taxonomy): domain Eukaryota; kingdom Viridiplantae; phylum Streptophyta; class Magnoliopsida; order Apiales; family Araliaceae; genus Panax; species Panax notoginseng. The sequence continues at coordinate 30,594,123 of CM029013.1, read as the reverse complement.
ACATTCGTGCGTAGAACATGCTCTTTCCTATCCAGGATCTTAACAAGTACCTCCTCGTAAGTTAAATCTTCAGCTATCTTATCTGGTTCTAACTCAATAATGTGGTTCGGGTTTTTAACATATTTACGAAGCATAGATATGTGAAAAACATTATGACCACGAGACATACTTGGAGGTAATGCGAGTCTATAGGCCACATTTCCTATTCGGTCAAGAATCTCAAATGGACCAACAAATCGTGGATTTAGCTTTCCTCTCTTCCCAAATATTGTAACTCCCTTCCATGGTGCAACACGTAATAATACATGATCTCCAATATTAAATTCCACGTCCTTTCGATGAAGATCCGCATAACTCTTTTGTCGATCCTGTGCCGTTTGTATACGTTGTCGAATCGTTTGGATCTTTTTTGTAGTTATGCGTACCAGCTCTGGTCCCAACAATAATGCTTCACCCACCTCGTCCTAGCATACTGGAGAACGACACTTTCGTCCATACAAGGCTTCAAATGGAGCCATACCTATACTTGCCTGATAACTGTTGTTGTAGGAGAATTCCACCAGTGGCAAGTACTTATCCCAACTTCCTTTGAAATCTAGAACACAGAGTCTTAATAGATCTTTCAGAGTTTGAATAGTCCTATCTGATTATCCGTCCGTTTGAGGATGGTATGCTGAACTGAATCGTAAATCCGTGCCCATAGCTTTCTGCAAGCTAACCCAAAATCGTGAAGTGAATCTTGGGTCATGATCCGAAACTATGGATACTGGCATGCCATACAATCTCACAATCTCATTCACGTACATACTAGCAAGACGTTCAAGGGAATAAGTCTCACGTATAGGCAAGAAATGGGCAGACTTGGTTAATCTATCAACAATAACCTAAATTGCATCTAAGCCTTGAGAAACCTTAGGAAGACCCGTAACGAAATCCATAGTAACGTGTTCCCACTTCTATTTTGGAATCTCAAGTGGTTGCAATGGACCCTTTGGTACTTGATGCTCCGCTTTTACACGTTGACAAGTTAAACACCTCGAGATAAACTCCGCGATCTCTCTTTTCATATTACTCCACCAAAATGTATATCGAAGATCATGATACATTTTGGTACTCCCAGGATGGATTGTAAATGGTGTGTTGTGTGCCTCCATCATGATTCTATGATTCAAGTCAAAATCGTTAGGAACACAAAGTCTGGAGTTGACTCGAAGTATTCCTTCTTCATCGATTCTTGCTTCTGGAATAGCACCTTCTGCAACTTTCTTCTTCATACGCATCAGCTCCATGTCCGTAGCTTGAGCAACTTTAACTTTATCGATTAAAGTCGGTTCTACTCGTATATTTGATATCATCATGTGGGTACTTGGAGCCTTCATCTCTATCTCCATCCTTTGCAAATCATACAAAATGGGCCTTTGCGTTAACAACATTGCACTCGTACCTGCATATGATCTTCTACTCAATGCGTCAGCTACTACATTCGCTTTTTCAGTATGATATTGGATGGTATGATCGTAATCTTTCAACAGCTCGAGCCAACGTCGTTGCCGCATGTTGAGTTTCTTTTGGGTGAAGAAATATTTGAGGCTTTTATGATCTGTATAGATCTCCACTTTCTCCCCATACAGGTAGTGTCTCCAAATCTTCAACGCGAAAACGACTGCTGCCAACTCCAAATCATGAGTAGGATAATTCCTCTCATATTCTTTGAGTTGTCGCGAGTCATAGGCTATGACTTTCTCATGTTGCATGAGAACACATCCTAACCCTTTGCCTGAAACATCGCTGTAGATAACAAATCCATCTGAACCAGATTGTATTGTCAGAACAGGTGCCGAAATGAGTCTCCTCTTGAGTTCTTGAAAACTCTTCTCACAATCCTCGCTCTAACCGAATTTTGTATCCTTTCGAGTCAGCTGAGTTAACGGAGTAGCGATTCTAGAAAATCCTTCCACGAATTTTCGATAATATCCAGCTAAGCCCAGAAAGCTACTACTTCGGTCACCGACTTCGGTTGCTCCCAACTTTGTATTGCTTCAATCTTTGCCGGGTCAACAGATACTCCATGTTTTGACACCACGTGCCCAAGGAATGCTACTTCCTCAAGCCAGAACTCACATTTCTTTAGCTTGGCATATAGCTTATTTTCACGAAGCCTTTGCAGTACCAGCTTCAAATGGTGCTCATGATCTTCGCGGCTTTTGGAATAGATGAGGATGTCATCAATAAAGACAACAACGAACTGATCCAAATATTCTTTGAATACACGGTTCACCATATCCATGAAGGCAGCAGGAGCATTAGTCAATCCAAACGACATGACTAAGAATTCATAATGCCCGTACCGAGTTCTGCAAGCAGTCTTTGGAATATCCTCAGTTTTAATCTTCAGCTGATGATATCCAGAACGAAGATCGATCTTTGAAAAGAATTGTGCTCCTTGAAACTGGTCTAATAGGTCATCAATGCGAGGTAGCGGATACCTATTCTTGATGGTGACATGGTTCAATTCTCGATAGTCGAAACAAAGTCGCATACTCCCGTCTTTCTTCTTTACGAATAAAACAGGAGCACCCCAAGGAGACGTACTAGGACGAATGAAACCGATGTCTAACAATTCCTGTAATTGGACTTTTAACTCCTGAAGTTCAATAGGAGCCATTCGATATGGGATTTTAGAAATGGGCTTTGTACCGGGTTCAAGGTCAATAAAGAATTCAACTTCACGTTCTGGGGGTAGACCAGGAAGTTCTTCAGGAAATACGTCAGGAAATTCACTAACAACAGAAATATTATTTAAATCTGACGTGTTTTTGTTCAAGTCCATAACATGGGCTAAGAACGCTTGACATCCGTTTTTCAATAAACGAATGGCTTTATGGCTTGATATGACATCGATTGATTTTAATGGTTTGGTTGCTTGAATTCGTATAACAGGTTGGTTAAGAATATGAAAACTAACAACCTTACGAAAACAATCAATTTTGGCATGATGAGTAGTTAACCAATCAATTCTTAAAATCATATCAAAAGCAAGTATCTTTAAAGAGATAAGGTCAACAGGTAATGTGATTGTGCCAACTTGGATTAAGCAAGATTTATAAACTGCAGATTTAATGAAACTTTCTCCTAACGGAGTCTCCACAGATAGGTCAAAGTCTAATTTCTCCAAAGTCGAGTTTAAACGTTGAGCACAAGCAAGAGAGATAAAAGAATGGGTCGAACCGGTATCTAGTAAAGTATAAACATCGTACGAATTCAAGATTAGCTTACCCGTGATCACCTCGTTCGGGTTTCTCGCGTTTTAGCCAGTCACGATAAACGCTCTTCTAGGAACCGCTGATTTCGACTTATCCGGGACAACTTTTGGAGTCACCATCCCCGCTGAACTTGATTTTGATATAGAACACGCTCGAGCTATATGACCCTCCTTTCCACAGTTATAACATATCTTGGATTGTTGTGGGCAGTTTGGGTTGATATGTCCCTCTTTCCCGCATTTGTAATATACGACCGGTGGTCGTTCTCCTTCCCTAGAAACAGTTGATGTTTGTGCTGACATCTTCACGTTATCATTATTATACCTTCTTGTGACCCCCCCAAAATTAGGTATACATCACCCATCTTAGGTCGTCAGATACATGGTACAGAATACAAATACAACTTACTAATACAACTGTCATGTACAATACGACAAAACATAACTGTGTGTTTGAATACAATTATTGTCTACTAGAGACTATACAAACTCAAAAGGAGTCCTCATTAAAATTATTGTCACACTATTTAACAGAATAGTGAGGACTACTAATACTATCATCTGGTTCATCACTCCGTTCCCCGACTCGTCCCATCTATATTCTCATTTTCTGAAGAGAACAGTGAAAGAAAGAGTGAGCTCAACTAGCCCAGTAAGAAATATTATGACTAAGACAATGCATAATAAATTATCATTAGCCTTCAACAGTGTTAAACTGATAAAATATAACGAACATCAAGTTTAACTGCAGCGGAACAAGCAATCCATTAAAAGAGTCAAGTAGAAAATAAAATCTACTATCTTTTATGATTTAAAAGGTTTTTCAACACTGTTTTCGCTGGGACTTAGCTTAATAAAATAATCCACATCATCGAATCACCCCTGTACTACGGCCAAGGATATTCGTGTATTCATTAATGGTCATGATCATGCCAACAACTGTCCACCAATGCACTACGAGCCAATGAGGACTTTTACCACATCATTTGTAATATTACGGTCATGATTATACCGAATAATCTCTGGTCATAATCATACCAAGTCCATCTATGCACTACAGGCCACAGATGACTTTCAATATTTTATAAATATGAGGATGATGACAATGATATAAGAATTCAATAAAACAAGTTCAAGAATTAATTTATCTAAGAATTAACAACGTCCAAATTGTCAACATGATACTGCTTTGTGGAGTAAAATTCAAGAATGCTTAGAAGAATATTTTCATGAAAAGATACTGGATGAAACGCAATTATCAAGGATATTCCACAAATTTCATGGAGTATAGAAGTCAAAACTTAACCAACTGAGTATAATAAAGAATGGAATAACAAAAAAAATCACCATGCATGCGATAGACCACACAGACAGGTTATTCCAACATAATAATAAATAATGGAACCAGGTCCGACGTAAAACGCACAGACAGGATATTCTAACAGAATAATAATAAAGACGGAACCAGGTCCGGTGTAAAACACACAGACAGGATGTTCCAATGACAGAACCAGGTTCGGTGTAAAACACACAGACAGGATGTTCCAACAGAATAATAATAAAGACGGAACCAGGTCCGGTGTAAAACACACAGATAGGATGTTCCAACAGAATAATAGAAGAATGTCACCAAGTATAGGGTAGACCGCGTATACAGGTTATTTCAACAGAATAATAAGAAATGGAATAACAACAGTTCTCTTCATGAATAAGAAAGAATAACACCCCTTACCGTTTTAAAGAAGAACTAAAATAAGGAAGTAGTTAAGTATCAGAATATTTTTCTTCTCTCTCTCTATAGTTTCTCTCTCTAGAGTTCAGTGAATTCGTAAGAAATAATGAAGGAATGAGCTGCTATTTATAAAAAAATAGAATGCATAGTAACTAATCCATGAACGGTTCAAATTGATTACTTTAATCTGACGGTCCATATTTAAAGAAAAATCTTTTAAATAAAATAAAATATATTCTATTTATAGAATAACTTTAATAAAGTATTCTGTTTTATATAAAAAGATGTTTCTGTTTTATTACATTAATAATACGAATAAAACAAAACATCATTATCGCTAAATAATTCATATTATTAACTGACAATAATTGAATCAAACTGAGTGACTTCTCACATAAGCATTAATAACCAATACCGTGTGCTACTATGCAACCACACGTATTACTGTACTTTTACTATCGAGTAGTTCAACAGTATTAATGGTAAAGCTTTCGCCGTTATTTTTAATAAAATATTTTTGTCATTTTCTCAATCCGACAATAATTCTGTTGTGGGGTCCACCAATGATTGTGCCGTTGTACGAATATTCCCTGTTAAAACGAATATTCCCCGACCAATCAAATATTATATAACAACTTGCGTACTTTGCAAAATTTATAAATATTACCCACAACTATAACATTATATCAAATTAACTCCATAATATTCAAAAATGATATTTATAGAAAATTCATCTTTATTTATAAAAGTTGGGGTCTTACAACCTCCCCTTCCTATGAAATTTCACCCTCGAAATTAGAGTACGTACCTGGTATGTCGAAGAGGTAAGGATACCTTGATTTCATTTCAGATTCTAACTCCCAAGTCATTTCCTCAACATTGTGGTTTCTCCACAAAACTTTGACTTGAGGTATAACCTTAGAGCGTAGAATATGTTCCTTTTTATCCAAGATTTGAACAGGAACTTCTTCATACATCAAATCTTCTGCTATTTCGTCCGGTTCTAACTCAATAATGTGGTTCGGGTCTTCCACATATTTACGTAACATGGATATGTGAAAAACGTTATGAAAACGAGACATACTTGGCGGTAAAGCGAGTCTATAAGCCACAGTTCCTACTCGATCGAGGATTAAAAATAGACCGATGAATCGAGGATTGAGCTTTCCTCTCTTTTCAAATCTCGTAACTTCTTTTCATGGAGCAACACGTAAGAACACATGATCTTCTATATCAAATTCCACGTCCTTTCGATGAAGATCAGCATAACTCTTTTGTCGATCTTGTGAGGTTTTTATACGTTGTCGGATCGTTTGAATCTTTTCTGTAGTCATACGTACCAACTCCGGTCCTAACAACGTTGCTTCACCCACCTCATCCCAGCATACTGGAGAACAACACTTTCTTCCATACAACACTTCGAATGGAGCCATGCCAATACTTACTTGATAACTGTTGTTGTAGGAAAACTCCACCAATGATAAGAACTTGTCCCAACTTCCCTTGAAGTCAAGGACACAGAGTCTTAATAAATATTCCAGAGTTTGAATAGTCCTCTCTGATTGTCCGTCCGTCTGAGGATGATATGCCAAACTAAATCGTAAATTCGTGCCCATAGCTTTTTGTAAACTAACCCAAAATTGTGAAGTGAATCTTGGGTCTCGATCAGAAACTATGGATACTGGCATACCATGCAGTCTTACAATCTCGTTTATATACATACGAGCAAGACGTTCAAGTGTATAAGTTTCTCGTATCTGTAAGAAATGAGCAGACTTGGTCAATCTATCAATAATGACCCAAATCGCATCTATACCTTGAGAAACCTTAGGAAGACCGGTAACGAAATCCATGGTAATGTGCTCCCACTTCCATTCTTGAATTTCAAGTGGTTGCAATGGACCTTTTGGTACTTGATGCTCCGCTTTGACTCGTTGACAAGTTAGACACCTTGAGATAAACAGCGCTATCTCTCTCTTCATATTGCTCCACCAAAATGTATGACGAAGATCATGATACATTTTGGTACTTCCAGGATGGATTGCAAACGATGTGTTCTGCGCCTCCATCATGATTTTATACTTTAAATCAGGGTTGTTAGGAATACAAAGTCTGGAGTTAACTCGAAGTATTCCTTCTTCATCGATTCTTGCTTCCGACATAGCACCTTCTTGTACTTTCTTCCTCATACGCATCAGCTCCAGGTCTGTAGCTTAAGCAGCTTTAACTTTATCGATTAAAGTTGGTTCTACTCATATATTCGCCATCATCACATGGGTCCCTGGAGTCTTTAACTCTATCTCCATCCTTTGCAAGTTGTGATGCCCCCAAAATAGGTATACAACACCCATTCTGAGTCGCCAAATACATGGAACAAAAAGCAAACTACAACTTCAATAATACAATTGTCGTGCAAAATACGACAACACATACTGTGAGTTTAAATACAAATATTGTCTTCTAGACAATATCTACACTCCAATAAATCCTCATTACAATTATTCAAACACTATTTTACAGAAATAGTGAGGACTGCTAAAACATCTTTCTAGAACCATCACTCCATACCCCGACTAGATCCTGCTATGTTCTCACCTCCTGAGAAGAAAAATGGAACAAAAAGGAAAAGGGTGAGCTCAACTAGCCCAGTAAAGAATATTATGACTAAGATAATATACAAACAAATTATCGTTAGTCTTCAACAGGGAAAAATCTGATAGAATATAATCGACAACAAGTTTTAGATCAACAACTGCAGCGGAAACAGCAAACCATTAGAAGAGTCAAGTAGAGAAATAATTCTACTATCTTCTAAGATTTAAAAGTCCATCATCAATATTTTATCCCTGTAACATCAATTAATAATCATCTTTATCCAAATATTCATCTTTGCACTACAGGCCAAAGATATTCATTTGTATCACCTGTCAGTCATGTTCATCTCAACACCTGTTCATCTTTGCACTACAGGCCAAAGATATTCATCAAGTAATCATACATCTTTGCACTACAGGCCAAAGATATTCATTAATATCATCATTTAGGACTGAGGATGATGAAAAATATCTTAAAGAGAACGAATCCAATGAGACAGAAGGACAAATAGTAGGGATTCGTATAACAGTTTATCCAAGATCAATAATACTTCATAATAATCAATTGTGAAGCAGAATTCAAAAATAAAGATCAAAACATGGATACAATCAAAGATAGTAACCATAATAGACATCTTGGACAAAAAAGAAAAATTTTATTTTTCGATGAATAGTGCCGTATTCGTGAATAGTGTCGTATACGTGAATAGTGCCGTATACATGAATAGTAACCCCGACACAAAAAGTTCTAAATTTGATAAAAACTCATATCAATATTTCAGCATAATGATATTGAAGAAAATAATATCATTTAAGAAGAAAATAATATCCCTTACCTCAAGATATCAGAACTTCTGGTCGGAATACCGGTATAAGGCTGAAAGAAACTTGCTCTGATAAATAGAAACTCTCAAAGTATCTAAATACTCACAAAATACACTCAATAATCTAGAGAGAGAAAGAGAGAAAACTTGTTTCTGGTGTGATTTTCAATTCTAACTTAGCCCTCTATTCATAGAAAAATTTTAGTAGGTTTGACCTGCAACCTGATGGCTTTACCTGCTACTATTCCCACCCACCACATTTGAAATATAATTCAGCACATTTCTTTACCAACCACAAGTGGGGCCCACCAATTCTAGAATTTTCTATCAAAATGATAAACTCCGAAAATTCAATAATTTCTGAACTAGTCATCTCGTAAAATTCATAATAAATCATACGTTCATTTTTAACGGTTCAAAATTTGTGGACATATACTCAACTTATATATGTATAACATATCCAAAAATTACCACGATCCAACGGTCGGATTAAAAATTATAACACCCGCAATATTTCTCAAAAACCCTGATTTGATTTTTAATACCTCCATTCCGATAAAAATACTGATAAAACACCTCAACATTAACTCCTTCATTTTTAACCACAAAAATATATCCCTCATTTATATCCACATAAAATAAATATTTCCTTATCATATGAATCAATAATTAATTATTCACAAATAATATTACAGAATCACATTTATGACAACCAGGCCGTTCCCAGGAAAGAGGGGGCTTTCCAATAAGGATTTCTCCTTACTGGCGCGCAATTAGATGACCAAACCTCTCCTTAGACAGAACTTTCTAGACATTGCCAATAATGTTATCTAATAATATTATTCAAATAATATGAATTATTGATCTGATAACAGAAAATACTGTGCAGCAACAATTATTGAAACAACAATAATATAAAATATCAATGCAACAATTATTGAATCAATAAAATAAAATATTGAACAATAACTACTGTAATAATTATTGAGTAGTGCCTTCTTACGTAAGAATTAATAATTGGTGCAATACCGTGTGCTACTGTATTTTAATCACCGGGTATTCCAACAGTATTAACGGTAACAATTACGCCGTTATTTATAAATAACTTATATTTGTCATTTTCTTTATCCAATCGCTTTCCGTTATGGGGCCCACACAAGGCTGCGCCGTCGTACGAATATTCCCCGACAGCAAGAATATTCCACGACCAAACGAATATTCCCCGACAAAATGAATATTTTATAACCACTTGCTTATTTTGCAAAATTTGCACATTTCACCCATAACCAAAGTATTATATCAAATTAGCCCTTTATTATTCACAATAATATTTAGAGAAAATTTGATTTTATTCATTAATAAGTTGGGGTCTTACACAAGTCACACAAAATGGGCCTTTGTGTTGACAATATCGCACTCGTACTTGCATATGATCTTCTACTCAATGCGTCAGCTACCACGTTCGCTTTTCCAGGATGGTATTGAATGGTATGATCATAATCTTTCAACAGTTCAAGCCAACGTCGTTGTCGCATGTTAAGTTCCTTTTGAGTGAAGAAATATTTGAGGCTTTTATGATCCGTAAAGATCTCCACCTTCTCCCCATACAAGTAATGCCTCCAAATTTTAAGTGCAAAGACAACAGCTGCCAACTCTAGATCATGAGTAGGATAATTCCTCTCATATTTCTTGAGTTGTCTTGATGCATAGGCTATGACTTTTCCATGTTGCATGAGAACGCATCCCAACCCTTTGCTCGAAGCATCACTGTAGATGACAAATCCCTCCAAGCCAGATGGTATTGTTAGAACAGGTGCTGAAATAAGTCTCCTCTTGAGTTCTTGAAATCTCTTCTCACATTCTTCGCTCCAACCGAACTTTGTTTCTTTCCGAGTCAGCTGAGTTAATGGAGTAGCGATTCGAGAAAATCCTTCCACGAATCTCCGATAATAACCAGCTAAACCAAGAAAGCTACGTACTTCGGTCACTGATTTAGGTTGCTCCCAGCTTTGAATAGCTTCAATCTTTGTCGGGTCAACCGATATTCCACGACTTGATACTACGTGCCCAAGGAATGCTACCTCCTCCAGCCAGAACTCGCATTTCTTCAACTTGGCATAAAGCTTGTATTCACGAAGATTTTGGAGTACTAGCCTCAAGTGTTTCTCATGATCTTCACGACTTTTAGAATAAATAAGGATGTCATCAATAAAGACGACCACAAAGTGACCCAAATATTCCTTGAATACCCGGTTCATCATATCCATGAAGACAGCGGGAGCATTAGTCAATCCAAAGGACATGACTAGGAATTCATAATGCCCGTACCGAGTTCTGAAAGCCGTCTTTGGAATATCCTCAGTTCTAATAGGTCGATTAGGAATATGAAAGCTAACAACCTTACGAAAACAATCAATTTTTGCATGATAAGTAGTTAACCAATCAATCCCTAGAATCACGTCAAATGCAAGTATTTTTAATGAAATAAGATCGACAGGTAATGTGTGGGTACCAACTTGAACCAAACAAGACTTATAAACTGTGGATGTAATGAAGGTTTCTCCCAATGGAGTTTCAACAGATAAGTCAAAGTCTAATTTCTCCGTAGTCAAATTTAATCGATGAGCGCAAGTAGGAGAAATAAAAAAATGGGTAGAACCGGTATCAAATAAAGTATAGACTTCGTTAGAGTTTATGATAAGGTAACCCGTGATGACCTCATTCGGGTTCCTTGCTTTCTGGGAGGTCACAACAAACGCACTCCCTTGCACTACCGGTTTTGACTATTCTGGGATGGCCTTTGGTGTCTCCATCTTGGCTGAACTTATTTTTGGTAAACGACAAAATCGAGCTAAATGACCTTCTCTTCCACAATTATAACATGCTTTAGACGGCATCGCGCAGTTTGGACTGATGTGTTCCTCCCCTCTGCATTTGAAACATATGATAGGTGGTCGTTCTCCTTCCTTAACAACGGGTGCTGGTGCTGACGTCTTTCCATCATTGTTGAATCTCCTCTTCTTGAAATGACCATTCTTATTGTTTTGGCTCTGATTACCACCGAAGTGATTACCATTTCTGGCCTGTTGATTCCCTCCACGCTTGTTGTCACCGCTTCGATGACTGCTCTCACTGGTATTATCATTTTGCCGACTGCTCTCTTTTGGTTGCGTTGACTCGTTATCGCGCTCCACTAACTGAGCCATATTCACAACATCTGAATAAAAACACAGTTTATGAGAAATAAGATGTTGACGTATCTCATGTTTCAAACCTCGCAAAAATATTCGCGTCATTCGCTCTTCATTATCCACCAAGTGGGACGCAAACCGGGACAACTCAGCAAATTTAGCCTCATACTGCGACACGGTCATATTATTCTGCTCCAATTTGATGAACTCCACCTCCTTCATGTGTCAAACACTTTCGGGAAAGTATTTGTCATTGAACAGCTCTGGAACTTCTCCCAAGACATCTTCAGTGCGGCAGGTTGAGTACGCTTAATCGATTCCCACCAGTAATCTGCCTCTCCTCGCAACATAAAGGCGGCAAAGGAAACCTTTTGCTCCTCGGAGCATCCCAAGACATCAAATATCTTGGTGATCTACTTTATCCATATTTCCACAATAAGTGGTTTTGGCTCTCCCTTAAACTCCGGTGGTCCCAGCTCCTTGAACTGTTTAGCGGTGACCGTCCGAGAGTTTTCAGTGTTTTCACCTACGTTTTGAACAGGAGCCGCTCTCGCCTGCTGTTGCATGAACTGCATAAAGCTTCTGAACATTCCATCATTCATCATTTGGTCAGTATTGTTGTTTGCATGAGGATTGTCGCCTTCCTGATGCACATTATCCCGATTATTGATATGTGGTGAATCAATAGTCGCATGTGCTCCATTGCTATTCTCAACATTCTCGGATGCCATTTTCAGATACTGCCATAAAATAAAAGTTAATTGATATGTCATATATTATCTTTATATTCTGACCGACCAATTAAATATCATACAAATAAACTTAGGTAGGTCATACTAGCGAAGGAATTCCCCGTCTCTCCCCTCCTAGTTCTATTCTCACATCTTAGCCAGGGATTATATCCCTAAGCTCTGATACCAACTGTGACGCCCCCAAAATTAGGTATACATTACCCATCTTGGGTCGTCAGATACATGGTACAGAATACAAATACAACTTACTAATACAACTGTCGTGTACAATACGACAAAACATAACTGTGAGTTTGAATACAATTATTGTCTACTAGAGACTATACAAACTCAAAAGGAGTCCTCATTAAAATTATTGTCACACTATTTAACAGAATAGTGAGGACTACTAATACTATCATCTGGTTCATCACTCCGTTCCCCGACTCGTCCCAGCTATATTCTCATTTCCTGAAGAGAACAGTGAAAGAAAGGGTGAGCTCAACTAGCCCAGTAAGAAATATTATGACTAAGACAATGTAGAATAAATTATCATTAGCCTTCAACAGTGTTAAACTGATAAAATATAACGAACATCAAGTTTAACTGCAGCGGAACAAGCAATCCATTAAAAGAGTCAAGTAGAAAATAAAATCTACTATCTTTTATGATTTAAAAGGTTTTTCAACACTGTTTTCGCTGGGACTTAGCTTAATAAAATAATCCACATCATCGAATCACCCCTGCACTACGGCCAAGGATATTCGTGTATTCATTAATGGTCATGATCATGCCAACAACTGTCCACCAATGCACTACGGGCCAATGAGGACTTTTACCACATCATTTGTAATATTACGGTCATGATTATACCGAATAATCTCTGGTCATAATCATACCAAGTCCATCTATGCACTACAGGCCACAGATGACTTTCAATATTTTATAAATATGAGGATGATGACAATGATATAAGAATTCAATAAAACAAGTTCAAGAATTAATTTATCCAAGAATTAACAACGTCCAAATTGTCAACATGATACTGCTTTGTGGAGTAAAATTCAAGAATGCTTAGAAGAATATTTTCATGAAAAGATACTGGATGAAACGCAATTATCAAGGAAATTCCACAAATCTCATGGAGTATAGAAGTCAAAACTTAACCAACTGCGTATAATAAAGAATGGAATAACAAAAGAAATCACCATGCATGCGATAGACCGCACAGACAGGTTATTCCAACAGAATAATAAAAAATGGAACCAAGTCCGGCGTAAAACGCACAGACAGGATATTCCAACAGAATAATAATAAAGATGGAACCAGGTCCGGTGTAAAACACACAGACAGGATGTTCCAACAGCATAGTAATAAAGACAGAACCAGGTCCGGTGTAAAACACACATACAGGATGTTCCAACAGAATAATAATAAAGACGGAACCAGGTCTGGCGTAAAACACACAGACAGGATGTTCCAACAGAATAATAATAAAGATGGAACCAGGTCCGGTGTAAAATACACAGACAGGATGTTCCAACAGAATAATAGAAGAATGTCACCAAGTATAGGGTAGACCGCGTATACAAGTAATTCCAACAGAATAATAAGAAATGGAATAACAACAGTTCTCTTCATAAATAAGAAAGAATAACACCCCTTACCGTTTTAAAGAAGAACTGAAATAAGAAAGTAGTTAAGTAGCAGAATACTTTTCTTCTCTCTCTCTATAGTTTTTCTCTATAGTTTCTCTCTCTAGAGTTCAGTGAATTCGTAAGAAATAATGAAGGAATGAGCTGCTATTTATAGAAAAATGAAATGCATAGTAACTTGTGACGCCCCCAAAATAGGTATACAACACCCATTCTGAGTCGCCAAATACATGGTACAGAAAGCAAACTACAAGTTCAATAATACAATTGTCGTGCAAAATACGACAACACATACTGTGAGTTTAAATACAAATATTGTCTTCTAGACAATATCCACACTCAAATAAATCCTCATTATAATTATTCAAACACTATTTTACAGAAATAGTGAGGACTGCTAAAACATCTTTCTAGAACCATCACTCCATATCCCTACTAGATCCTGCTATGTTCTCACCTCCTGAGAAGAAAAATGGAACCAAAAGGAAAAGGGTGAGCTCAACTAGCCCAGTAAAGAATATTATGACTAAGATAATATACAAACAAATTATCGTTAGTCTTCAACAGGGAAAAATCTGATAGAATATAATCGACAACAAGTTTTAGATCAACAACTGCAGCGGAAACAGCAAACCATTAGAAGAGTCAAGTAGAGAAATAATTCTACTATCTTCTAAGATTTAAAAGTCCATCATCAATATTTTATCCCTGTAACATCAATTAATAATCATCTTTATCCAAATATTCATCTTTGCACTACAGGCCAAAGATATTCATTTGTATCACCTGTCAGTCATGTTCATCTCAACACCTGTTCATCTTTGCACTACAGGCCAAAGATATTCATCAAGTAATCATACATCTTTGCACTACAGGCCAAAGATATTCATTAATATCATCATTTAGGACTGAGGATGATGAAAAATATCTTAAAGAGAACGAATCCAATGAGACAGAAGGACAAATAGTAGGGATTCGTATAACAGTTTATCCAAGATCAATAATACTTCATAATAATCAATTGTGAAGCAGAATTCAAAAATAAAGATCAAAACATGGATACAATCAAAGATAGTAACCATAATAGACATCTTGGACAAAAAAAGAAAAATTTTATTTTTCGGTGAATAGTGCCGTATTCGTGAATAGTGTCGTATACGTGAATAGTGCCGTATACATGAATAGTAACCCCGACACAAAAAGTTCCAAATTTGATAAAAACTCATATCAATATTTCAGCATAATGATATTGAAGAAAATAATATCATTTAAGAAGAAAATAATATCCCTTACCTCAAGATATCAGTACTTCTGGTCGGAATACCGGTATAAGGCTGAAAGAAACTTGCTCTGATGAATAGAAACTCTCAAAGTATCTAAATACTCACAAAATACACTCAATAATCTAGAGAGAGAAAGAGAGAAAACTTGTTTCTGATGTGATTTTCAATTCTAACTTAGCCCTCTATTCATAGGAAAATTTTAGTAGGTTTGACCTGCAACCTGATGGCTTTATCTGCTACTATTCCCACCCACCACATTTGAAATATAATTCAGCATATTTCTTCACCAACCACAAGTGGGGCCCACCAATTCTAGAATTTTCTATCAAAATGATAAACTCCGAAAATTCAACAATTTCTGAACCAGTCATCTCGTAAAATTAATAATAAAGCATACGTTCATTTTTAACGGTTAAAAATTTGTGGACATATACTCAACTTATATATGTATAACATATCCAAAAATTACCACGATCCAACGGTCGGATTAAAAATTATAACACCCGCAATATTTCTCAAAAACCCTGATTTGATTTTTAATACCTCCATTCCGATAAAAATACTGATAAAACACCTCAACATTAACTCCTTCATTTTTAACCACAAAAATATATCCCTCATTTATATCCACATACAATAAATATTTCCTTATCATATGAATCAATAATTAATTATTCACAAATAATATTACAGAATCACATTTATGACAACCAGGCCGTTCCCAGGAAAGAGGGGGCTTTCCAATAAGGATTTCTCCTTACTGGCGCGCAATTAGATGACCAAACCTCTCCTTAGACAGAACTTTCTAGACATTGCCAATAATGTTATCTAATAATATTATTCAAATAATATGAATTATTGATCTGATAACAGAAAATACTGTGCAGCAACAATTATTGAAACAACAATAATATAAAATATCAATGCAACAATTATTGAATCAATAAAATAAAATATTGAACAATAACTACTGTAATAATTATTGAGTAGTGCCTTCTTACGTAAGAATTAATAATTGGTGCAATACCGTGTGCTACTGTATTTTAATCACCGGGTATTCCAACAGTATTAACGGTAACAACTACGCCGTTATTTATAAATAACTTATACTTGTCATTTTCTTTATCCAATCGCTTTCCGTTATGGGGCCCACACAAGGCTGCGCCGTCGTACGAATATTCCCCGACAGCAAGAATATTCCACGACCAAACGAATATTCCCCGACAAAATGAATATTTTATAACCACTTGCTTATTTTGCAAAATTTGCACATTTCACCCATAACCAAAGTATTATATCAAATTAGCCCCTTATTATTCACAATAATATTTAGAGTGGTTACCGCTTTTGTCCGAATGTTTTCCTCCCTGCTGGTTTTCATTGCTTCGATGACTGCCGCCACCGGTATGACCCTGGTTGTGGTCCATCGGTTGCACATACTCATTATCTCGCTCTAATAATTGAGCCCTGTTTACAACATCTGAATATAAAGAAAATTTATGAGAGATAAGATATTGTCGAATCTCGGGTTTTAGACCTCTCAGAAACATCCTTGTCATTCGTTCCTCATTTTCGACCAAATGAGGTGCAAACCTGGATAACTCTGCAAACTTCGCCTCGTACTGGAACACCGTCATGTTATTTTGTTCCAGTCTAATAAACTCAACCTCCTTCATATGACGAATACTTTCAGGAAAGTACTTGTCATTGAACAGTTTTTGAAATGTTTCCCAGGACATGTTGAGTGCGTCAGGCTGGGTACGCTTCACAGACTCCCACCAGTAGTCTGCCTCACCGCGGAACATAAATGTGGCGAATGGAACCTTCTGTTCCTCCGTGCATCCCAAGACATCAAATATCTTGGTAATTTGCTTGACCCACGTTTCCGCCATGATCGGATACGGCTTTCCCTTAAATTATGGTGGTCCCAATTCTTTGAACTGCTTAGCTGTGACAAACCGCGCGTTGTTATCATTTCCACCCGTATTCTGCACACGAGTCTCCCTCGTCTGATTTTGCATGAACTGCAAAAAGCTCCTAAACATTCCATCATTCATCGTTTGCTCGGTAACGTTGTTTACAGGAGGAATATTGCCTTCCTGTTGCACGTTCCCCTGGGTGTTGATCAAAGGTGTCTCCACGGTCTGATTTACTCCATTATTAACGTTCTCAGCTGCCATTCTTAAATACTGCCATAAAACAAGGGTTAATAGTCATGTCATATATTATCCCTATACTCTGACCGACCAAATAAACACCAAATAAACTTAGTCAGGTCATACTAGCGAAGGAATTCCCCGTCTCTCCCCTCCTAGTTCTTGTCTCACATCTCAGCCAGTGATCATATCCCTAAGCTCTGATACCAACTGTGACGCCCCCAAAATAGGTATACAACACCCATTCTGAGTCGCCAAATACATGGTACAGAAAGCAAACTGTAACTTCAATAATACAATTGTCGTGCAAAATACGACAACACATACTGTGAGTTTAAATACAAATATTATCTTCTGGACAATATCCACACTCAAATAAATCTTCATTACAATTATTCAAACACTATTTTACAGAAATAGTGAGGACTGCTAAAATATCTTTCTAGAACCATCACTCCATACCCCGACTAGATCCTGCTATGTTCTCACCTCCTGAGAAGAAAAATGGAACCAAAAGGAAAAGGGTGAGCTCAACTAGCCCAGTAAAGAATATTATGACTAAGATAATATACAAACAAATTATCGTTAGTCTTCAACAGGGAAAAATCTGATAGAATATAATCGACAACAAGTTTTAGATTAACAACTGCAGCGGAAACAGCAAACCATTAGAAGAGTCAAGTAGAGAAATAATTCTACTATCTTCTAAGATTTAAAAGTCCATCATCAATATTTTATCCCTGTAACATCAATTAATAATCATCTTTATCCAAATATTCATCTTTGCACTACAGGCCAAAGATATTCATTTGTATCACCTGTCAGTCATGTTCATCTCAACACCTGTTCATCTTTGCACTACAGGCCAAAGATATTCATCAAGTAATCATACATCTTTGCACTACAGGCCAAAGATATTCATTAATATCATCATTTAGGACTGAGGATGATGAAAAATATCTTAAAGAGAACGAATCCAATGAGACAGAAGGACAAATAGTAGGGATTCGTATAACAGTTTATCCAAGATCAATAATACTTCATAATAATCAATTGTGAAGCAGAATTCAAAAATAAAGATCAAAACATGGATACAATCAAAGATAGTAACCATAATAGACATCTTGGACAAAAAAGAAAAATTTTATTTTTCGGTGAATAGTGCCGTATTCGTGAATAGTGTCGTATACGTGAATAGTGCCGTATACATGAATAGTAACCCCGACACAAAAAGTTCTAAATTTGATAAAAACTCATATCAATATTTCAGCATAATGATATTGAAGAAAATAATATCATTTAAGAAGAAAATAATATCCCTTACCTCAAGATATCAGTACTTCTGGTCGGAATACCGGTATAAGGCTGAAAGAAACTTGCTCTGATGAATAGAAACTCTCAAAGTATCTAAATACTCACAAAATACACTCAATAATCTAGAGAGAGAAAGAGAGAAAACTTATTTCTGGTGTGATTTTCAATTCTAACTTAGCCCTCTATTCATAGGAAAATTTTAGTAGGTTTGACCTGCAACCTGATGGCTTTACCTGCTACTATTCCCACCCACCACATTTGAAATATAATTCAGCACATTTCTTCACCAACCACGAGTGGGGCCCACCAATTCTAGAATTTTCTATCAAAATGATAAACTCCGAAAATTCAACAATTTCTGAACCAGTCATCTCGTAAAATTCATAATAAATCATACGTTCTTTTAACGGTTCAAAATTTGTGGACATATACTCAACTTATATATGTATAACATATCCAAAAATTACCACGATCCAACGGTCGGATTAAAAATTATAACACCCGTAATATTTCTCAAAAACCCTGATTTGATTTTTAATACCTCCATTCCGATAAAAATACTGATAAAACACCTCAACATTAACTCCTTCATTTTTAACCACAAAAATATATCCCTCATTTATATCCACATAAAATAAATATTTCCTTATCATATGAATCAATAATTAATTATTCACAAATAATATTACAGAATCACATTTATGACAACCAGGCCGTTCCCAAGAAAGAGGGGGCTTTCCAATAAGAATTTCTCCTTACTGGCGCGCAATTAGATGACCAAACCTCTCCTTAGACAGAACTTTCTAGACATTGCCAATAATGTTATCTAATAATATTATTCAAATAATATGAATTATTGATCTGATAATAGAAAATACTGTGCAGCAACAATTATTGAAACAACAATAATATAAAATATCAATGCAACAATTATTGAATTAATAAATGGCGCTCATGATCTTCACGGCTTTTGGAATAGATGAAGATGTCATCAATAAAGACAACAACGAACTGATCCAAATATTCTTTAAATACACGGTTCATCATATCCATGAAGGCAGCAGGAGCATTAGTCAATCCAAAAGACATTACTAAGAATTCATAATGCCCGTACCGAGTTCTGAAGGCAGTCTTTGGAATATCCTCAGTTTTAATCTTCAGCTGATGATATCCAGAACGAAGGTCGATCTTTGAAAAGAATTGTGTTCCTTGTAACTGGTCGAACAGGTCATCAATGCGAGGTAGCGGATACCTATTCTTGATAGTGACATGATTCAATTCTCGATAGTCAATACAAAGTCGCATACTCTCGTCTTTCTTCTTTACGAATAAAACAGGAGCACCCCAAGGAGACGTACTAGGACGAATAAAACCGATGTCCAACAACTCCTGTAGTTGGACTTTTAACTCCCGAAGTTCAATAGGAGCCATTCGATATGGAGTTTTAGAAATGGGCTTTGTACCGGGTTCAAGGTCAATAAAGAATTCAACTTCACGTTCTGGGGGTAGACCAGGAAGTTCTTCAGGAAATACATCGGGAAACTCTCTAACAATAGAAATATTATTCAAATCTGACTTGTCTTTGTTCAAATCCATAACATGGGCTAAGAAAGCTTGACATCCGTTCTTCAATAAACGAATAGCTTTGTGGCTCGATATGACAGTGACTGATTTTAGTGGTTTAGTAGTTTGAATTCGTATGACAGGTTGGTTAGGAATATGAAAACTAACAACCTTACGAAAACAATCAATTTTAGCATGATGAGTGGTTAACCAATCAATTCCTAAAATCACATCAAAAGCAAGTATCTTTAAAGAGATAAGATCAACAGGTAATGTGATAGTACCAACTTGGATCATGCAAGATTTATAAACTGTAGATGTAACGAAGGTTTCACCCAACGGAGTTTCAACAGATAAGTTAAAGTCCAATTTCTCTGGAGTCAAGTTTAAACGTTGAGCACAAGCAGGAGAGATAAAAGAATGGGTAGAACCGGTATCTAGTAAAGTATAAACTTCGCAAGAATTCAAGATTAGCTTACCCGTGATCACCTCGTTCGGGTTTCTCGCGTTTTGGCCAGTAACGACAAACGCCCTTCCAGGAACCGCTGATTTCGACTTATCCGGGACAGCTTTTGGAGTCACCATCCCCGCTGAACTTGGTTTTGCTACAGAACACTCTCGAGCTATATGACCTTCCTTTCCACAGTTATAACATACCTTGGATTGTTGTGGGCAGTTTGGGCTGATATGTCCCTCTTTCCCACATTTGTAACATACGACCGGTGGTCGTTCTCCTCCCCTAGAAACAGTTGATGTTTGTGCTGACGTCTTCACGTTATCATTGTTGTACCTTCTCTTCTTGAAATCTCCTCCCGACTCGCTCCTTCTATTATCACGACCACGATTACCACCAGAGTGGTTACCGCTTTTGTCCGAATGTTTTCCTCCCTGCTGGTTTTCATTGCTTCGATGACTGCCGCCACCGGTATGACCCTGGTTGTGGTCCATCGGTTGCACATACTCATTATCTCGCTCTAATAATTGAGCCCTGTTTACAACATCTGAATATAAAGAAAATTTATGAGAGATAAGATATTGCCGAATCTCGGGTTTTAGACCTCTCAGAAACATCCTTGTCATTCGTTCCTCATTTTCGACCAAATGAGGTGCAAACCTGGATAACTCTGCAAACTTCGCCTCGTACTGGAACACCGTCATGTTATTTTGTTCCAGTCTAATAAACTCAACCTCCTTCATATGACGAATACTTTCAGGAAAGTACTTGTCATTGAACAGTTTTTGAAATGTTTCCCAGGACATGTTGAGTGCGTCAGGCTGGGTACGCTTCACAGACTCCCACCAGTAGTCTGCCTCACCGCGGAACATAAATGTGGCGAATGGAACCTTCTGTTCCTCCGTGCATCCCAAGACATCAAATATCTTGGTAATTTGCTTGACCCACGTTTCCGCCATGATCGGATACGGCTTTCCCTTAAATTATGGTGGTCCCAATTCTTTGAACTGCTTAGCTGTGACAAACCGCGCGTTGTTATCATTTCCACCCGTATTCTGCACACGAGTCTCCCTCGTCTGATTTTGCATGAACTGCAAAAAGCTCCTAAACATTCCATCATTCATCGTTTGCTCGGTAACGTTGTTTACAGGAGGAATATTGCCTTCCTGTTGCACGTTCCCCTGGGTGTTGATCAAAGGTGTCTCCACGGTCTGATTTACTCCATTATTAACGTTCTCAGCTGCCATTCTTAAATACTGCCATAAAACAAGGGTTAATAGTCATGTCATATATTATCCCTATACTCTGACCGACCAAATAAACACCAAATAAACTTAGTCAGGTCATACTAGCGAAGGAATTCCCCGTCTCTCCCCTCCTAGTTCTTGTCTCACATCTCAGCCAGTGATCATATCCCTAAGCTCTGATACCAACTGTGACGCCCCCAAAATAGGTATACAACACCCATTCTGAGTCGCCAAATACATGGTACAGAAAGCAAACTGTAACTTCAATAATACAATTGTCGTGCAAAATACGACAACACATACTGTGAGTTTAAATACAAATATTATCTTCTGGACAATATCCACACTCAAATAAATCTTCATTACAATTATTCAAACACTATTTTACAGAAATAGTGAGGACTGCTAAAATATCTTTCTAGAACCATCACTCCATACCCCGACTAGATCCTGCTATGTTCTCACCTCCTGAGAAGAAAAATGGAACCAAAAGGAAAAGGGTGAGCTCAACTAGCCCAGTAAAGAATATTATGACTAAGATAATATACAAACAAATTATCGTTAGTCTTCAACAGGGAAAAATCTGATAGAATATAATCGACAACAAGTTTTAGATCAACAACTGCAGCGGAAACAGCAAACCATTAGAAGAGTCAAGTAGAGAAATAATTCTACTATCTTCTAAGATTTAAAAGTCCATCATCAATATTTTATCCCTGTAACATCAATTAATAATCATCTTTATCCAAATATTCATCTTTGCACTACAGGCCAAAGATATTCATTTGTATCACCTGTCAGTCATGTTCATCTCAACACCTGTTCATCTTTGCACTACAGGCCAAAGATATTCATCAAGTAATCATACATCTTTGCACTACAGGCCAAAGATATTCATTAATATCATCATTTAGGACTGAGGATGATGAAAAATATCTTAAAGAGAACGAATCCAATGAGACAGAAGGACAAATAGTAGGGATTCGTATAACAGTTTATCCAAGATCAATAATACTTCATAATAATCAATTGTGAAGCAGAATTCAAAAATAAAGATCAAAACATGGATACAATCAAAGATAGTAACCATAATAGACATCTTGGACAAAAAAGAAAAATTTTATTTTTCGGTGAATAGTGCCGTATTCGTGAATAGTGTCGTATACGTGAATAGTGCCGTATACATGAATAGTAACCCCGACACAAAAAGTTCTAAATTTGATAAAAACTCATATCAATATTTCAGCATAATGATATTGAAGAAAATAATATCATTTAAGAAGAAAATAATATCCCTTACCTCAAGATATCAGTACTTCTGGTCGGAATACCGGTATAAGGCTGAAAGAAACTTGCTCTGATGAATAGAAACTCTCAAAGTATCTAAATACTCACAAAATACACTCAATAATCTAGAGAGAGAAAGAGAGAAAACTTATTTCTGGTGTGATTTTCAATTCTAACTTAGCCCTCTATTCATAGGAAAATTTTAGTAGGTTTGACCTGCAACCTGATGGCTTTACCTGCTACTATTCCCACCCACCACATTTGAAATATAATTCAGCACATTTCTTCACCAACCACGAGTGGGGCCCACCAATTCTAGAATTTTCTATCAAAATGATAAACTCCGAAAATTCAACAATTTCTGAACCAGTCATCTCGTAAAATTCATAATAAATCATACGTTCTTTTTAACGGTTCAAAATTTGTGGACATATACTCAACTTATATATGTATAACATATCCAAAAATTACCACGATCCAACGGTCGGATTAAAAATTATAACACCCGTAATATTTCTCAAAAACCCTGATTTGATTTTTAATACCTCCATTCCGATAAAAATACTGATAAAACACCTCAACATTAACTCCTTCATTTTTAACCACAAAAATATATCCCTCATTTATATCCACATAAAATAAATATTTCCTTATCATATGAATCAATAATTAATTATTCACAAATAATATTACAGAATCACATTTATGACAACCAGGCCGTTCCCAGGAAAGAGGGGGCTTTCCAATAAGGATTTCTCCTTACTGGCGCACAATTAGATGACCAAACCTCTCCTTAGACAGAACTTTCTAGACATTGCTAATAATGTTATCTAATAATATTATTCAAATAATATGAATTATTGATCTGATAATAGAAAATACTGTGCAGCAACAATTATTGAAACAACAATAATATAAGCATTAATAATCAATAATTGAATAAAACAAAACTTCATTATCGCTAAATAATTCATATTATTAACTGACAATAATTGAATCAAACTGAGTAACTTCTCACATAAGCATTAATAATCAATATCGTGTGCTACTATGCAACCACACGTATTACTGTACTTTTACTACCGAGTAGTTCAACAGTATTAATGGTAAAACTTCCGCCGTTATTTTTAATAAAATATTTTTATCGTTTTCTCAATCCGACAATAATTCTGTTGTGGGGTCCACCAATGACTGTGCCGTTGTACGAATATTCTCTGATGAAATGAACATTCCCCGACCAATCGAATATTATATAACAACTTGCGTACTTTGCAAAATTTATAAATATTACCCACAACTATAATATTATATCAAATTAACTCCATAATATTCAAAAATGATATTTATAGAAAATTCATCTGTATTTATAAAAGTTGGGGTCTTACACTTCTCTTCTTGAAATCTCCTACCGACTCGCTCCTTCTATTATCACGGCCACGATTACCACCAGAGTGGTTACGGCTTTTGTCCGAATGATTTCCTCCCTGCTGGTTTTCATTGCTCCGATAACTGCCACCACCGGTATGTCCCTGATTGTGGTCCCTCGGTTGAACATACTCATTATCTCGCTCTAATAATTGAGCCTTGTTTACAACATCTGAATATAAAGAAAATTTATGAGAGATAAGATATTGCCGAATCTCGGGTTTTAAACCTCTCAGAAACATCCTTGTCATTCGTTCCTCATTCTCTACCAAATGAGGTGCAAACCTGGATAACTGTGCAAACTTCACCTCGTACTGGGACACCGTCATGTTATTTTGTTCCAGTCTAATAAACTCTACCTCCTTCATATGACGAATACTTTCAGGAAAGTACTTGTCATTAAATAGTTTCTGAAACGTTTTTCAGGACATGTTGAGTGCGTCAGGCAACGTACGCTTCACAGACTCCCACCAGTAGTCTGCCTTACCGCGGAACATAAAGGTGGCGAATGGAACCTTCTGTTCCTCCGTGCATCCCAAGACATTTCCGCCTTGATCGGATCCGGCTTTCCCTGAAAGTCTGGTGGTCCCAACTCTTTAAACTGCTTGGCCGTGACAAACCGCGCGTTGTTATCATTTTCACCCGTATTCTGCACACGAGTCTCTCTCGTCTGATTTTGCATGAACTGCAAAAAGCTCCTAAACATTCCATCATTCATCGTTTGCTCGGTAACGTTGTTTACAGGAGGAATATTGCCAGCTTGTTGCACATTCTCCTGATTGGTAACAAAAGGTGTTTCCACGGTCTCATACACTCCATTGTTAACGTTCTCAGTAGTCATTCCTAAATACTGCCATAAAACAAGGGTTAATTAACAAATTAACATATCACATAATATCCCTATATTATGACCAACCAACAAATAAGCTTAGGTAGGACACACTAGCGAAAAATTTACTCGTCTCTCCCCTCCTAGTTCTATTCCCCGATCTCAGTTAGAGACCATATCCCTAAGCTCTGATACTAACTGTGACGCCCCCAAAATAGGTATACATCACCCATTCTGAGTCACCAAATATATGGTACAGAAACAAATACAACTTCATTAAAATAATTATCGTGCAAAATACGACAACACAAATACTGTGAGTTTAAATACAAATATTATCTTCTAGACAATATCCACACTCAAATAAGTCCTCATTACAATTATTGAAATACTATTTTACAAAATAGTGAGGACTGCTAACACAACTGACTGGAAACATCACTCCACACATCCGTCGTTTGTCAAACGGAGAGAAGAAAGATAGGAGGTGGCTTGTATATTCAAGTGCTTTCGACAAAGTATTTTGCTTTTGTTGTAAATTGTTTGCGCAAGGTGAAAATAATACTTTGTTGGCTACTAATGGCTTGAGAAATTGGAGAAATATTGATCAAAGGCTCAAAAGTTATGAAGGTAGTAACGTGCATATTGCTTGCACGAGCAAATGGATTGAATTAGAGAGGAGATTGAAAAAGAATGAAACAATCGATAAAAGTGTGCAAGATCAAATCAACAAAGAGAAAGAGCATTGGAAAGGGGTACTAGTAAGGATAATTGAAATTTATCAAGAGAATAATGGGATTTTTCTAACCATAATCGAAATGGTTGCTGTATATGATCCAATAATGCAAGAGCACTTTCACCGTATTTTGAAAGGTGAGATTCATTACCATTATCTTAGTCATAAAATTCAGAATGAATTGATACAAATGCTTGCTGATGATTTCAAAAGTGTAATGATTTGTAAGATAAAAAATGCAAAATATTTTGCCGTGATTCTTGATTGTGCTCCAGATATAAGTCATGAAGAACAAATGTCACTTGTAATAAGATGTGTGAATGTTTCAATTAGTGCACCAAAAGTGGAGGAATTCTTCTTACAATTTTTGAAAATGGAAGATACAACGGGATCCGGACTTTTTGGTGAACTAGAAGAAGTGTGACACCCCCAAATTCAGGTTCTCTAACCTCAGATTAGGTGCTCACGATCTATCATCATCATAAGTATTCTATAACTATTACGAAATAATAAACATACATTGTTCATTACAATAAAATCTCATAACACGGTCCCAAGGTCTCCATAACCTTAACTTTAAATACACCATTTATCATACAAATAGTTTACTTAAGAAATTCCATCAGATAATAACTAAATTGACATTCATTCTAAATTACTCCTGGATCTTGCCCTTGCCCTTGTCCTTCGTGTGGGATCCTTCGGGCTTAACTGAAATAGATGTCATGATATAGCAAGAGTAAGCAATTAATTTGCTTCACAAGTTTATATAGACAAGGGAGATATATCATGACTTAGAAAGAAATATTGCGTTCAATGTTCAACAATAATATAAGATTGTGAAGGAACATGAATTAATAATCAACAATTGAATATTCGATAATTGAATAACATGAACTGAGTGGTTTTGAATAACCATAAACATTTGCTAAGGTGCTCAGTGATTAAACTCGAACTCTTAATGAGTTTTGGTATTCAAGGGGATCAGCCTTTCATACCTCGTGATTTATGCATAAACACTTAATAATCCGGCATTGATATCACGCCTTAATCAAATTCGTCCTTTTCTCAGTCAAGAGTTCTTACTATATCAATTTAATAAGAACAATTATTTAAAACACATTTGATTTAACAAATTTAGACATGCTTGATCTAGCTGATACAATTAGCATAGATCTATTTCATAAACAGTTCATAAATGAAGAACTTTAATTTAATTCACAGTTCAATAGCAGTAGAACGGAATTCAATTGCACAAAGTGCGAATTTCAATAATCAATATAGACGTGAATAATCATCAATAATTATTCACTAACATGCTTTGAAAATAATAATTCGAGCTTGAGTTAGGAAACTTGCCTCGATCGTAGGTTACGGCTACGAAATTAAATTTCTATCCACTATGCAGTTAAATTATCTTCCTTTGAGAGACCTATAATTAATCTTTCAATTAGTTAAAGTATAACATTAGATTATGTAATCACATAGATATTATACATTACATTTAGTTCTTATAAATATTATCGTGTCTAGATAGTGTTACTATTAATTAACGACTACCTTTAATTCGCATAATATTATTAACTTAAATAATATTTAATTCACCTTCTAGTATTATTGGTTTACTAATAATACTTTTATTCACTTACTAATATTATTATCATCTTAGTAATATTTCAATGCTTTACTAATATTATTAATACTCTTAACAATATTTTAATCATGCATTAATATTATTACCATAATAATATCTTACTTATGCTTTAACATCATTAATAATACTTTCAATCATTTACTAATATTTTATTCACTTACTAATATTATTAATCATTTAATAATATTTTATTCCTTAACTAATGGTATTATATTTAATAACATTTTATTTAATCTCGAATATTATTATTTAATAATATTTTAATCATTTAATAATAATACTTTAATATAATATTATTAATCTTTTAATAATATTTTACTCTAGGATTAATATCTTAATCTAATATTATTAATTATTTAATAATATTTTAATGAAATTTTAATCTTAATATTTTTATTTAATTAACAACATCATATTATAATATTATTAATATTATAATAATATTCCAATGATTTACTAAATTAATAAACAATTTATTCTAATTATTCATCCTTTATTAACCTCTTATTTAATATCCATAAAAGGTCATAAATAATATTTATTATTATAAATTACCAAAATACCCTAAAATAGTTATGATATAATATATTATGAGCATTCAAGCATAAAAATCATATTTTTCTCATTAAAGACATCATTTAACTATTTATTTCTTTTTATTCATAACTTAACCATTTTTTTTATAGCAAACTGATTCCAAAAATTCTCAACTTCTGGATTTTGACATAATATGAACCAACAATGATCTCCTAATTTTTTTGGAATTTTAGAAAATGATTTACTATTTTTAAAGTGCCCAAAACACTCGGATCTTGCTCTATTTTTAATAAATTGAGTTTTGCTCAGAAATTTTTGAAATTTTTAGGGTATGCTCTCTTAACATATATGAAGCCACTGTAAAAATTTCGGAATTTTCCAATTTTACACAGTGAGATATTCGAAGGTTAATATTTCGGAGTCCTTTACGAAAATAGTCATTATGCACAATATATAACTCGAAACGTGTCCGTTCTTTTTCCTGCATGGACATAACTTCTCAAGGCACCTCTGTGATTTTTCCCAGATTTTTAAAAGACAAGAAACTGACTGTAAGACCCCAATTTTTATAAATAAAGATGAATTTTCTATAAATATCTTTTTTGAATATTATGGAGTTAATTTGATATAATGTTATAGTTGTGGATAATATTTATAAATTTTGCAAAGTAAGCAAGTTGTTATAAAATATTCGTTTGGTCGGAGAATATTCTTTTTGTCGGGAAATATTCGTACGACGGCACAATCATTGGTGGACCCCACAACGGAATTATTGTCGGATTGAGAAAACGACAGAATTATCTTTCTATAAAAATAACGGCTGAGGTGTTACCGTTAAAACCGTTAAAACTGTTGAACTACTCGGTAGTAAAAGTACAGT
Source organism: Panax notoginseng (assembly GCA_016801055.1). NCBI lineage: Eukaryota > Viridiplantae > Streptophyta > Magnoliopsida > Apiales > Araliaceae > Panax > Panax notoginseng. The sequence goes on along the minus strand of CM029013.1, from coordinate 30,564,769 downwards.
AATACGCGTGGTTGCATAGTAGCACACGGTATTGATTATTGATGCTTACGTGAGAAGTCACTCAGCTATACTCAATTATTGCTACAGTAATTACTGCATCATATCTCTTAAATTATTGTCATAGTATCATCTGTATAATATGTTATATTATTAAATCAATAATTGAGACGTTGTGGTAAGTTTGGTTATTTTTATGGGGGGCCATATGTCATCATCTAAGAGTCTCTTCGTCAATAGTAATTACCGTCGTCAATAGTAATTACCGTTGTCAATAGTATTTACCTTGGTCAATAGTATTTACCTTGGTCAATAGTAATTACCTTCGTCAATAGTATTTACCTTGGTCAATAGTAATTACCTTCGTCAATAGTATTTACCTTGGTCAATAGTAATTACTTTCGTCAATAGTAGTTGTCCCTTCAATATTACCAAGAGTCATTTGATCCTTCGTTAAGACCAAGAGTCATTTGACCCTTCGTTAAGACCAAGAGCCACCCTCAAATTTTTTATAAATAGAGGCCTAGGGCTTCATTATTTTTCACGAATTCATTCAAGCTATAGAGAGAAAGTATAGAGAGAATGAGAGAGAGAGAATAAAAGTATTCTGCTACTTCATTTTTCCAATATCCAGTTCTTTTAAGGTAAGGGGTGTTATTCTTTCTTATTCATGAAGAGAACTGTTATTGTTCCATTTCTTATTATTCTGTTGGAATAACCTGTATACGCGGTCTACCCTATACTTGGTGACATTCTTCTATTATTCTGTTAGAACATCCTGTCTGTGTGTTTTACACCGGACCTGGTTCCGTTTTTATTATTATTCTGTTGGAACATCCTGTCTATGTGTTTTACACCGGACCTGGTTCCGTCTTTATTATTATTCTATTGGAATATCCTGTCTGTGCGTTTTACGCCGGACCTGGTTCCATTATTTATTATTCTGTTGGAATAACCTGTTTGTGCGGTCTATCGCATGCATGGTGATTTCTTTTGTTATTCCATTCTGTATTATACTCAGTTGTTTAAGTTTTGACTTCTATACTCTATGAAATTAGTGGAATATCCTTGATATTTGCGCTTCATCTAGTATCTATTCATGAAAATATTCTCCTGATCATTCTTGAATTTTACTCCACAAAGCAGTATCATGTTGACAATTTGGACGTTGTTAATTCTTGGATAAATTAATTCTTGAACTTGTTTTATTGAATTCTTATATCATTGTCATCATCCTCATGTTTATAAAATGTTAAAAGTCATCTGTGGCCTGTAGTGCATAGATGGACTTGGTATGATTATGACCAAGGATTTTTCGGTATAATCATGACCGTAATGTTACAAATGATGTGGTAAAAGTCCTCATTGGCCCGTAGTGCATTGATGGACAGTTGTTGACATGATCATGACCATTAATGAAGACACGAATATCCTTGGCCGTAGTGCAGGGGTGATTCGATGATGTGAATTATTTTATTAAGCTGAGTTCCAGCGATCACAGTGTTGAAAAACCTTTTAAATCATAAAAGATAGTAGAGTTTATTTTCTACTTGACTCTTTTAATGGATTGCTTGTTCCGCTACAGTTAAACTTGATGTCTATTATATTTTATCAATTTAACATTGTTGAAGGCTAATGATAATTTATTCTGCATTATCTTAGTCATAATATTTCTTACTGGGCTAGTTGAGCTCACCCTTTCTTTCACTGTTCTCTTCAGGAAATGAGAACGTAGCCGGGGCAAGTCGGGGAACGGAGTAATGGTCCGAATGATAGTATTAGTTAGTAGTCCTCACTATTCTATGTAACGGTGTGTTAATAAATGTAATGAGGACTCCTTTTGAGTATGAATACTCTCTAGAAGATAATATTTGTATTCAAACTCACAGTTTATGTTTTGTCGTATTGTACACGACAGTTGTATGAAAGCGGCTCCTGTCCACAACGTAGGTGAAAATACTGGAAACCCTCAGGCGGTCACCGCTAAATAGTTTAAGGAGCTGGGACCACCGGAGTTTAAGGGAGAACCCAAACCACTTGTAGCTGAAACATGGATAAAGCAGATCACCAAGATATTTAATGTCTTGGGTTGCTCCGAGGAGCAAAAGGTTCCCTTTGCCGCCTTTATGTTGCGAGGAGAGGCAGATTACTGGTGGGAATCGATAAAGCGTACTCAACCTGCCGCACTGAAGATGTCCTGGGAGAAGTTCCAAGAACAGTTTAACGACAAATACTTTTCCGAGAGTATTCGTCACATATGTAACGACCCCAAAATAGGTCCATTCCACCCAACCCATTCTGAGTCGCCAAATACATGGTACAGAAAATAACTACAACTTTATTACAACAATTGTCGTGTAAAATACAACAACACATATGCTGTGAGTTTGGATACAAATATATACCAAATGTGACTCATGTTCCAACCGTGGACATCACCTCACAATAACACCTTACATAAAGGTATAGTCAAAAACTGTTTTAGAAATTAGAATCTTTGGGAAGTGCTCAAGGAAACCTTCGTACATGGGAGGCCACGCGTCTAGGTTATGATAGATATCATATGGCCACAGAATTATCCTTGGTTGACCCAATAGACCCCAAAGAAAAACGAGAAGATTACTATCATATTCTTCCCAATGGTGAGTCTTCTCTTGACTTATCATTATCTCCACTGTCTCTAATTGAGAATTATACTTCAAACAAACACCAAGATTATATAGGTAGTGCCCATAGATATACTCAGCAAGTGGATGAGCACAACCCTGTCCTATGATGACACGAGGTTGTATGTCATTAGACATCTTGTATGATAGTGACAAAACACCCTTCCAACGTTGGGTTCGCCTCACCCTATTTTCTTCACCAAATATAACTACTAAATGATGACCACCGTTCTATTCCCTTGTTACCCCCGCTCGACCCAGCTACACTCTTATTACCTGAAAGAAATTGTGAAGCAAAAGAGTGAGCACAACTAGCTCAGTAAAGAATATCATGACTAAAGATAATTCAATTATCAATAGCCTTCATCAACAATAAATCAGAGATTTAGAACATATGGTAAATGATAAAAATTTCAACCATAGTTGCAGCGGAACGAGCAATCCATTAGAAGAGTCAAATAGACTATAAAGTCTATTATCTTCTCCATGTTAAAAATCCACCAACAATGTTTTATCCATGTAACATCACTCAACAGTTCCTTTCCACAATCATATGAATAACTCATAATCATAATTGTGACTATAAAGTTTTCTTCGCACTCAGGACGAAGAATATTTTCATCACCTGTCTTTACCTGAAACATCAAAGATCATGGTTATACCAAATCACAGTTCCTGTTCATAATCATACTAATAAAACCATCTTTGCACTACGGCCAAAGATATTCAACAACAGTTCATCTTTGCACTACAGGCCAAAGATATTCATCAATAATTCATCTTTGCACTACAGGCCAAAGATATTCTTCAACAATTCATACTTGCACTACAGGCCAAATATATTCATATCTCAAAGAAATATATAATCGTTTCAGAATTTATATAAACAATAATTATAACCATGTTGATCAATTCACTTTTTCACTTAAGCTTAAGATATTCAATTATAAATTCAATGGTCATGATCATACCAGTCACAATTCAACTTTGCACTACAGGCCAAAGAGAACCCTAGTCATGATCATACCAATAATCTACCCATCTTTACACTCCAGTGAAAGAGAATTTCAATATCAGGGTTATAAAAATGTTATATATGATGATAAAAATAATATGATCAACATATAGTTTTAATCTCAAGAGTAATATTCGTAACTCATGAATAGTAACCCCGACACAAAAGATAGAAATTCTACAATAAAATTCATACCAATATTTCGGTATAATGATATTGAAAGAATAACATTACTTAAATTTATAAACAATTTATTTTAATTGTTTACACTTTACTAATTAATGCATTTAATCATCATAAAATGCCAACTTTTACAATTTCATCATCAATAACCAAAACCCTCATCAAAAATCTACATATACCTCATATAGGATTCTCAAGCCATAAAATCATATTTTCCAATTTTCTTTCTTCACAAAACATATTTAATTCATTTACTCATAACTAGACCATTTTCATGAAAAATACCAAATCAGTTCCAAAAATATTTCTTTTCTGGGATTTAGCATAATATAGTCCCATAGTGAACATATATTTTTCTCAGAATTTTTAAAAGTCATTTACTATTTTTCATATGGCTAAAATAGCCGAATATTTAGACATTTATCAAAAATTGTACTTTTGTCTAAAAATTCTAAAATTTACAGAGTATACTTCTATCATATACATGTACTCCCAATAAAAATTTCATCAATTTTGGAGTTAACCACAAGGAATTATAAGCTGTTACTTTTAAAATAGTCTTTTCTCATAAAATTCATAACTCTCAATCTATACATCCAAAAATCACCATTTTTGGACACAATCAAGAAAACTCATCAAAATATCATTTAAAATTTTTCCAGAATTTTTGAAGATCAGAAAAATTACGAAACTGAAAATCATAACAACCCTTAAAATCCCTTAATATCCCTTACCTCAAAAGAGCAGTACTTCTGACTGGATATCGGATATGATGCTGAAGGAAACTTGCACTGATGAATAGCAACTCACCAAGTATCTAAAAACTCACAAAATATGCTTCATAATATAGAGAGAGAAAGAGAGAAAGCTTATGTTTCTGGTGTGATTTTCAATTCTAACTTAGCCCTCTATTTATAGGAAAATTTTGGTAGGTTTGACCTGCAACCTGATGGCTTTACCTGCTACTATTCCCACCCACCACATTTGAAATATAATTCAGCACATTTCTTCACCAACCACAAGTGGGGCCCATCAATTCTAGAATTTTCCACCAAAATGATAAACTCCGAAAATTCAACAATTTCTGAACCAGTCATCTCGTAAAATTCATAACAAATCATACGTTCATTTTTAACGGTTCAAAATTTGTGGACATATACTCAACTTATATATGTATAACATATCCAAAAATTACCACGATCCAACGGTCGGATTAAAAATTATAACCCCCGCAAAATATCTCAAAAACCCTGATTTTTAATACCTCTATTCCGACAAAAATACTGATAAAAACCTCAACATTAACTACTTCATTTTTAACCACAAAAATATATCCCTCATTTATATCCACATAATATAAATATTTCCTTATCATATGAATCAATAATTAATTATTCACAAATAATATTACAGAATCACATTTATGACAACCAGGCCGTTCCCAGGAAAGAGGGGGCTTTCCAATAAGGATTTCTCCTTACTGGCGCGCAATTAGATGACCAAACCTCTCCTTAGACAGAACTTTCTAGACATTGCCAATAATGTTATCTAATAATATTATTCAAATAATATGAATTATTGATCTGATAAATGAAAATACTGTGCAGCAACAATTATTGAAACAATAATAATATAAAATATCAACGCAGCAATTATTGAATCAATAAAATAAAATATTGAATAATAACTACTGTAACAATTATTGAGTAGTGTCTTCTTACGTAAGAATCAATAATTTCAAAAATACTGTGCAATACCGTGTGCTACTGTGCAATAACGCGTATTACTGTATTTTAACCACCGGGTATTCCAACAGTGTTAACGGTAACAACTACGTCGTTATTTGTAAAAACTTAAATTTGTCATTTTCTTCACCCGACAGTTATTCGTTATGGGGCCCACAAATAGCTGCGCCGTCGTACGAATATTCCCCGACAGAAAAAATATTCCACGACCAAACGAATATTCCCCGACAACAATGATTATTTTATAACCACTTGTGTATTTTGAAAAAAATCATATATCACCCTTAACTTTAACATTTATCAATTTAACCATTTACTGAATAGTAATTATAAGAAAAATTGAATACTTTTATTTCATAAAATTCGGGGTCTTACAACATGAAGGAGGTGGAGTTCATCAAATTGGAGCAGAATAATATGACCGTGTCGCAGTACGAGGCAAAATTTGCGGAGTTATCCCGGTTTGCGTCCCACCTGGTGGATAATGAAGAAAGAATGACGCGGATGTTTTTAAGAGGTGTGAAGCCGGAGATACGTCAACATCTTGTTTCTCATAAACTGTGTTTGTATTCAGATGTTGTAAATAGGGCTCAGTTGGTGGAGCGCGATAACGAGACAACGCAACCAAAAGAGAGCAGCCGGCAAAATGATAATACCAGTGAGAGCAGTCATCGAAGCGGTGACAATAAGCGTGGAGGGAATCAACAGGCCAGAAATGGTAACCACTTCGGTGGTAATCAGGGCCAAAACAATAAGAATGGGCATTTCAAGAAGAGGAGATTCAACAATGATGGAAAGACGTCAGCACCAGCACCTGTCGTTAAGGAAGGAGAACGACCACCTATCATATGTTTCAAATGCAGAGGGGAGGGGCACATCAGTCCAAACTGCGTGATGCCATCCAAAGCATGTTATAATTGTGTAAGAGAAGGTCATTTAGCCCGATTTTGTCGTTTACCGAAGACAAATTTAGCTAGGATGGACGCACCAAAGGCCGTCCCAGAAAAGTCAAAACCGGTTGTGCAAGGGAGAGCATTTGTTGTGAACTCCCAGAGAGCAAGGAACCCGAATGAGGTCATCACGGGTAAGCTTATCATAAACTCTAACGAAGTCTATACTTTATTTGATACCGGTTCTACCCATTCTTTTATTTCTCCTACTTGCGCTCATCGATTAAATTTGATTCCGGAGAAATTAGACTTTGACTTAGCTGTTGAAACTCCATTGGGAGAAACCTTCATTACATCCACGGTTTATAATTCTTGTTTGGTTCAAGTTGGTACCTACACATTACCTGTCGATCTGATTTCATTAAAAATACTTGCATTTGACGTGATTCTAGGGATTGATTGGTTAACTACTTATCATGCAAAAATTGATTATTTTCGTAAGGTTGTTAGCTTTCATATTCCTAATCGACCTATTATGCGAATTCAAGCAACCAAACTATTAAAATCAATCGCTGTCATCTCAAGCCATAAAGCTATTCGTTTATTGAAAAACGGATGTCAAGCTTTCTTAGCTCATGTCACAGATCTAAACAAAAATACGTCAGCTTTGAATGATATTTCTGTTGTTAATAAATTTCCTGACGTATTTCCCGGAGAACTTCCTGGCCTACCCCCAGAGCGTGAAATTGAATTTTGTATCGACCTTGAACCCGGTACAAAACCCATTTCCAAAGCCCCATATCGAATGGCTCCTATTGAACTTCAGGAGTTAAAGACCCAACTGCAGGAATTGTTAGACATTGGTTTTATTCGTCCTAGTACTTCTCCTTGGGGTGCTCCTATTCTGTTCGTGAAGAAGAAAGATGGGAGTATGCGACTTTGTATTGATTATCGGGAGTTGAATCATGTCACCATCAAAAATAGGTACCCATTGCCACGTATTGATGACCTGTTTGACCAGTTGCAAGAATCACAATTCTTTTCAAAGATCGATCTTCGTTCTGGATATCATCAGCTGAAGGTTAAAACTGAGGATATTCCAAAGACTGCCTTCATAACTCGGTATGGGCATTATGAATTCTTAGTTATGTCTTTTGGATTGACTAATGCTCCTGCTGCCTTCATGGATATGATGAACAGGGTATTCAAGGAATATTTGGATCACTTTGTGGTCGTCTTTATCGATGACATCCTTGTTTATTCCAAAAGTCGTGAAGATCATGAGCAACACTTGAGGCTGGTACTCTAAAAGTTTCGTGAATACAAACTTTATGCCAAGTTGAAGAAATACGAGTTCTGGCTGGAAGAGGTAGCATTCCTTTGGCACGTAGTATCAAGTCGTGGAATATCTGTTGACCCGACAAAGATTGAAGCAATTCAAAGCTGGGAGCAACCTAAATCAGTAACCGAAGTACGTAGCTTTCTCGGTCTAGCTGGTTATTATCGGAGATTCGTGGAAGGATTTTCTCGAATCGCTACTCCATTAACTCAGCTGGCTCGGAAAGATACAAAGTTCGGTTGGAGCGAAGAATGTGAGCAGAGTTTTTAAGAACTCAAGAGGAGACTCATTTCAGCACCTGTTCTAACAATACCATCTGGCTCGGAGGGATTTATCATCTACAGTGATGCTTCGAGCAAAGGATTGGGATGCGTTCTCATGCAACATGGAAAAGTCATAGCCTATGCATCAAGACAACTCAAGGAATATGAGAGCAATTATCCTACTCATGATCTAGAGTTGGCAGTTGTTGTCTTTGCACTTAAAATTTGGAGGCATTACTTGTATGGGGAGAAGGTGGAGATCTTTACGGATCATAAAAGCCTCAAATATTTCTTCACTCAAAAGGAACTCAACATGCGACAACGACGTTGGCTTGAACTGTTGAAAGATTATGATCATACCATTCAATACCATCCTGGAAAAGCGAACGTGGTAGCTGACGCATTGAGTAGAAGATCATATGTAAGTACAAGTGCAATATTGTCAACACAAAAGCTCATTTTGTGTGACTTGCAAAGGATGGAGATAGAGTTAAAGACTCCAGGGACCCATGTGATGATGTCGAATATACGAGTAGAACCAACTTTAATCGATAAAGTTAAAGCTGCTCAAGCTACAGACCTGGAGCTGATGCGTATGAGGAAGAAAGTGCAAGAAGGTTCTATGTCGGAAGCAAGAATCGATGAAGAAGGAATACTTCGAGTCAACTCTAGACTTTGTGTTCCTAACAACCCTGATTTAAAGTATGAAATCATAATGGAGGCGCACAACACACCGTTTGCAATCCATTCTGGAAGTACCAAAATGTATCATGATCTTCGTCATACATTTTGGTGGAGCAATATGAAGAGAGAGATAGCGTTGTTTATCTCAAGGTGTCTAACTTGTCAACGAGTCAAAGCGGAGCATCAAGTACCAAAAGGTCCATTGCAACCACTTGAAATTCCAGAATGGAAGTGGGATCACATTACCATGGATTTCGTTACCGGTCTTCCTACGGTTTCTCAAGGTATAGATGCGATTTGGGTCATTGTTGATAGATTGACCAAGTCTGCTCATTTCTTACCGATACGAGAAACTTATACACTTGAACGTCTTGCTCGTATGTACATAAACGAGATTATAAGACTGCATGTTATGCCAGTATCCATAATTTCTGATCGAGACCCAAGATTCACTTCACGATTTTGGGTTAGTTTGCAAAATGCTATGGGCACGGATTTACGATTTAGTTCAGCATATCATCCTCAGACGGACGGACAATCAGAGAGGACTATTCAAACTCTAGAAGATTTATTAAGACTCTGTGTCTTTGACTTCAAGGGAAGTTGGGACAAGTTCTTACCATTGGTGGAGTTTTCCTACAACAACAGTTATCAAGCAAGTATTGGCATGGCTCCATTCGAAGCATTGTATGGAAGAAAATGTCGTTCTCCAGTATGCTGGGATGAGGTAGGTGGAGCAACGTTGTTGGGACCGGAGTTGGTACGTATGACTACAGAAAAGATTCAAACGATCTGACAACGTATAAAAACCTCACAAGATCGACAAAAGAGTTATGTTGATCTTCATCGAAAGGACGTGGAATTTGATATAGAAGATCATGTGTTCTTACGTGTTGCTCCGTGGAAAGGAGTTACGAGATTTGGAAAGAGAGGAAAGCTCAATCCTCGATTCATCGGCCCATTTTTAATCATCGATCGGGTTGGAACTGTGGCCTATAGACTTGCTTTACCGCCAAGTATGTCTCGTGTTCATAACGTTTTTCACATATCCATGTTACGCAAATATGTGGAAGACCCGAACCACATTATTGAGTTAGAACCGGACGAAATAGCGGAGGATTTGACGTATGAAGAAGTTCCTGTTCAAATCCTGGATAAGAAGGAACATATTCTACGCTCCAAGGTTATACCTCAAGTCAAAGTTTTGTGGAGAAACCACGATGTTGAGAAAATGACTTGGGAGTTAGAATCTGAAATGAAGTCAAGGTATCCTTACCTCTTCTGTGACGCCCCCAAAACAGGTATACAACACCCATTCTGAGTCGTCAATAACATGGTACAGAAACAACTACAACTTTATTAATACAACATAAAAACTGTGAGTGTAAATACAAATATTGTCATCTAGACAATATCTACACTCAAATAAGTCCTCATTACAATTATTGGTACAATACTTTACAAAAAAAATGGTGAGGACTACTAAAAACAACTTCCTAGAACCTTCATTCCATACCCCGACTAGTACTTGCTACATTCTCGCCTCCTGAGAAGAAAATGGAACAACAAGGAAAAGGGTGAGCTCAACTAGCCTAGTAAAGAATATTATGACTAAGATAATATACAACAAATTATCGTTAGTCTTCAACAGGGAAAAATTTAATAGAATACAATAGACAACAAGTTTTAAATCAATATTCGCAGCGGAAAATAATAATTCATAGAGAAGTTATGTAGAGAATGAAATCTACGATTATCTATGAATTTAAAAGCCCATCATCAACATTTTATCCCTGTAACATCAATCAATAAATATCTTGAATCAAATAGTCATCTTTGCACTACAGGCCAAAGATATTCATCAGTTGGTCATGTTCACCTCAACACCTGTTCATCTTTGCACTACGGGCCAAAGATATTCATCAAAAATTATTCATCTTTGCACTACAGGCCAAAGATATTCAGTTATATCATCATTTAAGACTGAGGATGATGAAAAATATTTTAAAGAAAACGAATCCAGTGAAGCAAAATAACAAATATTAAGGATTCGTATTTCGATTTATCCATGTCAAAAAATACCTTATCATAGTGAAGTAAAATTCAAGAATGATCAAAACATGGATACAATCAAAGCTAGTATCCAGAATAGATATTTGGACGAAAAGAAGGAAATTTCATTTTTCGATGAATAGTAACTCGTGAATAGTAACTCGTGAATAGTAACTCATGAATAGTAACTCATGAATAGTAACCCCGACATGAAAAGTTCCAAATTTGATAAAAAGTTCAGATCAATACTTCGGCATAATGATATTGAAGAAAATAATATCATTTAAGAAGAAATAACATCCCTTACCTCGGAAAGACGGTACTTCTGACTGGAATACTAGATATAGCGCTGAAGGAAACTTGCACCGTATAGCAACACTCAAAGTATCAAATACTCACAAGAATACGCTCGATATAGAGAGAGAAATAGAAAGAAACTTGTGTTTCTGGTGTGATTTTCAATTCTAACCTAAGCACCCTATTTATAGGAAAATGCTTAGAACACCAAAGCAGAAAATTTAATATAATAATAATATATTTATCAAATTTTCCTTAGCCCACCTCTAGACATCTGATCTCAGCCCATTTATATCACATGTTAGCCCACTTAAATGCCAAAAAACGTTTTTCTTCAAAATAATAAATAAAACTTCCAAAAATTAATTATTTCGGAACTTCAGAACTTTAATAATTCATAATTAATAGCCCTTTTATCAGAAAATTCGAATCTCGCGAGTTTTTATAGGAAATTCAATTCTCTACAACTTTGCAGAAGAAAGTTTTTCTAAATTCCAAACAGAAATTGACCGAAATTCACAAACGGGCGATTTTACAGTCAATAATAAATTTTCGGTCAAGAATTGTGTCCACCAACATACAAAACATGTGTTAATCATTTAATGTCACAAAAATACTCTTCCTCCTCATATACTCATATATCCCACATTCATTATAAAAATATCACCATCAATATATTATTAAAATAATATATTTAAATGAATTATTTTATCAGAAAAAGATAAAATATTAATTTTCAACAATTGTCACATTAAAAATTTTCTCCATCTATATCCACATAAAATTAATATTTTTCTCATCATATAAATCAATAATTAATTATACACAAATAATATTACAGAATCACAGTACTGGCAACCAGATCGTTCCCAAGAAAGAGGGGGCTTTCCAATAAGGATCTCTCCTTACTGGCGCGCAATTAGATGACCAAACCTCTTCTTAGACAGAACTTTCTAGACATTGTCAATAATGTTATCTAATAGTATTATTCAGATAATATGAATTATTGTTCCGATAATAGAAAATACTGTGTAGTGACAATTATTAAAACAACAGTAATATAAAATATCAACGCAGCAATTATTGAATCAATAAAATACAATATTGAACAGTAATTACTGTAACAATTATTGAGTAGTGTCTTCTTACGTAAGAATCAATAATTGGTGCAATACCGTGTGCTACTGTGCAACAACGCGTATTACTGTGTTTTAACCACCGGGTATTCCAACAGTATTAACGGTAACAACTATGCCGTTATTTATAAACAACTTATTTTTGTCGTTTTCTTCATCCAATCGCTTTTCGTTATGGGGCCCACACAAGGCTGCGCCGTCGTACGAATATTCCCCGATAACAAGAATATTCCACGATCAAACAAATATTCCCCGACAATAATGAATATTTTAGGACCACTTGCTTATTTAAAATATTTGCGCATTTTACCCATAACTAACCACATTAATCAAATCAACCCTTACTATTTCAAAATAATAAATAGAGGAATTAAATTTCATTTATTAATAATTTGGGGTCTTACAACCTCCCCTCCTTATGAAATTTCGTCCTCGAAATTGACATACGTACCTGGTGTTTCGAAAAGATGAGGATACTTCGCTTTCATTTTCGTTTCCAACTCCTAGGTCATTTCCTCAATAGCATGGTTTCTCCACAAAACTTTAACTTGTGGTATGACCTTCGTGCGTAGGACATGCTCCTTCTTATCCATGATCTTGACAGGTATCTCCTCGTACGTTAAGTCTTCGGCTATCTCGTCCGGTTCTAACTCAATAACGTGGTTCGGATCTTTCACATATTTACGAAGCACAGATATATGAAAAACATTATGAACACGAGACATACTTGGAGGTAACGCAAGTCTATAGGCCACATTTCCTACTCGGTCAAGAATCTGAAATGAGCCAATAAATCGTGGATTGAGCTTTCCTCTCTTCCCAAATCTTGTAACTCCTTTCCATGGAGCTACACGTAATAATACATGATCCCCAATGTCAAATTCCACGTCCTTTCGATGAAGATCCACATAACTCTTTTGTCGATCCTGTGCCGTTTGTATACGTTGTCGAATCATTTGGATCTTCTCTGTAGTCATTCGTACCAACTCTGGTCCCAATAACGTTGCTTCTCCCACCTCATCCCAACATACTGGAGAGTGACACTTTCGTCCATACAATGCTTCAAAGGGAGCCACACCTATACTTGCCTGATTACTGTTGTTGTAGGAGAATTCCACCAATGGTAGGTACTTATCCCAACTTCCTTTGAAATCGAGGACACAAAGTCTTAATAGATCTTCAAGAGTTTGAATAGTCCTCTCTGATTGCCCGTCCGTTTGAGGATGGTATGCCGAACTGAACCGTAAATCCGTGCCCATAGCTTTTTGCCAGCTAACCCAAAATCTTGAAGTGAATCTTGGGTCACGATCCGAAACTATGGATACTGGCATGCCATGCAACCTTATAATCTCATTCACGTACATACTAGCAAGACGTTCAAGGGAATAAGTCTCTTGTATCGGTAAGAAATGAGCAGACTTGGTTAATCTATCAACTATAACCCAAATAACATTTATGCCTTGAGAAACCGTGGGAAGACCCGTAACGAAATCCATGGTAATGTGTTCCCACTTCCATTTCGGAATCTCAAGTGGTTGTAATGGACCCTTTGGTACTTGATGCTCCGCCTTTACACGTTGACAAGTTAAACACTTCGAGATAAACTTTGCAATCTCACTCTTCATATTGTTCCACCAAAATGTATGTCGAAGATCACGATATATTTTAGTACTTCCAGGATGGATTGCAAATGGTGTATTGTGTGCCTCCATCATGATCTTGTACTTTAAATCAGAATCGTTAGGAACACAAAGTCTGGAGTGGACTCGAAGTATTCCTTCTTCATCGATTCTTGCTTCTGGAATAGCACCTTCTTGCACTTTCTTCTTCATACGCATCAGCTCCGGGTCTGTAGCTTGAGCAACTTTAACTTTATCGATTAAAGTTGGTTCTATGCGTATACTTGACATCATCGCACTCGTTCATGCATATGATCTTCTACTCAATGCGTCAGCTACCACGTTTGCTTTTCCAGGATGGTATTGGATAGTGTGGTCATAATCTTTTAACAGCTCGAGCCAACGTCGTTGCCGCATGTTGAGTTCTTTCTGAGTGAAGAAATATTTGAGGCTTTTATGGTCTGAATATATCTCCACTTTCTCCCCATATAGATAGTGCCTCCAGATCTTTAGCGCGAAAACGACTGCTGCCAACTTTAGATCATGAGTAGGATAATTCCTCTCATATTCTTTAAGTTGTCGCGAGGCATAGGCTATGACTTTCCCACGTTGCATGAGAACACATCCTAACCCTTTACCTGAAGCATCACTGTAGATAACAAATCCATCCGAACCAGATGATATTGTCAGAACAGGTGCCGAAATGAGTCTCCTCTTAAGCTCTTGGAAACTCTTCTCGCATTCTTCGCTCCATACGAATTTGATATCCTTCCGAGTCAGCTGAGTTAACGGGGTAGTGATTCGAGAAAACCCTTCTACGAATCTCCGATAATAACCAGCTAAGCCCAGAAAGCTACGTACATCGGTCACCGTCTTCGGTTGCTCCCAGCTTTGTATTGCTTCAATCTTCGTCGGGTCCACAGATACTCCATGTTTTGACACCACGTGCCCTAGGAATGCTACTTCCTCAAGCCAGAACTCGCATTTCTTCAACTTAGCATATAGCTTGTTTTCACGCAGCCTTTGGAGTACCAGCTTCAAATGGTGCTCATGATCTTCACGGCTTTTAGAATATATGAGGATGTCATCAATAAAGACAACAACGAACTGATCCAAATAATCCTTGAATACTCGGTTCATCATATCCATGAAAGCCGCAGGAGCATTAGTCAATCCAAAAGACATGACTAAGAATTCATAATGCCCGTACCGAGTTCTAAAGGAAGTCTTCGGAATATCCTCAGTTTTAACCTTCAGCTGATAATATCCAGAACGAAGATCGATTTTTAAAAAGAATTATGCTCCTTGTAACTGGTCAAACATGTCATCAATACGAGGTAGCGGATACCTATTCTTGATGGTGACATGGTTTAATTCCCGGTAATCGATACAAAGTCGCATACTCCCGTCTTTCTTCTTTACAAATAAAACAGGAGCACCCCAAGGAGATGTACTAGGACGAATGAAGCCGATGTGCAACAACTCTTGTAGTTGGACTTTTAACTCCTGAAGTTCAATAGGAGCCATTCGATATGGGGTTTTAGAAATAGGCTTTGTACCAGGTTCAAGATCAATAAAGAATTCAACTTCACGTTCCGGGGGTAGACCGGAAAGTTCTTCAGGAAATACGTCAGGAAAGTTACTAACAACAGGAATATTATTCAAATTTGACGTGTCTTTATTCAAATCCATAACATGGGCTAAGAAAGCTTGACATTCGTTTTTCAATAAACGAATGACTTTATGACTTGATATGACAGTGATTGATTTTAATGGCTTTGTTGTTTGAATTCGAACAACAGGTTAATTAGGAATATGAAAACTAACCACCTTACGAAAACAATCAATTTTGGCATGATGAGTAGTTAACCAATCAATTCCTAAAATCACGTCAAATGCAAGTATCTTTAAAGAGATAAGGTCAACAGGTAAGGTGATGGTGCTAACTTGGATCAAACAAGATTTATAAACAGTGGATGTGATGAAAGTTTCCCCTAACGGAGTCTCCACAGATAAATCAAAGTCTAATTTCTCCGGAGTCAAATTTAAACGTTGAGCACAAGCAGGAGAAATAAATGAATGGGTAGCACCGGTATCTAGTAAGGTATAAACTTCACATGAATTTATGATTAGCTTACCCGTGATCACCTCGTTTGGGTTCCTCGCATGTTGACCAGTCACGACAAACGCTCTTCCAGGAACCGTTGACTTTGACTTTTCTGGGGCAGCCTTTTGAGTCACCGTCCCCGCTGAACTTGGTTTCGCTATCGTACAATCTCGAGCGATATGTCCTTCCTTTCCACAATTATAGCATACCTTGAACTGTTGTGGACAGTTTGGGCTGATATGTCCCTCCTTTCCACATTTATAGCATATAACCGGTGGTCGTTCTCCTCCCTTGGAACCAGTTGCTGCCGGTGCTGACGTTTTCGTATTATCATTGTTGAATCTCCTCTTTTTAAAATCTCCTCCCGACTCGCTTCTTCTATTTTCATAGCCACGATTACCACCAGAGTGGTTGTCGTTCTTGTCTGTATTTTTCTTTCTCCGCTGGTTATCATTATTCTGATGACTGTTGTCACCGATATGATCCTGGTTGTGGTCCCTCGGTTGACCGTACTCGTTATCTCGCTCTAATAATTGAGCCCTGTTGACAACATCTGAATAGAGAGAAAATTTATGAGAAATGAGATATTGACGTATGTCGGGTTTCAAACCTCTCAGAAACATCCGTGTCATACGTTCCTCATTCTCCACTAAATGAGGTGCAAACCTGGACAACTCTGCAAACTTCGCCTCATACTGGGACACCGTCATGTTATTCTGCTCCAGTCTAATAAACTCTACCTCCTTCATATGGCGAATACTTTCAGGAAAGTACTTGTCATTGAATAGTTTCTGAAATGTCTCCCAAGACATGCTGAGTGCGGCTGGATGGGTACGCTTCACAGATTTCCACCAGTAGTCTGCCTCGCCACGGAACATAAAGGTGGCGAATGGAACCTTCTGTTCCTCCGTGCATCCTAAGACATCAAATATCTTGGTAATTTGCTTGACTCATGTCTCCGCCTTAATCGGATCTGGCTTTCCCCAGAATTCTGGTGGTCCCAACTCTTTGAACTGCTTGGTTGTGACCAGCTGTGCGTTGCCATTGTTTCTTCCTATATTTTGAACAGGAATCTCCTTCGTCTGGTTTTGCATGAACCGCAAAAATCTTCTAAACATCTCATCGTTCATCGTCTGCTCATTGGTGTTGTTCACAGGAGAAATATTGCCAGCCTGTTGCACGTTTTCCTCGTTGATGAGTACAGGTGTCTCCACGGTTTTATTTACTCCACTGTTAACATTCTCAGTCGACATTCTCAAATACTGCCATAAAACAAGGGTTAATTTAACAAATTAACAAATCACATAATATCCCTATATTATGACCGACCAACAAATAAGCTTAGGTAGGACACACTAGTGAAGGATTTACTCGTCTCTCCCCTCCTAGTTCTATTCCCCGATCTCCGCCAGAGATCATATCCCTAAGCTCTGATACCAACTGTGACGCCCCCAAAACAGGTATACAACACCCATTCTGAGTCGTCAATAACATGGTACAGAAACAACTACAACTTTATTAATACAACATAAAAACTGTGAGTGTAAATACAAATATTGTCATCTAGACAATATCTACACTCAAATAAGTCCTCATTACAATTATTGGTACAATACTTTACAAAAAAAATGGTGAGGACTACTAAAAACAACTTCCTAGAACCTTCATTCCATACCCCGACTAGTACTTGCTACATTCTCGCCTCCTGAGAAGAAAATGGAACAACAAGGAAAAGGGTGAGCTCAACTAGCCCAGTAAAGAATATTATGACTAAGATAATATACAACAAATTATCGTTAGTCTTCAACAGGGAAAAATTTAATAGAATACAATAGACAACAAGTTTTAAATCAATATTCGCAGCGAAAAATAATAATTCATAGAGAAGTTACGTAGAGAATGAAATCTACGATTATCTATGAATTTAAAAGCCCATCATCAACATTTTATCCCTGTAACATCAATCAATAAATATCTTGAATCAAATAGTCATCTTTGCACTACAGGCCAAAGATATTCATCAGTTGGTCATGTTCACCTCAACACCTGTTCATCTTTGCACTACAGGTCAAAGATATTCATCAAAATTATTCATCTTTGCACTACAGGCCAAAGATATTCAGTTATATCATCATTTAAGACTGAGGATGATGAAAAATATTTTAAAGAAAACGAATCCAGTGAAGCAAAATAACAAATATTAAGGATTCGTATTTCGATTTATCCATGTCCAAAAATACGTTATCATAGTGAAGTAAAATTTAAGAATGATCAAAACATGGATACAATCAAAGCTAGTATCCAGAATAGATATTTGGACGAAAAGAAGGAAATTTCATTTTTCGGTGAATAGTAACTCGTGAATAGTAACTCGTGAATAGTAACTCATGAATAGTAACCCCGACATGAAAAGTTCCAAATTTGATAAAAAGTTCAGATCAATACTTCGGCATAATGATATTGAAGAAAATAATATCATTTAAAAAGAAATAACATCCCTTATCTCGGAAAGACGGTACTTCTGACTGGAATACTAGATATAGCGCCGAAGGAAACTTGCACCGTATAGCAACACTCAAAGTATCAAATACTCACAAGAATGCGCTCGATATAGAGAGAGAAATAGAGAGAAACTTGTGTTTCTGGTGTGATTTTCAATTCTAACCTAAGCACCCTATTTATAGGAAAATGCTTAGAACACCAAAGCAGAAAATTTAATATAATAATAATATATTTATCAAATTTTCCTTAGCCCACCTCTAGACATCTGATCTCAGCCCATTTATATCATATGTTAGCCCACTTAAATGCCAAAAAACGTTTTTCTTCAAAACAATAAATAAAACTTCCAAAAATTAATTATTTCGGAACTTCAGAACTTCAATAATTCATAATAAATAGTCCTTTTATCAAAAAATTTGAATCTCACAAATTTTTATAGGAAATTCAATTCTCTACAACTTTGCAGAAGAAAGTTTTTCCAAATTCTAAACAGAAATTGACCGAAATCCATAAACGGACGATTTTACAGTCAATAATAAATTTTCGGTCAAGAATTGTGTCAACCAACACACAAAACATGTGTTAATCATTTAATGCCACAAAAATACTCTTCCTCCTCATATACTCATATATCCCACATTCATTGTAAAAATATCACCATCAATATATTATTAAAATAATATATTTAAATGAATTATTTTATCAGAAAAAGATAAAATATTAATTTTCAACAATTGTCACATTAAAAAATTTTCTCCATCTATATCCACATAAAATTAATATTTTTCTCATCATATAAATCAATAATTAATTATACACAAATAATATTACAGAATCACAGTACTGGCAACCAGATCGTTCCCAAGAAAGAGGGGGCTTTCCAATAAGGATCTCTCCTTACTGGCGCGCAATTAGATGACCAAACCTCTCCTTAGACAGAACTTTCTAGACATTGTCAATAATGTTATCTAATAGTATTATTCAGATAATATGAATTATTGTTCCGATAATAGAAAATACTGTGTAGTGACAATTATTAAAACAACAGTAATATAAAATATCAACGCAGCAATTATTGAATCAATAAAATACAATATTGAACAGTAATTACTGTAACAATTATTGAGTAGTGTCTTCTTACGTAAGAATCAATAATTGGTGCAATACCGTGTGCTACTGTGCAACAACGCGTATTACTGTGTTTTAACCACCGGGTATTCTAACAGTATTAACGGTAACAACTATGCCGTTATTTATAAACAACTTATTTTTGTCATTTTCTTCATCCAATCGCTTTTCGTTATGGGGCCCACACAAGGCTGCGCCGTCGTACGAATATTCCCCGACAACAAGAATATTCCACGACCAAACAAATATTCCCCGACAATAATGAATATTTTAGGACCACTTGCTTATTTAAAATATTTGCGCATTTTACCCATAACTAACCACATTAATCAAATCAACCCTTACTATTTCAAAATAATAAATAGAGGAATTAAATTTCATTTATTAATAATTTGGGGTCTTACATCTTCGACATACCAGGTATGTACCCTAATTTCGAGGGCGAAATTTCATAAGAAAGGGAGGTTGTAAGACCCCAACTTTTATAAATAAAGATGAATTTTCTATAAATATCATTTTTGAATATTATGGAGTTAATTTGATATAATGTTATAGTTGTGGGTAATATTTATAAATTTTGCAAAGTAAGCAAGTTGTTATAAAATATTCGTTTGGTCGGGGAATATTCTGTTTGTCGGGAAATATTTGTACGACGGCACAATCATTGGTGGATCCCACAACAGAAGTATTGTCGTAGTTAGAAAACGATAAAAATTATCTTTCTATAAAATAACGGCTGAGGTGTTACCGTTAAAACCGTTAAAACTGTTGAACTACCCGGTAGTAAAAGTACAGTAATACGCGTGGTTGCATAGTAGTACACGGTATTGATTATTGATGCTTACGTGAGAAGTCACTCAGCTATACTCAATTATTGCTACAGTAATTGCTGCATCATATCTCTTAAATTATTGTCATAGTATCATCTGTATAATATGTTATATTATTAAATCAATAATTGAGACGTGGTAAGTTTGGTTATTTTTATGGGGGGCCATATGTCATCATCTAAGAGTCTCTTCGTCAATAGTAATTACCGTCATCAATAGTATTTACCTTGGTCAATAGTATTTACCTTGGTCAATAGTAATTACCTTCGTCAATAGTATTTACCTTGGTCAATAGTAATTACTTTCGTCAATAGTAGTTGTCCCTTCAATATTACCAAGAGTCATTTGATCCTTCGTTAAGACCAAGAGTCATTTGACACTTCGTTAAGACCAAGAGCCACCCTCAGTTTTTCTATAAATAGAGGCCTAGGGCTTCATTATTTTTCACGAATTCATTCAAGCTATAGAGAGAAAGTATAGAGAGAATAAGAGAGAGAGAATAAAAGTATTCTGCTACTTCACTTTTTCAATATCCAGTTCTTTTAAGGTAAGGGGTGTTATTCTTTCTTATTCATGAAGAGAACTGTTGTTGTTCCATTTCTTATTATTCTGTTGGAATAACTTGTATACGCGGTCTACCCTATACTTGGTGACATTCTTCTATTATTCTGTTGGAACATCCTGTCTGTGTGTTTTACACCGGACCTGGTTCCGTTTTTATTATTATTCTGTTGGAACATCCTGTCTGTGTGTTTTACACCGGACCTGGTTCCGTCTTTATTATTATTCTGTTGGAATATCCTGTCTGTGCGTTTTACGCCGGACCTGGTTCCATTATTTATTATTCTGTGGGAATAACCTGTCTGTGCGGTCTATCGCATGCATGGTAATTTCTTTTGTTATTACATTCTTTATTGTACTCAGTTGTTTAAGTTTTAACTTCTATACTCTATGAAATTAATAGAATATCCTTGATATTTGCGCTTCATCTAGTATCTATTCATGAAAATATTCTCCTGATCATTCTTGAATTTTACTCCACAAAGCAGTATCATGTTGACAATTTGGACGTTGTTAATTCTTGGATAAATTAATTCTTGAACTTGTTTTATTGAATTCTTATATCATTGTCATCATCCTCATGTTTATAAAATGTTAAAAGTCATCTGTGGCCTGTAGTGCATAGATGGACTTGGTGTGATTATGACCAGGGATTTTTCGGTATAATCATGACTGTAATGTTACAAATGATGTGGTAAAAGTCCTCATTGGCCCGTAGTGCACTGATGGACAGTTGTTGGCATGATCATAACCATTAATGAAGACACGAATATCCTTGGCCGTAGTGCAGGGGTGATTCGATGATGTGGATTATTTTATTAAGCTGAGTTCCAGCGATCACTGTGACGCCCCCAAAATTAGGTATACATCACCCATCTTGGGTCGTCAGATACATAGTACAGAATACAAATACAACTTAATAATACAACTGTCGTGTACAATACGACAAAACATAAACTGTGAGTTTGAATACAAATATTATCTTCTAGAGAGTATTTATACTTAAAAGGAGTCCTCATTACATTTATTAACACACCATTACATAGAATAGTGAGGACTACTAACTAATACTATTCTTCGGACCATCACTCCGTTCCCCGACTTGCCCCAGCTACGTTCTCATTTCCTGAAGAGAACAGTGAAAGAAAGGGTGAGCTCAACTAGCCCAGTAAGAAATATTATGACTAAGATAATGCAGAATAAATTATCATTAGCCTTCAACAATGTTAAACTGATAAAATATAATAGACATCAAGTTTAACTATAGCGGAACAAGCAATCCATTAAAAGAGTCAAGTAGAAAATAAACTCTACTATCTTTTATGATTTAAAAAGTTTTTCAACACTGTGATCGCTGGGACTCAGCTTAATAAAATAATCCACATCATCGAATCACCCCTGCACTACGGCCAAGGATATTCGTATATTCATTAATGGTCATGATCATGCCAACAACTGTCCATCAATGCACTACGGGCCAATGAGGACTTTTACCACATCATTTGTAACATTACGGTCATGATTACACCGAATAATCCCTGGTCATAATCATACCAAGTCCATCTATGCACTACAGGCCACAGATGACTTTCAACAGAATATAAACATGAGGATGATGACAATGATATAAGAATTCAATAAAACAAGTTCAAGAATTAATTTATCCAAGAATTAACAACGTCCAAATTGTCAACATGATACTGCTTTGTGGAGTAAAATTCAAGAATGATCAGGAGAATATTTTCATGAATAGATACTAGATGAAGCGCAAATATCAAGGATATTCCACAAATTTCATGGAGTATAGAAGTCAAAACTTAACCAACTGAGTATAATAAAGAATGGAATAACAAAAGAAATCACCATGCATGCGATAGACCGCACAGACAGGTTATTCCAACAGAATAATAAATAATGGAACCAGGTCCGGCGTAAACGCACAGACAGGATATTCCGACAGAATAATAAATAATGGAACCAGGTCCGGTGTAAAACACACAGACAGGATGTTCCAACAGAATAATAATAAAAACGGAACCAGGTCCGGTGTAAAACACACAGACAGGATGTTCCAACAGAATAATAAACGGAACCAGGTCCGGTGTAAAACACACAGACAGGATGTTCCAACAGAATAATAGAAGAATGTCACCAAGTATAGGGTAGACCGCGTATACTGGTTATTCCAACAGAATAATAACGAATGGAATAACAGAAGTTCTCTTCATGAATATAAAAGAAATAATATTCCCTACCTTAAAAGAACTGGATATTGGAAAAGTGATGTAGCAGAATACTTTTATTCTCTCTCTCTTATTCTCTCTATACTTTCTCTCTCTATAGCTTGAATGAATTCGTGAAAAATAATGAAGCCCTAGGCCTCTATTTATAGAAAAACTGAGGGTGGCTCTTGGTCTTAACGAAGGGTCAAATGACTCTTGGTCTTAACGAAGGGTCAAATGACTCTTGGTAATATTGAAGGGACAACTACTATTGACGAAGGTAATTACTATTGACCAAGGTAAATACTATTGACGAAGGTAATTACTATTGACCAAGGTAAATACTATTGACGAAGGTAATTACTATTGACCAAGGTAAATACTATTGACGAAGGTAATTACTATTGACGAAGAGACTCTTAGATGATGACATATGGCCCCCCATAAAATAACCAAACTTACCACAACGTCTCAATTATTGATTTAATAATATAACATATTATACAGATGATACTATGACAATAATTTAAGAGATATGATGCAACAATTACTGTAGCAATAATTGAGTATAGCTGAGTGACTTTTCACGTAAGCATCAATAATCAATACCGTGTGCTACTATGCAACCACGCGTATTACTGTACTTTTACTACCGAGTAGTTCAACAGTTTTAATGGTTTTAACGGTAACACCTCAGCCGTTATTTTTATAGAAAGATAATTCTGTCGTTTTCTCAATCCGACAATAATTCCGTTGTGGGGTCCACCAATGATTGTGCCGTCGTACGAATATTCTCCGACAAAAAGAATATTCTCCGACCAAACGAATATTTTATAACAACTTGCTTACTTTGCAAAATTTATAAATATTACCCACAACTATAACATTATATCAAATTAACTCCATAATATTCAAAAATGATATTTATAGAAAATTCATCTTTATTTATAAAAATTGGGGTCTTACAACCTCCCCTTCTTATGAAATTTCGCCCTCAAAATTAGGGTACGTACCTGGTATGTCGAAGAGGTAAGGATACCTTGATTTCATTTCTGATTCTAACTCCCAAGTCATTTCCTCAACATCGTGGTTTCTCCACAAAACTTTGACTTGAGGTATAACCTTGGAGCGTAGAATATGTTCCTTCTTATCCAAGATTTGAACAGGAACTTCTTCATACGTCAAATCCTCCGCTATTTCGTCCGGTTCTAACTCAATAATGTGGTTCGGGTCTTCCACATATTTGCGTAACATGGATATGTGGAAAACGTTATGAACACGAGACATACTTGGCGGTAAAGCGAGTCTATAAGCCACAGTTCCTACTCGATCGAGGATTAAAAATGGACCGATGAATCGAGGATTTAGCTTTCCTCTCTTTCCAAATCTCGTAACTCCTTTCCATGGAGCAACACGTAAGAACACATGATCTCCTACATCAAATTCCACGTCCTTTCGATGAAGATCAGCATAACTCTTTTGTCGATCTTGTGAGGTTTTTATACGTTGTCGGATCGTTTGAATCTTTTCTGTAGTCATACGTACCAACTCCGGTCCCAACAACGTTGCTTCGCCCACCTCATCCCAGCATACTGGAGAACGACATTTTCTTCCATACAATGCTTCGAATGGAGCCATGCCAATACTTGCTTGATAACTGTTGTTGTAGGAAAACTCCACCAATGGTAAGAACTTGTCCCAACTTCCCTTGAAGTCAAAGACACAGAGTCTTAATAGATCTTCAAGAGTTTGAATAGTCCTCTCTGATTGTCCGTCCGTCTGAGGATGATATGCTGAACTAAATCGTAACTCCGTGCCCATAGCTTTTTGTAAACTAACCCAAAATCGTGAAGTGAATCTTGGGTCTCGATCAGAAATTATGGATACTGGCATACCATGCAGTCTTACAATCTCGTTTATGTACATACGAGCAAGACGTTCAAGTGTATAAGTTTCTCGTATCGGTAAGAAATGAGCAGACTTGGTCAATCTATCAACAATGACCCAAATCGCATCAATACCTTGAGAAACCCTAGGAAGACCGGTAACGAAATCCATGGTAATGTGCTCCCACTTCCATTCTGGAATTTCAAGTGGTTGCAATGGACCTTTTGGTACTTGATGCTCCGCTTTGACTCGTTGACAAGTTAGACACCTTGAGATAAACAACGCTATCTCTCTCTTCATATTGCTCCACCAAAATGTATGACGAAGATCATGATACATTTTGGTACTTCCAGGATGGATTGCAAACGGTGTGTTGTGCGCCTCCATCATGATTTCATACTTTAAATCAGGGTTGTTAGGAACACAAAGTCTGGAGTTGACTCGAAGTATTCCTTCCTCATCGATTCTTGCTTCCGGCATAACACCTTCTTGCACTTTCTTCCTCATACGCATCAGCTCCAGGTCTGTAGCTTGAGCAGCTTTAACTTTATTGATTAAAGTCGGTTCTACTCGTATATTCGCCATCATCACATGGGTCCCTGGAGTCTTCAACTCTATCTCCATCCTTTGCAAGTCACACAAAATGGGCCTTTGCGTTGTTAATATTGCACTTGTACCTGCATATAATCTTCTACTCAATGCGTCAGCTACCACGTTCGCTTTTTCAGGATGGTATTGAATGGTATGATCATAATCTTTCAACAGTTCAAGCCAACGTCGTTGTCGCATGTTGAGTTCCTTTTGAGTGAAGAAATATTTGAGGCTTTTATGATCCGTAAAGATCTCCACTTTCTCCCCATACAAGTAATGCCTCCAAATTTTAAGTGCAAAGACAACAGCTGCCAACTCTAGATCATGAGTAGGATAATTCCTCTCATATTCCTTGAGTTGTCTTGATGCATAGGCTATGACTTTTCCATGTTGCATGAGAACGCATCCCAACCCTTTGCTCGAAGCATCACTGTAGATGACAAATCCCTCCGAGCCAGATGGTATTGTTAGAACAGGTGCTGAAATGAGTCTCCTCTTGAGTTCTTGAAAACTCTGCTCACATTCTTCGCTCCAACCAAACTTTGTATCTTTCCGAGTCAGCTGAGTTAATGGAGTAGCGATTCGAGAAAATCCTTCCACGAATCTCCGATAATAACCAGCTAAACCAAGAAAGCTACGTACCTCGGTCACTGATTTAGGTTGCTCCCAGCTTTGAATAGCTTCAATCTTTGCCGGGTCAACCGATATTCCACGACTTGATACTACGTGCCCAAGGAATGCTACCTCCTCCAGCCAGAACTCGCATTTCTTCAACTTGGCATAAAGCTTGTATTCACGAAGCTTTTGGAGTACCAGCCTCAAGTGTTGCTCATGATCTTCACGGCTTTTGGAATAAATAAGGATGTCATCAATAAAGACGACCACAAAGTGATCCAAATATTCCTTGAATACCCGGTTCATCATATCCATGAAGGCAGCAGGAGCATTAGTCAATCCAAAGGACATTACTAGGAATTCATAATGCCCGTACCGAGTTCTAAAAGCCGTCTTTGGAATATCCTCAGTTCTAACCTTCAGCTGATGATATCCAGAACGAAGATCGATCGTTGAAAAGAATTGTGCTCCTTGCAACTGGTCAAACAGGTCATCAATACGTGGCAATAGGTACCTGTTTTTTATGGTGACATGATTCAACTCCCGATAATCAATACAAAGTCGCATACTTCCATCTTTCTTCTTCACGAATAGAACAGGAGCTCCCCAAGGAGAAGTACTAGGACGAATAAAGCCAATGTCTAACAATTCCTGCAGTTGGATCTTTAACTCCTGAAGTTCAATAGGAGCCATTCGATATGGGGCTTTGGAAATGGGTTTTGTACCGGGTTCAAGATCGATACAAAATTCAATTTCACGCTCTGGGGGTAGGTCAGGAAGTTCTTCAGGGAATACGTCAGGGAATTTATTAACAATAGAAATATCATTCAAAACTGACGTATTTTTGTTTAGATCTGTGACATGAGCTAAGAAAGCTTGACATCCGTTTTTCAATAAACGAATAGTTTTATGGCTTGAGATGACAGCGATTGATTTTAATGGTTTGGTTGCTTGAATTCGCATAATAGGTCGATTAGGAATATGAAAACTAACAACCTTACGAAAACAATCAATTTTTGCATAATGAGTAGTTAACCAATCAATCCCTAGAATCACGTCAAATGCAAGTATTTTTAATGAAATCAGATCGATAGGTAATGTGTGGGTACCAACTTGAACCAAACAAGACTTATAAACAGTGGAGGTAATGAAGGTTTCTCCCAACGGAGTTTCCACAGATAAGTCAAAGTCTAATTTCTCCGGAATCAAATTTAATCGATGAGCGCAAGTAGGAGAAATAAAAGAATGGGTTGAACCGGTATCAAATAAAGTATAAACTTCTTTAGAGTTTATAATAAGCTTACCCGTGATGACCTCATTCGGGTTCCTTGCTCTCTGGGAGTTCACAACAAACGCTCTCCCTTGCACAACCGGTTTTGACTTTTCTGGGACGGCTTTTGGTGCCTCCATCCTAGCTGAATTTGTCTTCGGTAAACGACAAAATCGGGCTAAATGACCTTCTCTTCCACAATTATAACATGCTTTGGACGGCATCGCGCAGTTTGGACTGATGTGCCCCTCCCCTCCGCATTTGAAACATATGATAGGTGGTCGTTCTCCTTCCTTAACGACAGGTGCTGGTGCTGACGTCTTTCCATCATTGTTGAATCTCCTCTTCTTGAAATGTCCATTCTTATTGTTTTGGCCCTGATTACCACCGAAGTGGTTACCATTTCTGGCCTGTTGATTCCCTCCACGCTTGTTGTCACCGCTTGATGACTGCTCTCACTGGTATTATCATTTTGCCGGCTGCTCTCTTTTGGTTGCATTGTCTCATTATCGCGCTCCACCAACTGAGCCCTATTTACAACATCTGAATACAAACACAGTTTATGAGAAACAAGATGTTGACGTATCTCCGGCTTCAAACCTCTTAAAAACATCCGCGTCATTCTTTCTTCATTATCCACCAGGTGGGACGCAAACCGGGATAACTCCGCAAATTTTGCCTCGTACTGCGACACGGTCATATTATTCTGCTCCAATTTGATGAACTCCACCTCCTTCATGTGACGAATACTCTCGGGAAAGTATTTGTCGTTAAACAGCTCTTGGAACTTCTCCCAGGACATCTTAAGTGCGGCAGGTTGAGTACGCTTTATCGATTTCCACCAGTAATCTGCCTCTCCTCGCAACATAAAGGCGGCAAAGGGAACCTTTTGCTCCTCGGAGCAACCCAAGACATCAAATATATTGGTGATCTGCTTTATCCATGTTTCAGCTACAAGTGGTTTGGGTTCTCCCTTAAACTCCGGTGGTCCCAGCTCCTTAAACTGTTTAGCGGTGACTGCCAGAGAGTTTCCAGTATTTCTACCTACGTTGTGGACAGGAGCCGCTTTCACCTGTTGTTGCATGAATTGCATAAAGCCTCTGAACATTTGATCATTCATCATTTGGTCAGTGTTGTTGTTTGCATGAGGATTGACACCTTCCTGATGCACATTATCCTGATTATTGATATGTGGTGAATCAACAGTCGTCTGTGCTCCATTGCTATTCTCAACGTTCTCAGATGCCATTTTCAGATACTGCCACAAAATAAAAATTAATTGATATGTCATATATTATCCTTATATTATGACCGACCAATTAAATACCATGCAAATAAACTTAGGTATGTCATACTAGCGAAGGAATTCCCCGTCTCTCCCCTCCTAGTTCTATTCTCACATTTTAGCCAGGGATCATATCCCTAAGCTCTGATACCAACTGTGACGCCCCCAAAATTAGGTATACATCACCCATCTTGGGTCGTCAGATACATAGTACAGAATACAAATACAACTTAATAATACAACTGTCGTGTACAATACGACAAAACATAAACTGTGAGTTTGAATACAAATATTATCTTCTAGAGAGTATTCATACTCAAAAGGAGTCCTCATTACATTTATTAACACACCATTACATAGAATAGTGAGGACTACTAACTAATACTATTCTTCGGACCATCACTCCGTTCCCCGGCTTGTCCCAGCTACGTTCTCATTTCCTGAAGAGAACAGTGAAAGAAAAGGTGAGCTCAACTAGCCCAGTAAGAAATATTATGACTAAGATAATGCAGAATAAATTATCATTAGCCTTCAACAATGTTAAACTGATAAAATATAATAGACATCAAGTTTAACTATAGCGGAACAAGCAATCCATTAAAAGAGTCAAGTAGAAAATAAACTCTACTATCTTTTATGATTTAAAAAGTTTTTCAACACTGTGATCGCTGGGACTCAGCTTAATAAAATAATCCACATCATCGAATCACCCCTGCACTACGGCCAAGGATATTCGTATATTCATTAATGGTCATGATCATGCCAACAATTGTCCATCAATGCACTACGGGCCAATGAGGACTTTTACCACATCATTCGTAACATTACGGTCATGATTACACCGAATAATCCCTGGTCATAATCATACCAAGTCCATCTATGCACTACAGGCCACAGATGACTTTCAACAGAATATAAACATGAGGATGATGACAATGATATAAGAATTCAATAAAACAAGTTCAAGAATTAATTTATCCAAGAATTAACAACGTCCAAATTGTCAACATGATACTACTTTGTGGAGTAAAATTCAAGAATGATCAGGAGAATATTTTCATGAATAGATACTAGATGAAGCTCAAATGTCAAGGATATTCCACAAATTTCATGGAGTATAGAAGTCAAAACTTAACCAACTGAGTATAATAAAGAATGGAATAACAAAAGAAATCACCATGCATGCGATAGACCGCACAGACAGGTTATTCCAACAGAATAATAAATAATGGAACCAGGTCCGGCGTAAACGCACAGACAGGATATTCCGACAGAATAATAAATAATGGAACCAGGTCCGGTGTAAAACACACAGACAGGATGTTCCAACAGAATAATAATAAAAACGGAACCAGGTCCGGTGTAAAACACACAGACAGGATGTTCCAACAGAATAATAAACGGAACCAGGTCCGGTGTAAAACACACAGACAGGATGTTCCAACAGAATAATAGAAGAATGTCACCAAGTATAGGGTAGACCGCGTATACTGGTTATTCCAACAGAATAATAACGAATGGAATAACAGAAGTTCTCTTCATGAATATAAAAGAAATAATATTCCCTACCTTAAAAGAACTGGATATTGGAAAAGTGATGTAGCAGAATACTTTTATTCTCTCTCTCTTATTCTCTCTATACTTTCTCTCTCTATAGCTTGAATGAATTCGTGAAAAATAATGAAGCCCTAGGCCTCTATTTATAGAAAAACTGAGGGTGGCTCTTGGTCTTAACGAAGGGTCAAATGACTCTTGGTCTTAACGAAGGGTCAAATGACTCTTGGTAATATTGAAGGGACAACTACTATTGACGAAGGTAATTACTATTGACCAAGGTAAATACTATTGACGAAGGTAATTACTATTGACCAAGGTAAATACTATTGACGAAGGTAATTACTATTGACCAAGGTAAATACTATTGACGAAGGTAATTACTATTGACGAAGAGACTCTTAGATGATGACATATGGCCCCCCATAAAATAACCAAACTTACCACAACGTCTCAATTATTGATTTAATAATATAACATATTATACAGATGATACTATGACAATAATTTAAGAGATATGATGCAGCAATTACTGTAGCAATAATTGAGTATAGCTGAGTGACTTTTCACGTAAGCATCAATAATCAATACCGTGTGCTACTATGCAACCACGCGTATTACTGTACTTTTACTACCGAGTAGTTCAACAGTTTTAACGGTTTTAACGGTAACACCTCAGCCGTTATTTTTATAGAAAGATAATTCTGTCGTTTTCTCAATCCGACAATAATTCCGTTGTGGGGTCCACCAATGATTGTGCCGTCGTACGAATATTCTCCGACAAAAAGAATATTCTCCGACCAAACGAATATTTTATAACAACTTGCTTACTTTGCAAAATTTATAAATATTACCCACAACTATAACATTATATCAAATTAACTCCATAATATTCAAAAATGATATTTATAGAAAATTCATCTTTATTTATAAAAATTGGGGTCTTACAATCACAGTGTTGAAAAACCTTTTAAATCATAAAAGATAGTAGAGTTTATTTTCTACTTGACTCTTTTAATAGATTGCTTGTTCCGCTACAGTTAAACTTGATGTCTATTATATTTTATCAGTTTAACATTGTTGAAGGCTAATGATAATTTATTCTGCATTATCTTAGTCATAATATTTCTTACTAGGCTAGTTGAGCTCACCCTTTCTTTCACTGTTCTCTTCAGGAAATGAGAACGTAGCCGGGGTAAGTCGGGGAACGGTGTAATGGTCCGAATGATAGTATTAGTTAGTAGTCCTCACTATTCTATGTAACGGTGTGTTAATAAATGTAATGAGGACTCCTTTTGAGTATGAATACTCTCTAGAAGATAATATTTGTATTCAAACTCACAGTTTATGTTTTGTCGTATTGTACACGACAGTTGTATTAGTAAGTTGTATTTGTATTTTGTACTATGTATCTGACGACCCAAGATGGGTGATGTATACCTAATTTTGGGGGCGTCACATTGGCTAGCTTGGGAGCAAAAGATAGAAGAAGAAGATGGAGAGAAAATGAGATGTTGGAAGAATGAAATGTGTTTACAAAAATGAAATGGGCAATTCACTAATAATCCTCCCATAACTATTTTGTTGTCTATTGGGTAAAAACTTTGTTTTATTATTTCCATTAGGCTAGACATGATTAAATGTGCATAATGGAGTGGCAACCAATGGGAGCTTGACAACATTGTCCTTGTGTTTAATAATTTCTACTAATAGACAAGTAGGATCCTCTAGCCCATAATATCCTCCATTTAGATTTTATTTTAAATGCTCAATTTTGATTAATCAAATGTCTAGAATACCCCTAATCAAGTGGGCTAAGTGTTGGATTGTATTTTATTTTCTTTGGGCTTCTCCTTTAATTGTTTTGGGCTATGTACTAAACATAGTCTAGCAATTTTAATAATATTACCCAATTTGATTATTTAGGGCTTCCATTTCCAATCATATGAAGTTTAATTACTTATGCATGTGACTTTATCTCATAACCTAATTAGATTTACAAGAATTAGGTTTAAAATTATTAGTCACTTGAAATACTAAGTTTACCCACTTAAGTTAGTATACATATTAAATACTAACTTTTCTGTATTACCATAACCCTTAGGTTATTTAATAGTCTTACCTAATGTATAATTAGGTTACGAAGCTTTCATTTTATGAAATCTGTAAATGTATGTATCCATAACTATAGTATATATGTTAATTGACCCATGCACCACTTCACATATGTTGTCACATATTAAATCCTTATGTAATACAAGGTTAAAAAAAACCCATAATGTATATACATATATAGTGACTTAAAATTCACGGTTATTACAAGAAGTCTTGCCCACTCTTCAACTCGACATTAGTGATATAAGAGGGCAAGGATATGATAACGGCTCCAATATGAAAGGGAAACACAAAGGTGTTCAGAAAAGGCTTATCGATAGAAATCCTAGAGTATTTTACACGCCATGTGGTTGCCATAGTCTTAACCTCATGCTTTGCGATATGGCCAACTGTTGTAACAAAGCTATATCTTTTTTTGGAGTTGTACAATGTATCTACTGTTTGTTTGCGGCTTCTACTAAGCGATGGCAAGTTTTGATAAAACATGTTGCAAATCTCACTGTTAAGTCATTATCACAAATGCGTTGGGAAAGTTGTGTTGAAAGTGTTAGAGCAATAAGATACCAAGCTTCAGAAATCAGAGAGGCTTTACTTGAATTGGCTGATTCTCGTGAAGATGATGGTGCAAAGAGTGAAGCTGATGCCTTAGTAAGATATGCAATTGAGGATTTTGGATTCTTAGTTAGCATAGTTGTTTGGCATACTATTTTGTTTGCAGTTAACGTTGTTAGCAAAACCTTGCAAAAATAAGATATGCATATTGATGTTGACATTGATCAGTTAAATGGGCTTATTTCCTTTCATGAGAAATATAGAGAAAGTGGTTTGGCGGAGGCTATTGATGAAGCTAAGGCAATTGCGTTCAAAATGGGAGTTGAACCCGTATTTTACGAGAAGCGTGTCATTCATCGAAAGAAACATTTTGATGAGAATGGGAGTGAAGAGGTGACCCTTTCGGCTGAAGACTCGTTTAGAGTTAACTACTTCTTATCTATAGTAGATCAAGCTCTTTCATCACTTAAGAGCAGGTTTGAACAGTTTAAAAAATATGAGGAAATTTGGGGTTTTTTGTTTGATGTGAACAAGTTAAAGTCTACAACCGATGAACGTTTAATGATGTATTGCTCCAAGTTAGAAGATGCTTTGAAACATGAAGGAACTTCCGATATCAATGGAAATGAGTTGTTTTCGGAATTGAAAGTCTTCAAAGAAGGTTTACCAAAAAAGATGACAAAACCAATTGAAGTGCTCAATCAATTGAAATTGATGGAGGATTGTTATCCAAATATGTGGATTGCGTATCGGATATTATTGACTATTCATGTTACGGTTGCTTCCGGAGAAAGAAGTTTTTCGAAGTTGAAGCTAATTAAGAACTACCTCCGCTCAACTATGTCACAAGAAAGGTTGAATGGATTATCCATCCTATCCATTGAACATGAGATGATGGATAAGATTGATTGTGCGGATATTATTAATGTAAGACCCCGAATTTTTTTTTTAATAAAATTGAATTTCCTTTATTTATTATTTTGAAATAGTAAAGGTTTATTTGATTAATGTGGTTAGTTATGGGTAAAATGCGCAAATATTTTTAAATAAGCAAATGACTATAAAATATTCATTGTTGTCGGGGAATATTCGTTTGGTCGTGGAATATTCTTGCTGTCGGGGAATATTCGTACGACGGCGCAGCCTTTTGTGGGCTCATAACGGAAAGCGATTGAATGAAAAAAACGACAAGTATAAGTTGTTTATAAATAACGGCGTAATTGTTACTGTTAATACTGTTGGAATACTCGGTGGTTAAAACACAGTAATACGCATTGTTGCACAGTAGCACACGGTATTGCACCAATTATTGATTCTTACGTAAGAAGGCACTACTCAATAATTGTTACAGTAATTACTGTTCAGTATTTTATTTTATTGATTCAATAATTGCTGCGTTGATATTTTATATTACTGTTGTTTCAATAATTGTCACTACACAGTATTTTTTATTATCGGAGCAATAATTCATATTATCTGAATAATATTATTAGATAACATTATTGGTAATGTCTAGAAAGTTCTGTCTAAGGAGAGGTTTGGTCACCTAATTGCGCGCTAGTAAGGATAAATCCTTATTGGAAAGCCCCCTCTTTCCTGGGAACTGTCTGGTTGTCAGTATTGTGATTCTGTAATATTATTTGTGAATAATTAATTATTAATTTATATGATGAGGAAAATATTCATTTTATGTGGATATAGATGGAGAAAATTTTTAAAGTGACAATTGTTGAAAATCGATATTTTATCTTTTCTGATAAAATAATATTTTATTATATTATTATAATATAATAATGATGATATTTTTACAATGAATGTGAGATATATGAGTATATGAGGAGGAAGAGTATTTTTGTTGTATTAAATGATTAACACATGTTTTGTGTATCGGTGGACCCCATTTCTTGACTAAATTTTGATTATAGCTTGTAAAATCGTCCGTTTGTGGATTTCGGTCAATTTCTGTTTGGAATTTAGAAAAATTTTCTTCTGCAAAGTTGCAGAGAATGAAATTTCTCATGAAAAAGACATGAGGTTTGAATTTTTCTGACAAAAAGGCTATTTATTATGAATTATTGAAGTTCCGAAGTTTCGAAATAATTATTTTTAAAAGTTTAAAATTGGTTTTAAAAGAAAAACGTTTTTTGAAATGTTTGTGGGCATCATTAACATGTGCTAGGTGGCTGAAATCAGTTGGTAAAAGTGGACATAGGAATTTGTAATATAAATAATAATATTTTATTAAATTTTCTGATTTGGTGTTCTAAGCATTTTCTTATAAATAGGGTGCTTAGGTTAGAATTGAAAATTATACCAGAAACTGAAATCTTCTCTCTCTTTCTCTCTCGATAAATTGAGCGTATTCTTGTGAGTATTTTGATACTTTGAGTGTTGCTATACGGTGCAAGTTTCCTTCAGCACTATATTCAGTATTCCAGCCAGAAGTATTATTCTTTCGAGGTAAGGGATGTTATTTTTTTTTTAAACAAATTATATTATTTCTTTCAATATCATTATGCCGGAATATTGGTAAGATTTTTCTTATGAAATTCTTATCTTTTCATGTCAGAGTTACTATTCATTAGTTACTATTCACAAGTACTATTCACAAAGCATAATAATTTTTCTTGTGGAATTTCTACCTTTTAGTGTTGGAGTTACTATTCATGTATACGGCACTATTCATGTATACGACACTATTCATGAAAACGACACTATTCACAGAAAAAATTAAATTTTTTCTGTGTCCAATATTAACTGTTATGGTTCCTATGTTTGATTGGATCTATGTTTTGATCTTCATATTTGAATTCTGCTCTACAATAGTTTATTATGGAGTATTTTTAAATATGGATAAACCGAAGTACGAATCCTTACTATTTGTTCTTTTGTCTCACTGGATTCGTTTTCTTTAAAATGTATTTTTCATCATCCTCAGTTCTAAATGATGATATAACTGAATATATTTGGCTTGTAGTACAAAGATTAATGATTTTCTAATGAATATCTTTGGCCCGTAGTGTAAAGATGAACATGTGTTGAGATGAACATGACCAACTGATGAATATCTTTGGCCTGTAGTGCAAAGATGAATATTTGATTCAAGATGTATATTGATTAATATTACAAGGATAAAATATTGATGATGGACTTTAAAATCATAGAAGATAGTAGATTTCATTCTCTACTTAACTCTTCTAATAAAATAATTAATTTGTTGTACATTATCTTAGTCATGATATTCTTTACAGGGCTAGTTGAGCTCACCCTTTTCCTTTTTGTTCCATTTTTCTTCTCAGGATATTAGAATATAGCAGGAACTAATCGGGGTATGGAGTGATGGTTCAAGATAGTTATTTTAGTAGTGCTCACTATTTTATAAAATAGTGTATCAATAATTGTAATGAGGACTCTATTTGAGTTTTAATACTGTTTAGATGACAATATTTGTGTTGTCGTATTTTGCACGACAATTGTAATAATAAAGTTGTAGTTGTTTTCTGTACCATGTATTTGGCGACTCAGAATTGGTTGGGTTAAATGGACCTATTTTGGGGTGTCACAATTAATACTTTTACTGCTAAAACTGCAATAAGGATGATATTCAAGTGATGTCTTTGAACTGATTAATTTTTTGACTTAGTGATAATGTGATATCTAAATGATGCTTTGAAAATATTGAAATAGTCGGTTATTATATTTGGTATTATTTCGTATTGATTCTTCGTTTTTTTATGCCTATCTTAATAGCAATTCGCAAAAGGTCCATTTTTTTGTTGTTCGCTTTAGACCCTTCATAATTTAGGGTCGGCCCTTAATTAAATTATAAGTTTAAAAAATATTTTATTAGTAGTTAATAAAATAAAATTAGAAAATTTTAAATTATAGTCACATACTAAAGATTAAGGGTCAAAAAATTTAATTATATATGTATATAGATATAGATTTATAAATAGATATATTCCATTTAGTTTATATCGATGGAATTTAAACATTTTACTAGTTTATGATCAAATATTAAATCGTGACCTGACTATAACGTATGCCATATATTATTTTTTTGTTGCTAAATAAATAATTTTTTGCAAAATCGCATATTCCTTTTCTCCGACTAGTAAAATAGTACCTTTCATTTTTACGTGGCCCAGGCCCACTACACATTCCTAGCGCTACTAGTAATTATGATGTACAGCAAACCTAAAAAAGTAAAAAGCATAACTTTAATTAGCCACTTCAGTGTAGTGTAGAGTATGGGGGTATCTGTTGTAAGATCATTCACAACGATTTTTTTTATTTTTATCCCTATTCTGCAATATTATTTAATCATTCGTAGGATAGGAATTCAATTTTTTCACTATGTACCTAACAAGTTTCTAATATTGATTACTTAAATATTAAATTTTAAAATTTAAAATTTAAAAGTTCCAACAGTCAAATCATATTTTAATCGTTGTAACTATTTTTATTTAAAAGTAATTATTGTTTGAATTTAAAAATTATAATTATTTTAATTTAAAAATAGATATTGCTAAAAATTTAAATATGTAACGATCATTATGTGTTTATGAGAACTAAAACAACATTATTTTAATTATAAAATAATAAAACTTATAATTAGTAGTAATATTTTTTATAAACATGATCAAAATCAAAATTTGACAGATTTTTAATTTTTTTATAGTTCTCTTTCTTTTCTAAACCCTCTGTTTAAAAAATAAAAATGAATAAATTTGATAGGCATATTCAAATCAACAATTAAGTGAGATAAGATCTTTTAACCAATATAAAATCGCAATAAATAGAGTGTGAAATGTCATTTTATATAAACAGAGAACACTTTTTTTATTCATTCATCCTGAAGAGTCAAATCATATATAGGAATTAAAATAGAGAATTATATAAGAATAAAAAAATTATTGAATATTAATTTATTAATATATTTTTTAAATGTGAGGATAGAAAGTCTATTAAGAAAATTGTTGTGAAAGTTCTAATTGTATTGTACAACTGGACACACAATAAGTACGCTACTTAAACGGCGTTTATTGAAGGTCAGCAAACAGCCGTGAAGTTTCCGTTACTGTATTAATTTCACTGTTACTGCTTCATTCAGCCTTCATCGTCGTCAGTTCATCTGTTTGCTCTCTGCACAAAAAAGAACGAAACTTTTTCCTGTCACACGAAATCCCCCAACCCCCATCCCCCCTCTCTCTCTCCCTACTTTATTAGTGCTGTATTTTCCCTCCCTTAATCTCTCTCTCTAGTTTTATTTTGCATTTCATTTATTGGTTCCAACCAAATCGGTGTTTATTAATAATAGATTCGCCCAAGATTGATTGGGCCTTTAGATTTTCAAGCTTTTACGCCAGGAGTCAATCTAGGGTTTCGTTGTATTTCGCTCTCAATGGCAATCAGAGGCGTAGATTTTAAGTGGTAGGTTAATGGCCTTCCCCCAAATTCTGTATTACGTGTTGGCAAAATTATGTGCATAAATCTTTTGCGATTTGCCTTCATATGTATGAATTACAATATCGGGTCGTGCAGGTACGATGGATTCTTCTTGTCAATGCTTGCAACGAGTATGTATCCTTTGAGAGTCGTGGTCGATTTTTTTTTTTTTCTTCTTTTTACAGATTGTTTTTTAGCGATTCTCAATTTGATGAGCAATTTATTATCCTTTTATTTAGTATTTGGCTTAAATGTTGTGGCAGTTCACTTCACGTATATTCTTTTTTTCTTTTAGTGCTTTTGATACATTGATATTATTATATTTTTAAACTTAATTTGTGGTGTGTAGTTAGGTTTCTGTTGATTCTTAACAATTTAACTAATAGAATCATTGTCGCGATCAATTGGAAGCGGTACCATTATTGTCAATATCCATTGCACATATGGATCGTGGTGAGTATTATCAAGTTTTTCTTTTCAAAATTAAATTGGATCTGTTTGAACTAGCTTCTTGTACTATCCTTAGTAAATTTCTTATCTACTTTTAACTGTATTTTTTAGGTGGACTACACAACAGTGTTTGTTTTTCGGCTCCTGATGTTCGTGGATAATGGGCTTGCTTCCGGAATGGGATTGTAAGGCTTCCAATCTTAGTGTGCTGAGGCTTTTTTCATTGATAGACACCACTTATCCAGTTTATTAAATCTTTATTATTTGCCATATTTACGCATGCAAAGTTACTATAGTGAGGCCCCACTTCATATGAATTTTGAATGAGGGACAAAGCTAGTTGCATAATCCTTTTTATTTTTTAATGTAATGCAACACAAATACTGCACATCAATGAACTTTTGAAGACCTAGTCATTTTTTCATCAGTACACCTAATTGATTGTCAATTTAATAAAGGCCATAACTGTTTTGAAATCTTCTTTGGCATTTCTGTTAAAGCATTTGATGTCCACAAACAACACACATGATAAGTTCTCATAACTTCATTTGTATGATATAGGGATTTTGGTTGGCAGCAGAGATACGCTCGGTTTTGTGGAAGGGTAGTGGTTCTTTCAATCCTATCCCTGCTACTTTATCCCTTTCTCTGGGCCTGGACTATAATTGGTACTATATGGTTCACTAGTGCAAGAGACTGTGTAAGCTTCTCACTTGTTATCTTCCATTTTTAGTATACAAAGAAGGTGAAAATGGAGATGATGAGTTAAAAATCATGCAGTTACCTGAAGAAGGTCAGAAATGGGGTTTCCTTATTTGGTTGCTTTTCAGCTACTGTGGGCTCCTTTGCATCGCTTGCATGTCTATGGGGAAGGTTTGATATCTCTGCTCTACAGTAGTCAAGAATATGCTTCTTTTTTCCTTTTTGGTCAGCCAAGATGCCTACTGTAAAAGTATTCTATATCTAATCACAACATATGCCCGTTCTTCGAAATTACTTTGCAGTGGCTAACAAGAAGACAAGCTCATTTACTGCGTGCTCAACAGGGGATACCTATTTCAGAATATGGGGTAAGCTCTATAGAAATCAGTTCCTAGTCAACAAAACTAGTTCCTAGAACATTGAAGCTAATACTGAGTTTTAGGGGCATATGGACATGGCAGCCATTGGAGCGGGTGGGGTATTTGGGTATAAAATCTGTTGGTAGAGTTTAAATCAGAATTTCGTAGCTGGGGGGATAATCCTTATTGGTTGACTTGTATCTTTGTAGGCCCCAACCGGTTAGTGGTTCATAGACTGATAGAAGTACTCTTATGGTTGGTGGATTCTTTGTAATGAACATTGTGAAAAGGAAGTTGGACTAGCATTTTTTATTTATCCGATGGGCAAGCTTATGCCATCGTTTTCTCCAAGTATTGCAATTTGTACATGTTTCTCTTCGACTATACTGAACATTGCATCTTTTTTAGGTGTTGGTTGACATGATAAGAGTACCAGATTGGGCTTTTGAAGCAGCTGGCCAAGAGCTGAGAGGCATGGGCCAAGATACTGCTGCATACCATCCAGGACTCTATTTGACCCCAACTCAGGTAAGCTAGATATGAGATGCTGATTGCAAAGGTTTTAATTTCTGAACTTGGGGCTTTGTACATGAAGATAGACTGTTGGTATTTGAATGTAAATCATTCACATTTTTTTTCTTTTTTTGCTACCATTCAAAAATGTATATAATTGATATTCTTCTGTTTATCGATACTTTCCATTCTCTCGACTAAACAACATTTAATCTAATATAATGCATCCTATCTTTTTGTATCCATTTTATGATCGTTTCATTAATTTGCGGGGCTCTATGGTTGCACGTAGAGAGAAGCAGTGGAGGCACTCAT
This sequence comes from Panax notoginseng, assembly GCA_016801055.1. Lineage (NCBI taxonomy): Eukaryota > Viridiplantae > Streptophyta > Magnoliopsida > Apiales > Araliaceae > Panax > Panax notoginseng. Next base: position 30,523,877 of record CM029013.1, on the reverse strand, counting down.
CCAGGAACTTCCAAAGTTCAGGCTGAAGGCTGTTCCAACTGATTGCAGCGAGTGTCCAATCTGTTTGGAAGAGTTTCATGTAGGAAATGAGGTAATAATCTATCTAGGTTTATGTTCACCAAGTAATAAAAAAAGAAGTTATAGTAACAATAATAAGAACAAACAGGGTGCCTTTCTGTATAGGTTTCTTACTAATTAAACATGGTGCAGGTTCGTGGCCTTCCTTGTGCTCACAATTTCCATGTGGAATGCATTGACGAATGGCTTCGGTTGAATGTGAAATGCCCTAGATGTCGATGTTCAGTCTTTCCAAATCTTGACCTTAGTGCACTATCCAATATCCGTGCTGATACTGAACAGTCACCTTCCACTGTTGTAACGGCAGCCCAATATGTTAGAACCCTACCTCCTAGCCAGAGTTATCTGTTGAGATTGCAGGGTTTGCTTTGCCCGGTTCGTACAGAAAACACAGAGCCCGGAAGCAATATGGACAGCACTTTAGAAACTGCTGAAAATGGAGGTTTACAGGGGGCAGTGCGGCATCACACAAGTGCTGAGCCCTGACAATTACTGGCTGGACGGGACAGTCTTCCCCTCCTCAGCACCAATGTGGTTTTTGTGCAGTCTTACACAATTTTACGTCAAATTCTAACTAAATGGGCTTAAAGAAGCAAAATTCGTTTGTGTCCATCAGTGGTCATTGCCCAAGGCTTTTGTATGGTTTCTTTCCCATAGTAATCTAATGTTGTATTCATGGACCCAAAAGAAAAACTGGTAATGGCAAAATTTTGGTCTGCAGATGGTATTCATTACTCGGGCGCTGTGGTAATTTCCAAATCCAGTGTTGCCGTGGTCAAAAAGGATACATGGACTTATATTTGATTAATTTTGGTCAATGCATCGAGATTGTTAAAAAAAAAAAGCTCTGTACTTTGTTTGAACTAGTGATTTCAGACTTTTTAACTTTCTCCCATGTATTCTTACCCAAAAAGATACTAAAATGAGAGAGAGCAGTCAGATTTTTTTTTCAAGGAAAAACATATTTAGCAGTAGGGGTGTAAGTCGAACCGAAAGTTCGGTACTCGATTCGAGATCGGCTCGAAAATATGATCTAAAGTTCGAATTCGAAGTTGATCCGAGTCGAATCTGATCCATACTCGTTTTCTGTTTAATGATACACGAGTCGAATTCGAGCATACTAGTGTTCGCTCAGATTAGGGTTCGAGTATTTCATTTTTTCTCGAACCAGACTCGATACCTGCTCGATGGATCATATTCGAATATTGGTTTGATCCATTCTATTAACCTAAATATGTGATATTTGTATCAATCTTTATAATTTATAAAGTGTAGTATAAAATTGTGTAAACTTGTACTTGAATAAATCAATGAATTAAATGTCAATTTTTATTACATTCTTTATAATTTCAATACATAAATAAAAGTGAAAAAGTTTTATATATAAATATTAGTTAAGTAACCAATTTAGTATGCAGTGGTTCAGTTTTAAGTGAAATGGTTCATATTCGAAACTCGATTTGAAGGCTCATGAGTAACTCGCTTTGTAAACGAGTCGAGTACTTACGAGCCAAGTAGGTCCGAGTAATGTTCCGAGTCGAATCTGGCGCAAAAATATAAATCTCTTATCGAATCCGAGTTGAATTCGAGCTCAATTTTTTCGAGTCGAGCCGAATCTGAGTATGAAGGTGTTCGCTAAGATTCGACTCGTTTACACCCCTATTTAGCAGGGGTACTACTTACCAGGTCCGTCAATTAGATTGAATGACTGATTGTCTAGAAGGATGAATAAAATTGTTAATGGGGGCGGGCCCAGCCCATGCTTTGATAGAAACCGGGGCATCGAGCAGTGCGCGTCCTATCAATTGATGCTTAATGGAATGTTTTACTACAAGATTATCCATGTTTGAGCCTGCAATCCGTACGACACGTTTTTCTTTTACATTATTATTATTATTATTATATCTATTATAATAATAAGATAAAAATCCAATTTGAATTTGGTCGGAAAAATATAAGGACCGTTCAGATTCATTTTAATTTTTAAAATGTTGAAACGGAGAGAAAAGGAAGATTTCGTTACGTCAATTACTAGTACATATATATGATATTAATATTTTTTGTATGATTTTGTGAGATTCATGCATATTTGTATATATAGATATGAAATTATAATTATATTTATTGAATTTGAAGATGTATAATTATAATTATGTAATTTGTATTTGGGAATTATAATTGAACAAACAGTTAATATTATTCTTTTGTAATATCTAATTACACCAATTTCTTCAAATTCAACACCAATTTGTTATCTTATTCTTTTGTTTTTGGTCCAAAACTCACAAGAGGTGTAGAAGCGGACAATATAAAGAAGAATGGGATGGGACCAAGCAAAGTTGAAGGATCCATTATCCATGGATGGAATGTACTAAACGGGTCTTTATATATTATCCGGTCCGGCGATTCTATCCATAAAACCAAACACCCACCACCGCATACAAAATACTATTACTAGATATATTAGTACTCTTCTGCTCGGTCCTCCCAGTCTTGTTGCAACAGATAGGAAAATAATTCATACCAATCAGAGAGGAAGAAGAAGAGAGAAAAAATGGCAGTGGCCAACTGTTGGGCCACGGGACACTCAGTCCCAATGCCACACATCAGACCCTCCTCCCACGATTCCTCTGTTCCCAATAAATTTCTCAATTTGAGGTTGAAATTCATCTTCGATTGGAATTCCACTGTACCCAAATACCCAACTTTCAAAAACGGCACCAACATTTCTAAGCAGCTGTTTTACCGTTGCAGCGCCAATAACAATTACACCAACGTTTCTACCTCATCAAATAACTACACCTCTTCCTACTCCTCTTATTCTTCTTCAGACTGGGATTGGAATCGTTGGACCCGCCACTTCTCTGAAATTGAACAAGCTGAGAGCTTTTCATCTGTTCTCAAGGTTGCTCTCTCTCTCTCTCCTCCCTCTCTCTCTCTCCATATATATATATGTGTGTATATATATACCCGTGCGTGTTTGATTGTATATATACCTGGTTCTTATTTACTTAAATTTGATGAAGGTTACTACTGTTAGATTTAGGGTTTAGTTTCTGAAGGTATACACTGAAGAGTTTTCTGTAATTATTTCACTGGATTTTCATGATTATATAATTGATTAATTTCAAGTGGGCTTGTAATTTAGGATGAGCTAATTGAGTCAAGGGTAATTAGTTGGACTATTTTTAGTGGGTTGATAATGTACTTACACAAAACTAAGGGGATGTTTTATAAAAAGCGAATGAATTTGAATCTGAATGAGCTGAATCTGAATTAAAAAAATTATTTGATAATTGACATGTTTGAAACATCTAAATAATAGTTTTTTACTATTTTACCCCTCCAAAATATAATATCGTTATTAAATTATTGAAAGTCAATTTTGGACATTTTAAATTTAAATTTAAAACAATTATTTAACATCATCAATATTGTTTTAATGGTATAAAATTACAAAGTATATCAATTTATTTGTAAATAGATTCAATCACGTCATTGATATGTGTATTGGGTAATTTTTAAACCACAATAGCAGAGAAGTTATAAGTATGAATAACACTCTAAATTATTTACTAAAGTGAACACACTAAATTCAATTATATTTTAAACGTCAAGTGAGATTTTCCTTTATAGTATTTTACTTTAGCGTTACTTTTTCCAAATACTGAATTTGGTGGAACTTGTCGGAGGACAATTTGGTGGAAAAATATTGAGAGAAAGTTAGAAAGAACTCAACAATAATTTTCCGGAGGCCGAACTCGATGGAGATTTTCAGTTCTATCATAAAGCTGAAATCAGAGAGAAAAAAGAGACCTGTTGCATCATATATTGAATCATGAGGAGGTTCGCCGGTTGTTCAGAGAAGAAACAAAGATGTCGTAAGTAATTTCGTAATTAAAAGAGGGCATTCAAGTAACAAGTCATTCAGTGAAACAGCTTACCGATTCAGGTAGGAAAATTAGACTGATTCGCTCAGTGTTGTTAGGAATCATTCAGATTAGTATTAGACCCAAACAAACAATCTTAATGGCTTATTCGCTCAGATCTGGACTCATTCAGATCCATTCAGCCCTAAACAAACAGCCCCTTAGTTGGTCTTTTATTTCCACACATTGTAAATAGTTTTCCCTGCGTAAAGGTTACCACTTACCATCATGACTCATAAATACTTTAGAAATGATAGAGGAACTTATAAAAGTGATCACCATTTAGTTGTGTAATGGTTTCCCATCTAAGAATTTATGAAAATAGACTTTTTCCTTTATACCAAGAGAAGAAGTAAAAAAATATAAATCTTCTCCATAACTTTTAAGACCATTTATTACTTTCCTCTTATCTTCCTGCAATTGTAAAACGTATTTGACTTTTTTTTTCTGTTGATGTGTTTGGGAAGCACACTAGTAATTTTAGAAGGTTGAAACATTAAATTATTTGTGAACTGTTAAAGATTAATGATCTTCATCATCTCTAGACTCTGTCATGGTAGAAGAATTTAAGGCACCACTTTTAATGACCTTTCGCCTTACATATTCTGACTTTGAAAGCGATAGAAATATTCGAAATTTTGGATATCTATGGAGTATGGAATACAAATGATTGAAAATATGACATAGCAATAAGATGACCTAATAATTTGTATTTTCTCCAGAAATTTAGTTGATTACGACTTTGCTAAGTTTTGTTTCATTTGCGTTAGTTCTCCATTTGATTCAGGCTCAGCCTAGAAGCAATGTGATTCCTCCATGAAAACTATCTCTTGTGTTAACTTTTACTTTAAAGTTTTCATAGCTTTTCTCAACCTTCCCTTAAACTTTTAAGCCGTGCAAATAAGTGCTTATTGATATATTTACTTGATGATTCTTTAAAGCAGCAGGCATTTAAGGAATCTTTACAATATAAAATGCCTATGTTTTTGTGAGAATTGGTTGGATAGCTTATTCTGCATGTATCTGTGCAACCAAGATCCTTCTTCCTTGCTTTAAGATTGGGAATTATGGAAAGTTAACAAAGTTCCTCGGAATTTATGGGATCAATTTTTACTTTAGTTTCCGTTTTCAGAGAAATCATACAGTACTGTTGACAAATTTTTGTTGCTAACATGCTATGCTTTACAGTTTCAACTAGAAGATGCAATAGAGAAGGAAGACTTCCAGGAAGCTGCAAAGTTGAAAACAGCTATAGCAGAAGCAACATCAAAGGACAGTATTGCTGAAATCATGTCTGAGTTGAAGGTTGAATTAGTTGTTGGATGAGCAGTAGTACTAGGATGAACCTGCATGCTTAATTTTTTCCATTTTTCTGCTATGTTCTAAACTTTCTGTATTTGCAGGATGCAATTGATGAGGAGCGTTACCACGACGCTTCAAGGTTGTGCAAAAGTACAGGAAGTGGGCTGGTAATTTCATAGTTACTTCTTGCAATTATCTTCTGTAGGGCAAAAGGATAGATTGTGAATGGTTATTGATACTTCCGTTCTTTTGCTTGTTTTCATGGTGTTTATTGCCTTGTTTTACATGTTTACATTTTTGTCTTATAATTACTTTTATATAAGGTGCTGTTGGCTTATCAGAAACCCAATATAGAAAAATAAACAAACTAGGGGCCATTGCACTTGAGGTCTAGAAAGTCGGCATGTAGGCTCCTTTTCCATCTTTTTTGATAAGTGAGTCAAGTGACCCCTATTCTATCTAATATAACACGTTGGATACCACCGCTGTAAGTACGAGCTATTATACATCAAAGAGTATTATGGTAAGTGACGCACTAATTTACATGCAAGTGAATTGGGCAAGCAAAATAAAATAAATAAAGTCAAACATATCAGATACTGAGATGGAAAATTCAATGCACAAATGCAAGCATACAACTGTTGGTAATCAAAAAAGGAGGAAGAAGAAGTATATAACTATAGTTGTCTTTCCAAATTAACGATGGTAGTGCTTATGTTGTCCATGGTGTGCCTAGCCAAGGGCATATTTGTGAGCATAACTGAAGCTTCTGATCATGCTGTGTTGGAACTCTCACGTGCCACATTCACATCAGTGTTGCTACCGTGAGACCATAGTGATGGTAAAGCGCTCTGCGCACATTAGCACATTCACGCCAAGCCACAAGCCATGTCGTTAGATGCATAGCCTCACAGCCCGTTGCTTGCTGATATTGGGTAGCCTTAGTGTGCTGTCTGATCCATCATTGTGACTTCCAGCTCGAATACCATGTACGGCTTTAAATAGTTGTCACCAAGAAGATTTGATCCAGATAATGAATATGTTGTGCTCATAACAAATGAAATGAAGATATGTAGGACATACCAGTTACTCTAGAGTCCAGACACTGCTAGAACTTAAGCACCATCATGGTATCCTATCTCTCACCTTTTTTTCCCTATTAACAGTAAAACTAAAATCTAAAAACAATGATAAAATCCATGTGTCTTTTAAGTTGCTGAAAAAAACAAAAGTGAAATTACAAAAAGAAAATGATTTCTCATTGAATAATAATTTTTGTGAGACAAAGGTCGAATAACTAACAAAACTCTCTTTTTTTCTGTTTGGTACAAATTTAATTTGCGGTGAATCCTTCTCACAACCCCTCCCCTCTCCAAAAATAGCTGAAGTCATGGTGGCACCATAGAGCTTCAAAAAGTGCCCATATTCTTGCTATTCTTTCTCTATTAAGCATGCACCTTGTGCAAGTTGCTTCTGCATTAAAAATATTTCTCTCCTTCGATTTGCAGGTGGGCTGGTGGGTAGGCTATTCGAAGGATTCTGATGATCCTTTTGGTAGATTAATACGCATCACTCCTGGCGTGGGCAGATTTGTTGGTAAAAGTTTTAGTCCGAGGTATTACAAATGGGTTTGAAATATGAAAGCTAGAAAATTTTCTCCTGAATTACTTATTATATGCTGGAAACACTAGTGGTATAGTTCATTGTTGTTTATTGCAGACAGCTGGTCACTGCATCACCTGGAACTCCACTATTTGAAATTTTTGTGGTTAAAGATGGCGATGAGACATACACTATGCAGGTAATGCATAAATCTTTTTCAACCTTTTCTTTTTAGGAACCTTGGGTAGTTAAAGTATTAAATAAAAAGGTTGAAATTAGTGAAGACTAACCTGGATGACTGGTATCTACTTGTGGAATTAATTGTCTGTTGGCAGGTAGTTTTTTTGAAGCGAACCAAAGGAAGTACAACAAAATCCACAAGTTCATCCACTTCCAAACCCACAAAAGGGCCATCCGGGGATATTGAGAATGCATCTGTGGTTGATGTTGAAGTGAATGAAGATAAATCAGAAAAAGGTAATGAGAAGAGCATTAATTTTGAGGGAGCAACTGAGGAAGGGATAAGAAGTGTGATAAATTTTCTGAAAGATAAAATCCCTGAACTGAAAGTAAAAGTGTTGAAAGTAAATATTTCGGAAGAAGTTATAGAGGACAATGATTCTGTTAAGCAGTTACTGGAAGAAGATGATGAAAATTCAATGTCCAGTGAGAACTCTGAAGATGAAGCCAGTAATTTGGATGACATTCAGCCTGACCAAGTTTCTTTGGGAGGAGGTAGCGATGCAATGGAAGATGGAAAAAGTTTAGATATGATGAAGCTTTTCATTGGTGGTGTTCTACATAATAAAGAGGAATCTTCTTCTAAGGATGAGTATGTGCGGGTACCAAGTGAAATTGAAAATATGGAAAGAGATTCTTTTGTGCTACATGTACCCGTGGGAAGGCAGGACCATGATACTGATAAAAGTATTGTGTCTGATGTCAAAGTGGCAGCCTTAGCAGCTCAAGGTGCTTCTGAGCTCATGCCTCCTGATGTGGCTAAGGCATTCTTCGGTGCTGATAAAGTTTCTCCAAAGGTGAGTTTGAAAATGGAATTTGGACATGTCATATGATCTAGTGCTCACATTTCTGCTTGCTATTAAAATTTTGGCGAGGCTCTTGTTTTTTATGTGGATATCAAACCCTGAAGCACAAAATATGATGGCCTGCACCATCTCTAATTGTTTCTGTGTATATATAATTGATGAAGCAAAAAGTACTCTTGATTTCAGTTTGTTATTCTATTTAGGAATAGAGATACAATTGGTGAAGCTCTATGTTCTCTTATTTTGTCCTGCGTCTCAATTTTGAGTTTCTGGTTCAAAATCTTTATGTGGCACACATTTTAGAACAAGCCAGTGGCACATTTGGATAGTATATTTTTCATGTTTCTTTATCATAATAACACTTCAGATGCTCAAAACTAATTTTCTATAATCCTAAATGCGTCATTTGAATGTGTTAAACTCTGCTCCGAAAGCACAGTTTCAAACCCCATTTTCTCATTTTAAAGGGCTTCAGAAAAGCTTAAATTGCCTTTCTGCTCCTATCAAGAGAACACACTGGAATTTTCATTTTTCACGGGAGTTCCAAATTCAAAATGGGTGGAACTTAACTGCAATTTATGGATATATTCCCAGCTTCCTCATTTCTTCTAGCTACAAAAACTCTTTTCCATTTTGATCTACTGCTTTTTCCGGTCAAATATTAATCGTTAGCGCTATTATAGGTTTCCAGAGATGTGAGGGAAATCGTAAAGCTTGCGGTTAGTCAGGCACAAAAGAAGGAAAAGCTATTTGAATACACAAGTTTTAGTCGAATTACTACTTCCAAAGGTGATTTGGATCCATTTGACGGTGAGTTTCTCTCTCTCTCTCTCTCTCCCCCCCCCTCTCCCTCTGTGTGCGTGCGCGTTATGCTTAGTTGGTGTGTTATAGGTTTATAACGTCTGAGAATTTAACCTGTTTCTTGTGTAGGTCTTTATGTTGGTGCATTTGGCCCTTATGGCACTGAGGTAGTGCAACTGAGGCGTAAATATGGGAACTGGAATGGTGTGAGCGATACTGAAGAATCTTCAAACGTGAAGTTCTTTGAGTACGTTGAGGCAGTAAAGCTGACAGGGGATTTGAATGTCCCTGCAGGCCAGGTTTGTAGCTTTTAGTTGATTGCAGGAATTTGGTGGCTACTTATTGGATGGATTTATATGATCTGTATCCAAAGATTAATACCCCTAAGAGGTGTTTCAGGTGACGTTTCGCATTAAAATTGGGCAAGGGAATCGCCTCTCAAATCGGGGGATGTATCCAGATGAATTAGGAGTGGTAATTATGCCTGCAACTTGATATCTGATTGTGTGTCTCTGCATGCCTGCAAAAAGGGGCTATGTTTCTATTTGGTAGGTCGTAGGTACTGGGTAGCACCCGACTGGTTTCACTAGATTCTGCAGTGGGCAAGAATCAATAAACAAATGTCACCTCTTATGAAGCTTGTCGTGTTCCTAATTTCTATGCTCACTATATCATATCCCCAAGGAGTTGAGCTCAGGTGGTAGTGAGCCTAGTGATAAGTGTCTTTTTATGGCCTGTTTGTGAGTTATGATTTGGGGTTGGGGGAGGGGAAGGGAAGGGAAGGGAAGGGAAGGGGATGGAAAGGGAAACTTTTCCTCTCCAATATGGAAAGAAACCCTTCCCTTCAAATTAAAAATCACAAACAGAGCTTTAAGGCTTTGGTCATCCATTCAATACTCTGTAAAGGCAATGAGGGCCACCTACACATAGTTTAATGTTAGTGGGTGATGGTGGGATATTACGTGCTTCTGGTGGTTTATCCAATGCTCACACTAGTGATACTATGATAGTGGCTGAAGGTTCCGCCACTGCCATCACCATCATCACATCTATTATACTCTACTGACTTTCGGAATGCAATTATATATCAGTAAATAAATGGTATCTCATTCAGTACATCCTATTTGGAAGTTTTGTACATGCAATTGATTATAGATACTTTTTTGTCAAGGTTGCAAGTTACAAAGGTCAAGGAAGGATAGCAGAATTTGGGTTCAAGAATCCGAAGTGGGTTGAGGGTGAACTTCTCCAACTCAATGGCAAGGTAATAATTGCAAATCCAAAATTTAGGGTTATTGTTATAGGGTGTATAATTTCTTAATTGTGATTTTATATAGGGCATGGGGCCATATGTCAAAGGGGCAGACCTTGGTTTCCTTTATGTTGTGCCCGAGCAAAGTTTCCTTGTGCTCTTCAGTCGTTTAAAACTACCAGAGTAAGACATGATTCCATGGTCTCTGGGGCTCTCTTGAACTGCCGAACTGCCAAGAAGTTTGAGAACTTTTTATGGGCAATTTTTTCACTACTATGTTACTACGTAAGAAAATTATTCTTTTTTCTTGTGATCTTTCTATTTTTCTTGCCTCAAGTATTCTAATGGTCTTGTAATTTTTTAGGTTGAAAAATAAAAAAGTTTTGGTTTAGTGGTTACTGGATAAACGGAAATATATATATATATATATATATATATATATATATATATATATATATATATATATATTGTAATAAAGAGGTGATGTATGTGGGTATGTGTGGTTGTACATTTTCTTTCTCTGATTTGTATTGCTGGTTTATGGTTGCAATATACGGAGTAAATGTATGAATGTTTATTCTCTTGTTTGTAATTTTATTGGAAATTTATGACTAAAGTTGCATGATAAATTGAGATGATGATATTAAAATAGTTATTTGAATTTTTTTATAACTTAATTAAATATTTTACAACAAACAATTTACAATATTAAAATAGAGGAAGGTTGATTATAGTATTTATTTACTCATGATGCATGCGGGCGGAGAGGGAGAGGTAGGGAAGGAGGGAACGAATGTGATGCGATACTTCGGCCCTTCTTGTGGGCTGGGATCTTAATTTTGTTTTATACTAAAATATATTTGGAGAATTTTTTATATACCTTCCTCACCCACCTTTTTCTTTTTGAGAAGAAAAATTATTATTCTTCAAATGTAAAAGTGGGCATATAGGCAGCATGCCAGCACCACAATTAAATTAGTATTGCTAAATAAATGTAAATTTGGATGGAGATGGTAGCGACTTAAAGTTAGCAACGAGGAACATATACTACTCCACTAGCTTGTTAAAAGTTCGTTGGAATTGGAATTGGAATTTAAACTTACCCTACCCTTTTTCAATGGATACATTTGTTTATTCATACTCAGGCTTACTTTGAATCCGTACTAAACGATTGGCGTAGGATAGCGTTAACCATTCTATATTGAAAGACTTGTAAATAAATCAATCAACTCTTAAGATTTAGTCTAGTCGAGGTAAAACTGGCATCGACCTTTTCGTTAAGACAATTCATGCATCTCATATCATGAATAACAGAAAATTTGGCTAACACGAATGTTAGACAAGCGTTAAGAAAACTTGCCTTCAAGCGTCTTCAAATTAATATTCAACAGTTCTCAGTCTTTACAGTATCTACATGATATATTCACATAGCACACTGTAATTAGCTACCAAACAATCTAATCACATTGTTTCTACCAACTTCTTTTTTTTTATAACTCAACCGAATTTATTTCATTAATAAAACTCGTTTTAAGTATTTATTCGCCCTTACGGCTTATTAACGTTCGTCGTTTCATTATCAATAACTCACGTTCAATTCCTAAGGTCATCACCATATACGTGATATAGGAATGGTCTTAGCATGTACATTAAGTATATTCACTTGCCCCCATAATGGTCTTGTAACATTTGTTTTCAAAACCTAACTTATTTAAGCAATTCCCTGTCTTGGTGCTGCGGCGCCGTCCTCATGCCTACGTTGGCGCTGCAGCGCCAACTAACAGTAGCTAATTTTCGGTCTCGACGCTGCGGCGCTAAACTCCTATGCAAGAGTGGCGCTGTAGCGTGATTCTGTAGTGTCCATGCTCTCGACCCGGCGCTGCGGCGCGAGTGATTAAAGCTTGGGGTGGCGTTGCGGCGCTGACCCTGAACCTCAGATAGTTTTGACAGTTTTCTTATTCTGTGAATTTCTTGGGCTCATAACTTATTCGTTTTAAGTCCGAATTGGCTCGTTCAAAAGCCATTAGTTCACAAATCACTTGCACTATGATTTCATTAGAAAATATTTCATTTTCGAATCTTTTAACACGTAATTCACCGATTAGCTCATTATTCGTTTAATATTCGTGAGTGTTCATAGCTCGTTTCTAATGGCTTTTGAACATATACCCTACCCTTTTTCAATGGAGTGGTTAGCATGAAATTAATTTTAGTCAATTGACCAATATAATATTGACACACAGACGGAAGGTGATCTTTTTAGTATTTATTAATTGACTAACTTACCATAAATTTAACTTCATGGTAATAAGATCTTTTTTTCTAAGTATTCTATTAGCCAGCCAGGCTTACACTAACTAAAAGCTCCTCAGCCTGGCTATTCCAAAAAGGCAGGCATATATGCAACTGTTTCATTTTCTCTCAAAATGCATAGTTGTCACCTCCTCCTTGTTCATTTAACATCCTACTTGTTCATTCAACACTTTAACCATCCTTTTTTTTTCTTTCCACCTCTCATGCTCATTGCCACTCTTTTACCATAAGTAAGCAACTCAATTTATCCAAAATATTAATTAAATTTTGACTTTAATAATATTAATTAAATTTAAGACTAAATTTTAATTTTCTATTTGAGTTTCAAAATTTATGCTATAATTTTTTTAATATTAAAGAAGAAAGAAAACAAATAGATTTAAATAAATAAAAACTTGGACGGAGGACTTTTGTGAGCCTTTTAATTAACGTGTTAGAACATCTTCAAGAGTAGCAGTAAAACAAACTCTTCAAATTGATGTTTATTGATCTACGTGATAATTTGAAAAGTATTATTTGTTATTTTTATATTTTATGACTCATCCGTAACTTCAATTTAATAAGCTATATATCAAACCCATCAAGTTTAACAAAGGACTTCACCCAACTAATGGTCCATTGCCACGTGGAATTATAATTCCCTCCACTTTCTTTTCCGAGGCCCCAACCCAATCAAGAGGGAACAAAAAAGAACATAAAAGAAGAAAAAAAGAGGTTGAATTGCCCATTGGTTTTTCTTTCTTTCAGTTGCTTTCCTTTTCCCCAGAAAATTCACGAAACAGAGAAAGTGGGAAAGACCAGAGGAGTTGTTTAAAATGGAGAACCAACCCAATACCCACAGCCACAACACCACCATGAAGAAGATCAATAGTACCAAGAACAGATCAATGTCCGACGCCGATTCACAAACCAGTCAAGTTGAGTCATTTCACTCACCCCTCCACTCCGACTCACCATTCCGTTCCGACTCACCCTTTCCCCCGCCCGACTCCCTCTCTAAGGCCATCGTCGCCGTCTCACTTGACAAGTACTACTCTCCGCTCCGATCTCCTCCCCGTAATAACCACCACAAGCACCAGGACAATTTGAATTTTCCGCCGCCTCCGACGCCGCCGCCGGTCTCTCAGTCGTCCAAGGTCATGTACAACCGCTCGGTGAAGGAGGATATGGCGTCGGGAGTCACCAAGGTGGGACTGGCCGCAGGGGGTGAGGGTTTGGGTGAGGAAGGTGTTGGTGGAGAGAGAAGGTCGAGGGCGGCTGTGGCGTCTATATTGAGGAGGTCGAGGAAGGATGTGACAGTGGAGAGGGCGGCGTTAGGGCTTAGGGTCTGTGAAGTAATTTTGTGCTTGATTTCGTTCTCTGTTATGGCCGCTGATAAAACACAGGGCTGGAGTGGTGATTCCTTTGATCGCTACAAGGAATACAGGTACTATATCTCTCTATATATAAATTACATTTTGTGTGTATCTTAAAATGAAATACTACTATTAGATTACCTGAATTGAGTTAATTTTCTGTTCTTGGACCACTGCAAGTTAGGGCTCTATTGAGATTAGTTGGTGTTGAAATTGCAACTGTTTATATAGAATTGACTCAATTGAGCTCAACTTTGCATTGGAGTAACTGAGCCCAACAATTTTTGTAATTCTTGGATTTGATGGTTGCAAATCCAAGGAATTTTTGATATAATGGATAAAGATCCAATTATCTATTTTCCCTCTATTTCTGGATCTTCAGTTGAAATTCTCCTTTGACTTTTGTGCTTATAGTACCTGCTAGGCTGTTATAAGCAATATTTCAACATGGAGAACATAGTCTATTAATGGAGAACGTAGTCTATTAATGGAGGAATTTTATCTTATTAACTCATGGAATGATGGAACCCAAGAAAACTCTGCCTAGAGTATTGACAATTGTTACTCCAGCCTCCAGGCTAGTTTTGTTTACATTATTTGAACTGAGTTCATTCCATCATACTTAATTCTACTAATATAAGAGTTGGTCTATTTGAGCATATCAGTGGTTTCATTTGATCGTTGTTGAGTTTGCGATTATTATTATATAAAATCAAGTTAAACCCCGACGTAACACATTCCCCAATCTGCACATGTTTTTCCATCACTGTTAAAAATGTATACTTATCTCAACATTTTTTACATTCATTTCCTCTTGCCGGCATTCATATCCACTCGTACTCTCATAATCGTTGTTATCTTTTGTACTTTAGCTATTTATTTGGTAAAAGACACCGCACCTTCCAAGCGCTCTATGCCACTTTAATATTCAATGTCTCAGTTTGAACACATTGCACCCTCATTTAAAAAATTGCTTCTAAAAGACATTATTAAAGAAGGCGGTTGAATTTTTGGATGGAAAAAAGTCATATGCTGGTCACATCATCAATTACTAAGGGTGGAATTGGAAAGTAACTCGGGCGAATCAACTCAGTGATCACTCATTGTTAATTCGTGTTTAATTTCAAGGCAACTCATAATTTCCTTCCCCTTATATCTCTCACTTCCTCATTCTCTTTCACAAACCTCCTCTTTCTTCCTCCATTCTCAGTCACCCCACCGGAAACTATCACCACTGAACCATAACAAACCTCACACAATCCATACCCATTCTTCCTTGGGTCCACAACTACCAAACTTATAAATAATTATGACAACGCAGCTAGTGATCATTCTACCAGAGTTCAGCGTTGACAGTTATTTCAACGAAAGATTTGAAGATATGGAGAGCTCGGAGCATCCAATGCCATTGTCAACATATCCACCCATCAACATCTCCCTAAGTAATACCAGTTGTAAAAAATGGATGCCCTGCCTATCAGAAGAGGCATTTAGCTTTACAAATACATCATTCTAAGATTCTGGGGTCATTTCATAACTGTAGGTAAAATGACCAATGTTCGAAAAAGTTAAAAGCGGTACGAAGCGTTTTTCTCCAGACAAAGCGAGGCGTAAGCCTCGATTTGAAAACCTAAAAGTCCCCAAAAAATTATAAAAAAATGCTAATAAAATCATAAAATAATTCATCATTATAATCAAGGTCATAAAAGACATAAATAACCAAATGAGGCCCGCGTCTTCTTATGGGAGGAGACCTATTCCTATTTCTACAATCTTGTCCTTTTCTTTTACATTATTGCGCCTTTCACCCCTAGCCACTTAGATTTAAATCTACTAGTATTTGTGATACACATAACGTGTATACAACAAATGTGTGATAAAATGTGAGAATTTTTTAAAATAAAATAAAATGTAGGAGAGAGAAAAAGATAGTTACATGTGGTACCGCTTTAAGAAGACAATTAATTTTATTTCTCTTCTCACCCATTATCTATTAAATAATAGATAGATAAATAAAATAAAAAATATCAGGTTGTAGTATCAAAGATTAAAATTTGTTACTCACAAAATTAAAAAATATTATGCCAAAGTATGTCTTTTAATATTCAAAAGAAGGATTAAGAAAATGAACTAGTGCTACTAGAACATTCACGATCAATGAACGAGTGGCAGATTATCTCACCTCTTTCACTTGTTTTGCATATAACTGCCGTCCCATTCATCAACCAAAAGAATACCCCATTCATCAACCAAAAGAATACCCATCACTTTGAAGTTCCTATAGATTGGACAAAATGAGGGAATATCAGAATACTAGGTACATAAAGATTGGAGAATTGTATGAACAATATAGACAGAGAGTGCTTGAGAACTTGCTGTGGGTCAGAATGTCAAGTAAAGAACTAGTGAAGCTGGTGGTGGATATGCATAGTGGGTGCTTGAAAGTTGGAATGGTGTGTTGGTGAAGCTCAGGATTGAAGAAAAGATGAGGATGAAAAAGAAATGAAATTGACTAATTTATCCAAAAGATGGTCATTGCCCAAAAATTTAACAGTCATCTTGGGTTATTTGTAAAATTGATTTTTTAAATCAAAGGTGCAATGTGATCAAACTGAAATGTTGAGTACCAAAGTGACGCAATGTGAAAACTTGGAGGGTGCGAAGTGTCTTTTACTGAAGCAACATAACATTAATATTCCTAGTTTATCCAGAGCAGCAATTATGTATTTTTCTTTTATAAAAGTTTTTAAAACCTATGCCTTTTAATTTCCCGGTCTTTTGCGCGTGTGAAAAAATAATGCAGTATCCATCTTGTAATTTGTTTTCCACTAAATTTAGACTTGTCCTTTACAATGCCTCCCATATCTGCATTGATTATTGTGCTGATGTAAGCCATTTGATGCTGCAGGTATTGTCTCTGTGTGGCTGTTATCTCATTTGTATATTCAGGGTTTCAAGCATATGACCTTGCCTACCATTTGGTCACCGGAAAACATGTTATTTCTCACCACCTTCGCTATCATTTTGATTTCTTGATGGACCAGGCAAGTAATACTTATCTGAATCACTATGCAACACTTTCATAGTATTGTATTTTCGTTCATGAGTATTGACGCGTGAGATGCCCCGCTGGGAGTAAATAGTCTTTGTTAACAATGTGATGGGAGTTTTTTTTTTGCTTTATAAAAGAATAATGAATTTGATTTGTGTATTTCACAGGTTCTGGCATATCTCCTATTATCTGCATCATCTTCTGCAGCCACCAGGGTAGATGACTGGGTATCAAACTGGGGGAAAGATCAGTTTACAGAAATGGCTAGTGCATCTGTGGGGATGTCCTTCCTGGCTTTTGCTGCCTTTGCTTTAAGCTCTCTCATATCTGGTTACAACCTCTGTACCTGCATCTCCAGTGGATTATAATACCCTCCATATTTTTAGTAGGCTAGAAGATGTAAGAACATACTGATGGGAATTTTATTACAATCTGAGTTTGAAATGTACGATGTAATTAATATATCCAAGGATGCTCTGCAAGGAAAATTGCTACTTGTGGTCCCACCTCACCTCACACATGGAGTGTTAGTCGCGTGAGAGGGAAACCTCTTCTAGCTTCACTTGTGGAAATAGCATTCACCTAGATTCAGCAACGTTTTTATTTTTATGTCCCAAGAGAAAAAGGTTTGTATACGTATAGCTAGTGGAGATGGAATAAAACATTTTATTGTATGTAAGAGGAAAAATTGTTCTATTTCATTGTATTTATTTTAGTGATTAGGTCATCATTACTTTACTTATTTGGGGTTGATCTACATGTGTTTATTTTTATAGCTATAGTAGTAAGCACTGGGGTGGGGGTGGGTGTGGGCGTGGGGGAGTGGTATTCTGATATTTGGGGCAGCAAGCATTAAAGAGTCGATTGAAAAGTAGCATTATTATAAGAAAGAAACAGTCATCGTCTTAATGGCTCAGGCTTCAAATTTTTCTAAATAGAAAGCAGGAGCAGGAGGCAGATTGAGTACCTATAATCTCCAGACCAGACCTTTCGAGTCAATTCTTTGGCATCAGATTAGGTATAGGTAGGTTGGTAGGTAGCTTCCCTTCCGTTTCCAAATGAAGCGGCATCAATAAATAACCCACAGGGTCATATTCACTTGTAGTATTACAATTTGATAGCATCCAATACAATTTGATAGCATCCAATTCAATCCGATCCTGTTAACATGAAGTTTATTTTTTAATAATTTGATCAATTGACTAATAGAATGTTGACACACATATAATATTATTTGCGTGTCAGCACTCTATTGATCAATTAACCAACTTACTCAAGAATAAATTTCATGTTAAAATTTTATTTTTATTGATCAATTGACCAACTTATCGTATTAGAATTTTGTTTTTATTTTTATTTTTATTTATTTATCTCTCGAGTCTACGTGAAGATCATTCTATGACCTTATAATTGACTTGTACCTCAATTATTATATTATACTTAGTATATTAAGAAGTCGAGAACCATGATTAATACCCGACCGACAAAAGGATACTCCATATTTTCAGTATTATTATACGTTAGGCGTACCTTATCGTACATGGCCACATGGGAGTTGAATTATTTTTCATAATAATTATATATAATTATGCAAATTCAAAAGAAATCATGATCGGTTAACTGACAGTTGCTCCTATGATCATTCATTAACAGTTTGTGCTCCTTTAATAATGCTTTCTTATCATAAACAACTGGCAATCAACTAATTATATATATATATATATATTAATGTTGATTAATTTCTGTATATATTTTAATTCAAGATTATTAGTTAAACAATATAATCAACATTGTATATGGTGGTTATCGGGTTAAGGTATCAGATCATATAACATGCACTACTATATTTTGTGGGATAATTAACTTGTGGTATCATAAATGATTACGATATTGATTAGATTAGATGATGCTTCAAGTCTCGATCAATCAGGCCATATATTTTATATTTTCCAAATTATATACGGATCTTCCTCCCTCGCTACTAAGAGATTTAGAAAATGGTATATTTACTTGTGGACTTTCTTGATAAATTTCTTAGATAAAATTAATTAGTAAAGTAATATTTTTACGATGTATTTGACATAGTAGATTAATTTTATAATTATATTTAATATCATGTATGACAATTATAATTCAACAAAAATCTTTCTCAATATATATATATATATATAGCAGGAGTCCTAAGATTTTTTCATGAAAGAGAAATTAAGTCGCATTTTTTTTTTTTTAGTATTTGGATTTTGGAGCAATACGTACGCAGAGGACGGGGTCAAAGTTGGTTTGATTGGTAGATTTGCAAAGCGTCCTGGTATACAGTACAGGGGTCAAGAACATTAATATTTTATATCTTATCACATAGTAGTATTATTTCATACGGGTAGTTGGTTAAATATTTATTACTTAATTGAGAGGAGAGAGAGAGAGGAAACCGTATACGGAAGTGTCCGACAGAGACGCGGATACTTGACTGAACAGAGCAGAGCTTGTGTCCCGCCATTTGCCATACTAACTGCTCTTCCTCCTGCGCCCCCACGGCCCACCCAGTTTTCAAATAGTAATCAATCTACCCCCAAGTTTCCTTCAAATTTATTTAAGTAATAATAATATAGTGTAAATTAATAATATGTTGAACTGTGAATTGTAAATAAGAGAGAGTAAATAAAGAGAATGATATACACGAGACTCTCTTAAATTTATGGAATAATAATAATAAGAGTAGGAGAAGACGCAATCAGTATACCCGGTTTGTCTCCTCCCTAGCAGATGTTCGCATGTTGCGAATGTTAGAGAGAGAGGACGGAAAACCGCCTACTCCGCCACATGCTTTCATTGCTCCGCCACCACCACTACCACCACCTATAATAATTAAATACCTCTCCCTCTATATCTCTCATTTTTAGCTTCAAACCCTAACTTGAAGAGCTATTTCAGGATGTAAACTTAGCTTCCTAATTACGAAATTCTTTCTACCTAATCAATTCCATTTCTGAAATGTTGTACGTTCGTCGATTCCTTTTCTCTCTCTTCGAACCACCCCTAATTTCTCCTCACATATTCCAGATTTGAACATTTTTTTCTAGCTGATGTCTCTGTTGGATTTACTGAAATAAACGGAGCTGATTTTTTTTTTCTAGCTTTCAATGAGCGGACAGAGTTGCATTTCAAAATGTAGTTAAATAAGTACTACAATTTTACTCGAGCTCTCCTTATAAAGGTTGATTCTTAAATTTCTGGGGCTTTCGGAATGTACAATTAGATGTATTAGACATTTATTTGTTGATTATAAAAAGGTATCTGGCACTTTTGATTTTTGATCCATGAAGAATTTTCACTGGTTTAAGCAAATTGCCAATAATGGTAAACTGGAGAGGCGACTATCTTTAAGAGAATACAAGCGAGCTGTCTCGTGGTCCAAGTATTTAGTTTCTTCTGGCGCTGCCATAAAAGGGGAGGGAGAAGAGGAATGGAGTGCCGATATGTCCCAGCTGTTTATAGGGAATAAGTTTTCTTTGGGTCGGCATAGTAGAATTTATAGAGGCAAATATAAGCACAAGGATGTGGCTATTAAGCTTATAAGTCAGACGGAGGAGGATGGAGATTTGGCTGCTTTGGTGGAGAAGCAGTTCACTTCTGAGGTTTCTCTCCTGTTTCGACTGCACCATCCTAATATAATCACTGTAAGCTCTGTTTCCCATATGCCATACTTATAACTTGGTTTTGCAAGTTTTTGTGTTCGCATTATGGACTCTTGGAGTTGATATAGATTATTACCTTTTAGGGTATAGATATGCTGTAGTTTCCTTTACTTTTGTTAGAATGAAATGTGGTTCAAGTGTTTGATGTGATACTGGTTTTCCGCTCTATGTTTTGTTGAAGGGAAGAGTTAAGTTATCCAAGAAGCTTATGGATGAGATTTGCAATTAGTTTTGTAATATTCTCAGGGTCAGTAATTCACTAATTTTAGTACCCTGGTGCCTTGTTTAGACTTGATTGAATAGCAATTTCTCTCTACCTGATAGGGTGAAAACATTTGGTTAGAAGTGTGAACTACTACCCAAGGCATTTATTGTAATAAGCAACTTTTAATACATGTGTTACTAAAAGCATGCTTTCTATCATTTTGTGTTGATTTTTTCAGCTAAATTATGCACATATTTGTATATTACATATTAGATGTGTACGTTCATAGATAGCTTTCTACAGTAGAATACAAATGTTGCATTATGACCAGCAATCCAAGTAGCCTACCTCACCAGATAACATTATACCAACTGATGTTGATAATTCCGTAACATGTACCATAGTGATCCACGTTCTAAGTAACCTTGCTTCAAAGACTTTATAAACTAATAGAGTAATTCTGTCTTTTAAAAGTGTTAACTTTTCATAAGATCTGTTGATTTCCCAATATTCAGTTGTATGTGATGGCAATGTCTTATAATATTGTAGAACAAAATTCAACTTTGAATCTATTTTTTCTTAGCCATATTACATGAAGTATAGACACTATCAAACGGCAATTTATCATGATTTTTAAAGAGGTGAATCCGAACATCTGTTGCATTCATTCATGTCAGGTCCTGCATATTTGTTTGATTATGCATGTAGTGCTGGAACTTTTGATGTTTTAACAATATGCATTAAAATTTACCTTGTTGGCTTCTTGCTTCATGCTTAACCTCATTTACAAAATTGTGTAGTTCAATTTCCTAAGATATACATGTCATTTAATGTACTACTCCATTTAGTTTTGTGGTTTGTTAAATCATGGTTGGTATTGAAGTTTAAAAACTTTAACTTTCGTATCAGTTAATTATATTTTAAAACCAACTTCTATCTACTCTTTCCACTTTGTCATGCAGTTTTTTGCAGCATGTAAAAAAGCCCCTGTATTTTGTATCATTACTGAGTACTTAGCTGGGGGCTCCCTAAGGAAATATCTCCATCAACAAGAACCATATTCACTTCCCCTTGACCTAGTTCTGAAGTTTGCTATTGATATCACACGAGGAATGCAGTATCTTCACTCTCAGGGGATACTTCACAGGGATCTTAAATCAGAAAATCTACTCCTTGGTGAAGATATGTGTGTTAAGGTAGCAGATTTCGGAATCTCATGCTTGGAATCTCAATGTGGCAGTGTAAAGGGATTTACAGGTACTTATCGTTGGATGGCACCAGAAATGATCAAAGAAAAGGCCCACACAAAGAAAGTCGACGTTTACAGTTTTGGCATTGTCTTGTGGGAGCTTTTAACTGCATTGACACCGTTTGACAATATGACTCCAGAACAAGCTGCTTTTGCCGTTTGCCGGAAGGTATTTTATGTTCTTATATTGCCTTATGTGCATTTTCTTATTTGGTAAGATAATAGACCTGCTTTTACATTTGTTTATATTGCAATGAATACATTAATTTACTATGGCACCGTTATGATGCACTACTCCTATATAATGCCTTTCTGTTGTCTCGTATGGCACAATTCAAATTATAAGTTGTTACTGTGTCTAGGCTATCAATGTCTTGTATCATAAAATGTTTCCCAAGGGCTTGGTTTGGTGGTAAATAGTGCTTGGATTGTTGATACATCCATCATCAGAAAAGGATGAGGCATGGGCAACCATTCTTTTGAACGGTATATCTTGTTTTAAAAGTTGTTAAAGATGTTCGTAATTGAGAATATTTGTGTAGAATGAGTATTTGTATAGGAATGAATTTGCAAAGGCTGTTATAATTCTCTAAGAAGTTAAATTTTCAAATAAAGATTTTGCCTCTCCCAACAACCACGTCACAAGGTTCAAACCTATGTTACCTGGATAGCGGTTCGATGCATTATGCAGATTGGAAACGGGTAAGGAAAATGTTACTTTCCATGGTACGAAGTACAGTAGAGGTAGGTCTTTTTGTGTGGCTTAGTTGATACAAGATACGTTTATATGAAATGTGCTATGTCAGGATAACTTTTTTAAAAAATATAAGTTAAATTTGGTTGAATTAGTGTCACAACATGGGCATTTTTCAAGGAGGTTACGCCATGTCAGCGTTTATTGGACCCACGCAAGGTGTTCACGTGGTGACTATAGTTTATATATCTTTAAAAAAAATATTATACATATTAAGATTTCTAATAAAAGATTCTGTATTTATCTATGTGATAATTATGCTTGGAGAAATGTTTTAGATAGTTATGAATCATGAAATATGTCATTGGTGGTTAGGTTGATTATATGGTTATTCATACTACATGTTCCTCAGTGGGAACAATAAATAAAATTAAGAGTCCTGTTATACATTGCGAAAATTTTCAGTCGAATTATGATTGCGACATATATGCATATAGGATAGGTAGGAATTAAGAAGGGTCCCACTTTAATTTAT
This sequence comes from Panax notoginseng, assembly GCA_016801055.1. Taxonomy (NCBI): domain Eukaryota; kingdom Viridiplantae; phylum Streptophyta; class Magnoliopsida; order Apiales; family Araliaceae; genus Panax; species Panax notoginseng. The sequence goes on along the minus strand of CM029013.1, from coordinate 30,500,769 downwards.
TTTATTTTATCGCATACACTTTCACGTTGGGCGCAATCTAATTTTGTTAAATATTTCCTAAAATTAAAGAAAAGAAGGTGAAAATATCATCAAATACTAGTTAGTAATTCTTTTTGTCTTTTCACCATTTCCTTTTCTAGTTTTGTTTTTCAAGGTCGTCTTGCACAATTGTATATCTCCTTTATTTTATTAAACTTCATGTTTTATGAACACTGCGATGGGGCTTTTTTTTCAATACTAAAGTCTTTTCCTGATTTTTTTACGTAAGTTTGGTTTTTCCTTTGGTAGAATGCGAGACCACCATTGCCCTCTGCATGCCCTATGGCATTTCGCCATCTCATCAACCGGTGCTGGGCAGTTAATCCTGGTAAGCGGCCACATTTTGATGAGATTGTGACAATTCTAGAAAGCTATGCAGAGTCTGTTGAGCAGGACCCTGAGTTTTTCTCATCCTACGAACCTCCTAGTCATCATTCCATTACCCGATTCCTACCAAAGTGGATAACTGCCTGTAGGTCTGCTCCTCTAGATGCATAAGCAGTCTTTATTGATCTCTTTTCTATGCTAGATGTATCATATTGTGCGCTGTTGTTATTGTTTATTTAGGTCTATATATTCAGCTATTATCATGAACTACTTTTTGTACTCCTTTTTCTGGAATATGTCCAAATTTGGGGTACTTGATTTTATACTTTATTCTTCACTCTAACCTCCAAACCTATTTTATTTATCTCTCTCTCTCTCTCTCTCTCTCTAACTCAATATGCAAATGGTACCTGGTTAAGGTTTACAGGAAAACCCGTTCGTTCATTTGGTTGATATGGAGATCACACAATTTAGTATTTTAGAATACTCCAATCTTTCGTCTTCCCAGAATTCTTTAGCCACCACAAGAATTCAAATGCTTCCTCTCCCACCCCGTGGGCTTTTTCGAATAGAGCTCACCTTACAGATTTGGTCACACTGTATGAAGCAGTTTTAAGTGCATAAAATAATTAATACCTACCCTATCTTACCTATAGTAGCCCATTTGACCGGTAAAGATGCCTAGTTTTTTCGGTTAAACGGACAAAAAGACTAAAATTACATCATCTTATCCCTTACTTGACAATATTGCCAGCTGAATCCATAACTTATAAAATGATTGATATTAAAACGTAACACTTTAATATACTATCTCCCTTTATTTTCACCAAGGAAAAGGAAAACCAGTTTCTTACTTTACCAAACTAAATCAGGCTTTTTCATCCATTCGCTTAGGCTAATTCATCCAGTTGATTCTCCATGCCTAGAGCAACTAAACAAATTCAATTCATATAAGATTGTGTGGGCGAGTAGAAAATTTTAATTTTTAAGGTCAAACGAACTTTAAAATTGGTATAACTCATAAAAGTTTAGATTGAATTAAATTTATAATTAATAATTTTTGTTATATACTATACAATTATAATAATTGGATCAACTAAAATTAAATAAATTCACATCAATTTGAAATTTAATATGCCGTCATTTTATTTCAAAAAATAAATTTTGGATCGAAGAGGAGGAGAGACTACAAATTTTAGAACACGAGAAGCAGTATAATACAACATCACATAAAATGATATTCAAGATTCGTTGATGGAAAGAAATCGCCAATAATTTTGTGTTGATTATTTTAGTAGGTACGTAGTTATGTGGGGCAATATTTTATAGATACAAGAATATCGGAACCAATTTAATAGTAGTATTATGTTAATAATATCGACTAGTTATTAGAAAGTATATATTTTAAGAAGTGGTGGGTTCGTGCCATTATCATTGGATACGATATCAATCCAACATGCATTGCAAAACTACCTTCACTTTATAATATATACATGGAACCTATTCCACATTACACATTATTTGGAAGCATTATTTCAGTTAACAAATTTATAATTGTTCATTAAATTATCTAAGCGTCGAGATTAATTGAAATAGGGGCCAGTCGCAATTAGGACCTACTGTCATGCGGCCATATCATCTATCATCATACCCCTAATTTTTTTTGCTTTTTATTTCATGCGACCAGTCAAAACGCTGGTGTTAATTGGAAGGAAGAAGTTGAACTAATGTGTGCTGTGAAGTAGGTCTTATATATGAGCTAGTATCCATAAATGGGGCCTAGTTCACGATTTTGGATCCAATTTCAGACAACGGATGTAATTAATTAAGCTCCTAGAGTAATGCTACTATTATATAAAATTACTTACACACCGTTCGTACACTCTTATATATATTGGTATGATCCACACAACTTATTCTGTATGTGGGCCATACCTATATGCATGTGCTCCATCCAAATACCAAATTAAATGGAGTTCAATACTACATTAAATATAGACCTATTACACTCACTGCATTGCCGCCGGAGGAGGAGGAGCCAAGTAACTTATACACTTTGTTTGGAATATACGTACATAATCTCATATCACTATAATATCAAAGCTTACAATATTTGATCCGGAGGCACAGACGGAACTAGGGGGTCATATGACCCCCCAATCTTGAAATTTGAAGCATATTAATATTAATTAAATTTGATATTTGTTATGAGATAGTATTAATTTATTTGCTTCTTCATGTTTTTCCACCTATAATAAATTAACAATATTATTATAAGATAAAATAATGTTAAATAAGTTTGATAATTAATTAATTAATATTGCACTCATTTGTTTTACTGATTTAATTATACTTTGTTATCAATTTTTTGTAAATGAGCATAACTTAATTCAATTTATTGGTTTGAGCGACTCCTCTCAGTTGTCTCCAAGGAAGATGACCAGAACCACAATATAAAGTTTTGAATATATAATATTATAATTTATAATTTATAATTTATCCATAAAAGTAGTTAATTAGTTGACTAAAACTTCAAAGTCTGATTAATAGTCTCATAATTCGGAAAAATTAATATATATATATATATATATATATATATATATATATATATATATATATATATATATATATATATATACACACACACACACATATGTATGTATATGTATTTAAAGCCATTAGATTCACAACTCAAAGTTTAACAAGGGTTAGAATAGGATGTTGTTAAATACTATAATTGGGCAAAATAAATTTGAAAGAAGCACTCTAAGCGTCTATAAATAAATTTTTTTATTGATGTATTTTGACCCCCTCTAAAAATATTATGGTTCCGCCACTGTCCGAAAGTATATGTATATATTCAACTGTGTATTACATAGTCGAGCTATGACGACATCGCCGTAGCCCATAATAGTTATGGCGACAGTGTCGTAATAAACGATTGTGTACTACGCAATTGTGTACATATATTTTTCCCTATATATATTTATGATATAAATTAATACAAAGTAATTCATAACTTTTCATAAAATAAAATAAAAATCAAAAAAGAAAGAATAAAAAAATTTAATGTACGACAATTGAACTACTTGTTGTGTCCAAATGTTAAAGACAAACTAAGAAACGATTGAAACCTTGCACCGCAAAATAAGGCAAGTAAAACACTATGCGCAAGTGTATATATATTTAAATTATATTTAAAATATTATATTTTGTAAAAAATTTAATTAAAATAAATACTATATATTTTTTAAAAATCACAAAAAAAAAAAAAGCCAATTTGCCGGTCCAATAAAAATGTCGGCTTAAACATAATTGTTAAAATTAAACTCACCGGATCTATTAATTTGTCAATAACTTAAACATCTTTTAGGATATACTCCTATTTGTCAAACAGAAATTCAACCAATAGAATCTTGCGACGTGGATAAGCACAGCGTAAAACAAACAAGACGCAAAACAATTCGGCGGTTGCAGTCCCGCGTTGGGAGAGAAGTCGCCTTCTCTTTTCCCCTGACATTCCACCTCTGTCAAAAATATTTATAATTTATAATAATATATTCATACACATTTCTCTGTAAATACCCATTACCCATTATACCCTTCTTCTTCTCTTAAAGCCTCCACCCTTCTACTCTTTCATCAAACTTGCATTTACAGATCCACCAGAAATTCTGATTTTTATTTATTTATTTATTTTTCTATATAAAACCCAGAAAACACACAAGTCCTTTAGTCGCCCATTCATGGGTTGCCTCTAAGGTATGTCTTTCTTTTCTTTTTCTGGGAGTTCCATTTCTTTTTGTTACCTCTTTACCATTATCTTGTTATTGGATCAGTTGAACAAGTCAACTCCACAGTATTTCTATTATCTTTGGATTTTAATGGGTTTTGATTCTTGTTTTTTTTGCTTTATCAGTTTGTTGAATTGTTGACGAATTGGTGCCAAGTTTATGCTCACTGATATGGGAAGATCTGTTAAATAGTTATAATGTCCAAGTGTTACTTCTGTTGTATATATATGCGAGTGCACATAAGTATGAAATACACTTATTATCACAATAACAACTATTATTCGTCCATAATTAAGAAATTCAAAGTTTTTGGCATTATTGTTAAGTTTCTCTCAACTGTTTTAACTGTTTGAATCATTCCCTTTGTCGCCTACTTTAACTTGATTCAAAACCAAGTACAAAATTGTTTCATGTCAATTTTTTGTGAATCTATTCTGAAAATATGGTTACGGATCACTGTATATTTTAGAGGTTTCGTTTGTTTGTTGTGAATATTATTGTTGTAAAATTTGGAAACATTTGTTGCAGATTATTTATTTGATTACGAAGGAAATTGTTTGTCGGTTGGCATAACAAAAGATGCCTGGAATTGTTGCGGATGAAATTCATGAAGAAGGGGTAGTGAGTGAATTGAATGGAAATGGAAATTTGATTCCTTTTAAGGAGAATTTAGTTGCAAATAAGTCTACTAATAGTCCTTCGAGTCCAACAAGTCCTCAGAATAAGATTGGATATTCAGTTGATGAAGCAGTCGACACCTCTATCGAGCATCTTTATGATAATGTATGTGAGATGCAGAGTTCTGATCACTCACCGTCTAGGCGTAGCTTTGGATCTGAAGGTGAAGAGTCTAGGATTGATTCAGAGTTGCACCATCTTGTTGGAGGAGAGATGAGAGAACTGGAGATAATGGAAGAGGAAGTAGGGGTGCAAAAGGCAGAAGATGATGATTGTCGTAGTGATTCTGGTTCTAAGAAGGAAAGCTTATCGGCTGGTAAGAAGTCTGGGAAGTTTAGTACTAAGTCCCTTTCACCTACAAATTCAGAGAAAGTTTCTCACTTGCAGTTGGAATCTGATGCAACATCAAGTCCTAACAGTAGAAGTCCTCAAGAGAAGCATCCTTTAGATAAGCGGAACGATAAGAGTTCTAGGAAACCAACTGGTGGAGGCATCTCTACTAAGAAACAGAGGAACTTACCTATGAAAGGGATGAAGTCTCATAATGGAACCGAGGATCCATCTGAATCAGGTTTAGAAAATCCGAATCTTGGACCATTTTTGCTCAAGCAAGCAAGGGATTTGATTTCTTCAGGGGATAATCCTCGCAAAGCTCTTGAATTTGCTCTTCGAGCAGCAAAATCATTTGAAAAATGTGCTAATGGGAAGCCCAGTTTAGATGTGGTCATGTGTTTGCATGTGACTGCAGCAATTTACTGTAACTTAGGTCAGTACAGTGAGGCCATTCCTGTTCTTGAACACTCCATTGAGATTCCGGTAATTGAGGACGGTCAAGATCAGGCCCTTGCTAAATTTGCAGGTCATATGCAATTAGGAGATACTTATGCCATGTTGGGACAATTTGAGAATTCAATAATGTGTTACACAATGGGTTTGGAAGTCCAGAGACAAGTTTTGGGGGATGCAGATCCAAGAGTTGGCGAGACTTGCAGGTATTTGGCTGAAACTCATGTTCAAACATTGCAATTTGATGAGGCAGAGAAGCTTTGTCGGATGGCTCTTGATAACCATAGAGAGAATAATTCACCTGCTTCTGTTGAAGAAGCAGCTGACAGGAGGCTCATGGGTCTTATATGCGAAACAAAGGGTGACCACGAAGCCGCTCTTGAGCATCTTGTTTTGGCAAGCATGGCCATGGTGACCAATGGGCAGGAAAAGGAGGTTGCCGCTGTTGATTTAAGCATTGGAGACGCATACTTATCTTTGTCTAGGTATGATGAGGCTATTTTTGCTTATCAAAAGGCACTCACAGCTTTCAAGTCCACCAAAGGGGAAAACCATCCCACCATTTCCTCTGTTTTTGTTCGTTTGGCTGACCTGTATAACAAGACAGGACAATTAAGGGAATCAAAATCCTACTGCGAGAATGCCCTTCGAATTTACGAGAAGCCTAGTCCAGGAATCCCCCCGGAGGAGATTGCTAGTGGTCTCACTGATGTTTCTGCTATATATGAATCAATGAATGAGCTTGAACAGGCACTCAAGTTGCTGCAGAAGGCGTTAAAGATATACAATGATGCCCCTGGTCAGCAAATCACAATTGCTGGTATTGAAGCTCAGATGGGAGTCATGTACTACGTGTTAGGGAACTACAGTGAATCTTACACCTCCTTTAAGAATGCCATATTGAAGCTTCGGGCAAGTGGAGAGAAGAAATCTGCCTTTTTCGGGATTGCCCTTAACCAAATGGGCCTCACTTGCGTGCAACGCTATGCGATAAAGGAGGCTGCAGAATTGTTTGAAGAAGCAAGAAATGTTTTGGAACAAGAATACGGACCATATCATCCTGATACCCTTGGGGTGTACAGCAATCTTGCTGGCACTTATGACGCTATAGGAAGGTATGCCCTCTCTTTTATTCTTGTGTCCTATATAACTTTTCCGTGTTTTATAAACCCATTAGTGCTTGAGCATGTAACACCATTGGCTATCCTTGTGTTTTAGACTCAAATTGTCTGCGTAAGATTTTAATTAAGGTTTTATATGAATAAATGGAGTTGACTTTTGAACAATACTAATAGCGTATGATGCAAATGATTTTTACACCTATGAGTTGAGTTAAATCTATAGGCCAGGATCATAAAGAGATTTTAAGAACAGAGAAAAGCGGAATATTATTAAGTAATAAACAAACTTACATAGAGATTAAAGCTTGAAATCTTCGAACACACAGGAAGACTTAGGAAATAAACTGAATACAAATTTTTCAGATGCCCTCCAAGAAGCGTAAACCTATCCTCTTATAGGAATGAGGAGAAACATAATTATTACAACAGACAAACAACTTTTACAAAGGAATCTACTTTTATAAAAGCAGAAAAAACTTTAAATAAAGCTGCTGACGCGTGTCCTGGATAAGGCTGGAGTCGATCGGACAGCAAGCAAAAGGACAAACAAAGGGGACTACCAAAGATAGGATATGAATCCTATCACAGAAAGCCTGAATTATTAAAGCAACAGACTGGACCACCAAAATGCTTTAAGCATAAGCACGCCTCAATTATTTAGGCTGAGAACACGGGCCACCAAAAGGGTCACTAGATGAGACATTCTCATCATCACTGTCAAGCATAGTAACCGTGTCATCATGATTCCTTAGAAAATCTAGAATTTCATTTTTAAGAATTCCTTTGAGGAGGGATTTCAACTTCTGCTGAGAGGCATCATATTTACCCATGTCGTAATCAACAATATTAGGAGGAACGTCAAGGATTTTATCTTCATCAAATTTATTCCACCATTTTACAGCTAATTGTCGACACAGCCTATGAACTCCTGTTCCCACATGCTGAGTAGTAATATAGGACCATTTAAAGATCCATGGGATATCATTGGCACAACAGAAATTTAGTAAAGCCTGGTTGTCATTAAGGTTGACAGAAGTCTGATAATATTTATCAAACTTATCCTCAACTTTGGAAGGGAAGATCTGTGGAACAGGTCCCCAAAAATAGAACCAAGACTGAAACCATGCAGGAAAGTCTTGAGCCTTAATGGGTTTTGGGAACTTGGGATGGAGAAACCAGCTATGGGTATAATGTTCATTTTGATAATATAAAATTTTTTCTCATGCTAGAGTGTAATCAAAGTAATTAAAATATTTTGGAATCATAGATTTTGTTTCAAAATATTTACGAGTCCTAAGATCACCCACCCAATCAGAAGGACGTAAGACCTTTAAGATCTTAACTGTTGAGATTGTACCTATCTCTAGGTTTATGAGATATTTTAATAGAACCGGTCTCAACCAGAATTTTTTCAAAGAATTCCATAGTTTTAGGGAGAAAAACAGGAAGATCATGGGAGTAAGATAAATATAGATCTGCTATTTGTTCAGGGGATCTGACTGCATCCACATCCTCGATGACAACAACCTCTCTTATTAAGGTTTCAATGTATTGAGAGTCCACCTGCACTTTAAGCTCAGGAGCTTTTCCTTTGTTACCCTGCTTCTGAGATCCGGAAGACTGCCTTTTAAGGTAGTCGAAGGAGGGTCTTTCCATTGCTGGTTTAGCTGAACGCCTAGGAGACCTGACAAGATTTAACACACAAACATTAGGAGTATCCTGCAAAAATTCTCTGGTTAAGAAATCTGGCAAAGAGTTAGAGTCTCCTTTAATGAACTCAATGTCAAAATCAAAGGCTGACAATAAGGCTTGCCACCGACCAAAAATCTGTTTAGAAGCGATATTTTTAACATCCTTCTCTAAAACTTCTTTAGCTGATTTACAATCAACTCTAAGAAGGAATCTCTGATTCAAGAGATCTCCTTGGAATTTGTCAATACACAGCACTATGGAGCATATTTCTTTTTTGATAGTAGAGTAGTTTTTCTGTGCATCATTCCATTTTCCTGAAACAAAACAAACTAAGACTTCTGTAGAGTTCTTAATCTGTTTAAGAATGCCACCATAACCTCTATCAGAGGCATCAGTTTCGACAATTTTTGGGGCCTCAGGGTCAGAGAAATGTAGGCAAGGAAGGGCTTTAACCCTAGACTTAATGTTTATAATAGCCTGGGTACACTCTTCTGTCCAAGGTGAAGGCTTCTTATTTAGCCTTTTATATAAGGGGGCAACATCAAAGGCCAAATCTTCATAGAAGTCTCTGACATAATTAACACTTCCCAAAAATCTTTGAAGCTGCTTTTGATCCAAAATTTTATTTGGAAATTTATTGGCAAATGCAATGGCTCTATCTATCGGAAAATATTTTCCTTGGGAAATTTCAAATCCCAGAAACCTTATCTTGGTTTGGAATAATTGCATTTTACTAGCCGAGACCACCAGACCTTCTCTTCTAACAACTGTTTTAAACACATTTAAGTGTTTTCAGTGCTGATCGATATCTTTTGAGAAAACAAGTACATCATCAATATAAACGATCATAAAATCCATAAATGGATTAAAAATCTCGATCATTATGTTCTGAAACTCGGAGGGTGCATTTTTAAGACCAAAGCCCAGGACATTCCATTCATAATGTCCAAACGGCACTGTGAACGCTGTTTTATACTTATCTTCTTCTCTAATCTGGATCTGCCAGTATCCACTTTTCATATCGAATTTTGAGAAGATATTTGCTTTAAGCAATCGATTCAACAGATCTCTCTTGTTTGGGATAGGATACCTGATCCATCTCAAAACTTTATTTAGAGGTTTATAGTTAATCACCAGTCTTGGAACTCCTCTTTCTATTTCAGCAGCGTTTTCAACATAGAATGCTGAACAAGACCATGGAGAGTAACTTTTCCTAATCAATCCCTTTTTTAAGAGATCATTAATTTCTTCTTGACAAAGCTTAAGAAACCTTTCATTCATTTGAATAGGTCTCGCTTTAGTAGGAATAAGCTTTTCGTTAAATCCCTCTATATAAGGCAAGGAAATGACATGCTTCTTCCTATTCCAAAAAGCGGTAGGATCTGTAGAGCATATTTCTTTACTTAGATCCTCCTGGTATGCTTTAAGTTTAAGTTTAAACTTATCATCTTTAAAATGTCCTTCAATTTTCTTAATTTCTAACTCTTGTTTGAGAAAGAAAAGAAAAGCTTCTTTGCGTTTGAGCAAGTGATTAACTCCTTGATAACGAGGCTCAGAAATAAAGTCGAACCTTACTTCTATCCCCTCCTTATTAGTGCTTATCCCCTTATGATCAATGGAAATTGGGAAAAGCAAACTAATAAAAGGTATACCCAAAATAGCTGCTTGAGCCATATTCTTGACAAGGAGGAAAAGAGTCTCAAAACAAACTCCATTGTTACAAACTACTGCATTTGATAACTTGTAATCGATGTTCAAATGGGTTCCATCAGCAGTACTCAGCATTTGAGCTGTTTTTGAGTAATATTTAGAAGGAACAAGACTTTCAGCTAGACAATTTAAGTCTGCCCCTGAATCAATCAAGGCTTCAGTTGTGACCGAGAATTCGTCATTAATAAGGATAGTTATTTTCACATACCATTTTTGAGTGATAATCCTATCAATCAAATTGATTTTTAAGCCTCTTGAGCTAGACTCACTTGGAACAATTCGTTGGTCTTGAGTGGCAAAGTTAAAGACTTCTTCTTCAAAATCATCACTCTCTTCTTCATTGATAATAGGCGAATTGGCATCCTCCATTTTTTCTTTACCCTTGTCATCCCTGCCTTTAAGCCAGCGGATATCCTTTTTGATCTGCTTGATCTCTCTCTTTAGATTATTAATATCAACTTCTCTAGCATCGTTATTAGCTTGTAGATTAGTTAATAATCCTTGTAATTCTTTAAGAGTGGGTTCCTTATGACGTTCATTAACCTTGTCAAAGATCTTCTGTAAAGAGTATTGTCCTGGGTCAAACCTTTCATCATCCTTAGAAGATTTTTTCTTGCTCTTAGCAAGAGTGATATACTTCTCGATCATTTGTCTCTTCTTTCCAGAAGCTTCCAATTGATCGATGATATCTAAGATAAGACTATCTTCTTTATATAAGACATTAATAGAGAGTCCATTTAAGGCACATAAGCAAGCTTCTCCTTCATTGCATTGGCAATCCTCTAACTCATCACATGATACTTCTTCATTACTAGAATGAGATTTATCTGAGTTAGAACATCTACTTCTGGGACTTGATCCGGAGGAAGAGAATTCTTCTTCATCAGAATCTATAAAGACCGCAAGCAGTTGCCTTTTTAGCCCTTCGTCATTAACCAACTGGTTAATTTTCTTCTTGGTCGTGCATTCAGGACTTTTATGACCTATCTTTTCGAATTTATAGCACGTTGGAGGTTTAGAATTAGTCGTCTTTCTTTTAGATGACTTTCTTCTTTTGGGTATATCATCTTTAGTCTGATGTTTAGACTTCTTATGATGATCTTTCTTCTTGAATCTTTTGTTATTCTTATAACTAGAAGATTCTTTAGAAGTCTTTCTTTTACGTTTATCTTTAGGGATCTCAGCCAGACCATATTGTTCACAGAAATCACCTAGAGCTCGTTTTCCTCTAGCCCTTTCTTCTGTTATTTGCTTTTGAATCTTTAAGATATTGCATAGATCAACACCTTCGGCTATAACTTCTGAGGCAAGCTCACCATAAGTATATTCCTCCCAAGGAATAACTCCATCATTCTTATTTTTTAACCTGGTTTTGACTCTTTGAGAGAACAAAATAGGTAAACCTTCAATGAATTTTTCTTTCCAGTAATTACTGTTGCAATCTCCTCTGTTGAAAACTTTAGAGAAGAACGTGTCACGATAGAATTTGAACTCAGAGAGCGATTTGCACTTTAAGTTGCTTAATTGCTCGTAAGTTCTTGATACTATCAATTGATTGTTACCCAAAAAGTGACGCATAATAGTATACAACAATGTGTTGACAGCATCTTCCACAAAAATAGGTTCGTTTCTCTCATCAACACCCTTTTGAACCTGGAAATTAAAGGTGCTTTCTTTAACTTCACTTGATAGGAGATTGTCCCACCAAAGTCCAAGTTGTCCAACGAAACCAGATGCTAAAGCTTAAGCAATCCTTTTTTTCGAGTTGGCTTTAATTCTAGCCGCTTGGGCAAACATCGTCATCTGCTTGAGGAGAACAATGATTTGATAGTCTGTAAGACCATCCAGGTTCCACTCACAGATATATTCTCCATTGAACTGTATTCCATCATTGAAAGCTCTATTCTCAAATTGAGCGTCAATAGGAGATGGACGGTGATAATAGGGTTGGTTTTTCACTTTTCCCCATTTTAACCTATTTATCTGAGGATCATCTTGTTCTCCTTGGATTTTACTTGAGATCTCATCTAGATCTAATCCATCGTTTTTAAGAACTGAAATAGAAGGACCCTGAGAAGTTGACCCTGTAGATGTACGTTTAATTGACAACTTTTCTAGTCTATTCTTCAATTCTTCAAACATTTCTGTTGAAGCAGATCCAAGCTTAAAATCTTTAGCAAGCTCGGGCGGAGGTTTAAAAAGAACAACTCCAGGTCTTTCTTTTGTTGTTAGCTTTCCTTCCTTTGAGGAAGTAACAAGAATCTCTGCAAGAGAGGGGCTAATAGATAAGGGTTTTACTTTTGAAGTAACCACCTTTTCTATTCTTGTAAGCTGTGTTCCGAGGAACTGTAGAAACAAATTAGTATAATTATTTTGTTCTAAAACCTGATTAATCCCTTGAACTTCTTCAGACTTTCTTTTAGCCTCTTTGTCAAACACCTTCTTGTAAGGAACAACTCTAGTTTTTTCCGTTTCCACAAAAACTGGGACAGAGGGTGGATGAATAGATGATACCACTTCGTTGTCATCTTTATCATTAGCCAATCTGTAAGGTCTGTAAGAATTTTCTACCATATTATAGGAGGTAGAAGTGATTTTTTCTTTGCTAACTTTGCTACTATCCCCCCAAAAGGGAAATTATAACCTTTTGCCTAGCTCCAATACTTAAGGAAAACAAAGAAATTAACATTTTTTCCTGATTCCTTTAAGAAATCATAATAAATATTTCTAATCAAATCTTGATTGTCAAAAGAATAAGAAGCAAAAAATCATTCTCTTTTTTCCCTATTCTTTTCAGAGTTAAACATTGTTTTCAGCAAAGATTGATCTATCTTCACACTCTGATCGTTGAGAGTATAAATACTCTCAGAGTAACCAAAGTCAGATGCTGTAGGGCTTTGAGCTCTTGGTGCTTCAGCTTCGGAAGGAGTTTCCACCATATAAGTTGGGCGACTGATTGGATCGTCTGGGCGGTTAAACACTCCCTGCAAGGAAGACGTAGATCTTCTCGATGATGGTTCTCCTATATTCCTTTGAGGAATATTGGATGTACTGCTCCGTCGAGGTTCGTCTAAGTTAAGACGAATAGAACTACTATTTTCAAACCTGATATTTACAGATCCGTCTGGATTTTCTGTAATATCTTCTAATTGATGATTTGCTCCTTGTACCTTTTTAGGTACCGCATCATGCAGTGTCCAATTTTGAGGAATAGCTATCTCATCCCACTTTAAAGTTTTCGGGACTGAAATATTAGCTTTCAAAGGATTAATTTGAAACATTGTAGTCTCTCCTCTACAATTTTTAATAAAATTATTCTTAAGATTAATATCTGGAGTAATAGTATTCATAACCTTAATATAGATCCGATATATTAAAGCCATGTTAGAGGGTAAAGGATCCATATCAAAGCCTGACGTTTGCAAGTTCAAAGTTAAGGTTTTGAGTATTGTAGGATCAAGTAAAGAGACAGAAAAGTTTGGAAAACTATTAAAGTATACCGATCCTTCAGAAAGGGATGAAGTTATACATCCTAGCAAGGAATCGTTAAACTTTAAGTCTCTTATCTCTTAAACATAATAGTAAAGAAGTAGGAAGGCCAATTCTGGTTAATGGTTTAACCGCCACTTGAACTAACCCGATGTGTAAATATTTATAGCCTCTTTCAACGGCTTCTGCTATTTGCTTTTGAATCTTTAAGATATTGCATAGATCAGCACCTTCGGCTATAACTTTTGAGGAATAGCTATCTCATCCCACTTTAAAGTTTTCGGGACTGAAATATTAGCTTTCAAAAGATTAATTTGAAACACTGTAGTCTCTCCTCTACAATCTTTAATAAAATTACTCTTAAGATTAATATCTGGAGTAATAATATTCATAACCTTAATATAGATCCGATATATTAAAGCCATGTTAGAGGATAAAGGATTCATATCAAAACCTGACGTTTGCAAGTTCAAAGTTAAGGTTTTGAGTATTGTAGGATCAAGTAAAGAGACAGAAAAGTTTGGAAAACTATTAAAGTATACCGGTCCTTCAGAAAGGGATGAAGTTATACATCCTAGCAAGGAATCGTTAAACTTTAAGTGTCTTATCTCTTAAACATAACAGTAAAGAAGTAGCAAGGCCAATTCTGGTTAATGGTTTAACCGCCACTTGAACTAACCCGATGTGTAAATATTTATAGCCTCTTTCAACGGCTTCTTCTAACAGCCTCTTGGGTAACATCTCAACAGTCATATGACCTTGAGTTATGGGAAGGGACTGTTCAACAGACTGTATAATATAATCAGATTTAAACAAAAAACTACCTTTATTATAGATTTGTGATGTAGGAGTTTTTGGAATAGACCAATTTTGTAAATGAGTCTCTATGTTTCTGATAGAAACCACCTGTTTAGTAGATGAATCCAAAGAGGAAGAAGATGAAGAAGGTGAAGAGTTTCTAGATCTGGATAGATTTCTGAATAGATTTGCCATTAGACGTTTAAACGGTATTTAAAACTTAACAAGATAAGCAAGCAAGTTTTGATGAAGAGGGATGTCCACTAAAGGATTTATGTAAACACGGCTTAACAGAACATCCTTAAAAAACAATCAACATACCCTGAACAAAACTTAAAGCTTAATCTATAACAGTATTTAAATGGTGTTTAAAACAAAATGAGCAAATTCAGATTTCTATCATAGAAAAGGAAACTAAATATAATCAACAAGATCACACTCTATCTTGGCTCTGATACCAAATAGGCCAGGATCATAAAGAGATTTTAAGAACAGAGAAAAGCGGAATATTATTAAGTAATAAACAAACTTACATAGAGATTAAAGCTTGAAATCTTCGAACACACAGGAAGACTTAGGAAATAAACTGAATACAAATTTTTCGGATGCCCTCCGAGAAGCGTAAACCTATCCTCTTATAGGAATGAGGAGAAACATAATTATTACAACAGACAAACAACTTTTACAAAGGAATCTACTTTTATAAAAGCAGAAAAAACTTTAAATAAAGCTGCTGACGCGTGTCTTGGATAAGGCTGGAGTCGATCGGACAGCAAGCAAAAGGACAAACAAAGGGGACTACCAAAGATAGGATAGGAATCCTATCACAGAAAGCCTGAATTATTAAGGCAATAGACTGGACCACCAAAATGCTAAGCATAAGCACGCCTCAATTATTTAGGCTGAGAACACGGGCCACCAAAAGGGTCACTAGATGAGGCATTCTCATCATCACTGTCAAGCATAGTAACCGTGTCATCATGATTCCTTAGAAAATCTAGAATTTCATTTTTAGGAATTCCTTTGAGGAGAGATTTCAACTTCTGCTGAGAGGCATCATATTTACCCATGTCGTAATCAACAATATTAGGAGGAACGTCAAGGATTTTATCTTCATCAAATTTATTCCACCATTTTACAGCTAATTGTCGACACAGACTATGAACTCCTGTTCCCACATGCTGAGTAGTAATGTAGGACCATTTAAAGATCCATGGGATATCATTGGCACAACAGAAATTTAGTAAAGCCTGGTTATCATTAAGGTTGACAGAAGTCTGATAATATTTATCAAACTTATCCTCAACTTTGGAAGGGAAGATCTGTGGAACAGGTCCCCAAAAATAGAACCAAGACTGAAACCATGCAGGAAAGTCTTGAGCCTTAATGGGTTTTGGGAACTTGGGATGGAGAAACCAGCTATGGGTATAATGTTCATTTTGATAATATAAAATTTTTTCTCATGCTAGAGTGTAATCAAAGTAATTAAAATATTTTGGAATCATAGATTTTGTTTCAAAATATTTATGAGTCCTAAGATCACCCACCCAATCAGAAGGACGTAAGACCTTTAAGATCTTAACTGTTGAGATTGTACCTATCTCTAGGTTTATGAGATATTTTAATAGAACCAGTCTCAACCAGAATTTTTTCAAAGAATTCTTAACCGTGATAAACTGGCCTATTTGGTATCAGAGCCAAGATAGAGTGTGCTCTTGTTGATGATATTTAGTTTCATTTTCTATGATAGAAATCTGAATTTGCTCATTTTGTTTTAAACACCATTTAAATACTGTTATAGATTAAGCTTTAAGTTTTGTTCAGGGTATGTTGGTTGTTTTTTAAGGCTGTTCTGTTAAGCCGTGTTTACATAAATCCTTTAGTGGACATCCCTCTTCATCAAAACTTGCCTGCTTATCTTGTTAAGTTTTAAATACCGTTTAAACGTCTAATGGCAAACCTATTCAGAAATCTATCCAGATCTAGAAACTCTTCACCTTCTTCATCTTCTTCCTCTTTGGATTCATCTACTAAACAGGTGGTTTCTATCAGAAACATAGAGACCCATTTACAAAATTGGTCTATTCCAAAAACTCCTACATCACAAATCTATAATAAAGGTAGTTTTTTGTTTAAATCTGATTATATTATAAAGTCTGTTGAACAGTCCCTTCCCATAACTCAAGGTCATATGACTGTTGAAATGTTACCCAAGAGGCTGTTAGAAGAAGCCGTTGAAAGAGGCTATAAATATTTACACATCGGGTTAGTTCAAGTGGCGGTTAAACCATTAACCAGAATTGGCCTTCCTACTTCTTTACTGTTATGTTTAAGAGATAAGAGACACTTAAAGTTTAACGATTCCTTGCTATGATGTATAACTTCATCCCTTTCTGAAGGACCGGTATACTTTAATAGTTTTCCAAACTTTTCTGTCTCTTTACTTGATCCTATAATACTCAAAACCTTAACGTTGAACTTGCAAACGTCAGGTTTTGATATGGATCCTTTATCCTCTAACATGGCTTTAATATATCGGATCTATATTAAGGTTATGAATACTATTACTCCAGATATTAATCTTAAGAGTAATTTTATTAAAGATTGTAGAGGAGAGACTACAGTGTTTCAAATTAATCCTTTGAAAGCTAATATTTCAGTCCCGAAAACTTTAAAGTGGGATGAGATATCTATTCCTCAAAATTGGACACTGCATGATGCGGTACCTAAAAAGGTACAAGGAGCAAATCATCAATTAGAAGATATTACAGAAAATCCAGACGGATCTGTAAATAGTAGTTCTATTCGTCTTAACTTAGACGAACCTCGACGGAGTAGTACATCCAATATTCCTCAAAAGAATATAGGAGAACCATCATCGAGAAGATCTACGTCTTCCTTGCAAGGAGTATTTAACCGCCCAGACGATCCAATCAGTCGCCCAACTTATATGGTGGAAACTCCTTCCGAAGCTGAAGCACCAAGAGCTCAGAGCCCTACAACATCTGAATTTGGTTACTCTGAGAATATTTATACTCTCAACGATCAGAGTGTGAATATAGATCAATCTTTGCTGAAAACAATGTTTAACTCTGAAAAGAATAGGGAAAAAAGAGAATGGTTTTTTGCTTCTTACTCTTTTGACAATCAAGATTTGATTAGAAATATTTATTATGATTTCTTAAAGGAATCAGGAAAAAATGTTGATTTCTTTGTTTTCCTTAAGTATTGGAGCCAGGAAAAAGGTTATAATTTCCCTTTTGGGGGGGATAGTAGCAAAGTTAGCAAAGAAAAAGTCACTTCTACCTCCTGTAATATGGTAGAAAAATCTTACACACCTTACAGATTAGCTAATGATAAAGATGACAACGAAGTGGTATCATCTATTCATCCACCCTCTGTCCCAGTTTTTGTGGGAACGGAAAAAACTAGAGTTGTTCCTTACAAGAAGGTGTTTGACAAAGAAGCTGAAAGAAAGTCTGAAGAAGTTCAAGGGATTAATCAGGTTTTAGAACAAAATAATTATACTAATTTGTTTCTACAGTCCCTCGGAACACAGCTTACAAGAATAGAAAAGGTGGTTACTTCAAAAGTAAAACCCTTATCTATTAGCCCCTCTCCTGCAGAGATTCTTGTTACTTCCTCAAAGGAAGGAAAGCTATCAACAAAAGAAAGACCTGGAGTTGTTCTTTTTAAACCTCCGCCCGAGCTTGCTAAAGATTTTAAGCTTGGATATGCTTCAACAGAAATGTTTGAAGAATTGAAGAATATACTAAAAAAGTTGTCAATTAAGCGTACATCTACAGGGTCAACTTCTCAGGGTCCTTCTATTTCAGTTCTTAAAAACGATGGATTAGATCTAGATGAGATCTTAAGTAAAATCCAAGGAGAACAAGATGATCCTCAGATAAATAGGTTAAAATGGGGAAAAGTGAAAAACCAACCCTATTATCACCGTCCATCTCCTATTGACGCTCAATTTGAGAATAGAGCTTTCAATGATGGAATACAGTTCAATGGAGAATATATCCGTGAGTGGAACCTGGATGGTCTTACAGACTATCAAATCATTGTTCTCCTCAAGCAGATGACGATGTTTGCCCAAGCGACTAGAATTAAAGCCAACTCGGAAAAAAGGATTGCTCAAGCTTTAGCATCCGGTTTCGTTGGACAACTTGGACTTTGGTGGGACAATCTCCTATCAAGTGAAGTTAAAGAAAGCATCTTTAATTTCCAGGTTCAAAAGGGTGTTGATGAGAGAAACGAACCTATTTTTGTGGAATATGCTGTCAACACATTGTTGTATACTATTATGCGTCACTTTTTGGGTAACAATCAATTGATAGTATCAAGAACTTACGAGCAATTATGCAACTTAAAGTGCAAATCGCTCTCTGAGTTCAAATTCTATCGTGACACGTTCTTCTCTAAAGTTTTCAACAGAGGAGATTGCAACAGTAATTACTGGAAAGAAAAATTCATTGAAGGTTTACCTATTTTGTTCTCTCAAAGAGTCAAAACCAGGTTAAAAAATAAGAATGATGGAGTTATTCCTTGGGAGGAATATACTTATGGTGAGCTTGCCTCAGAAGTTATAGCCGAAGGTGCTGATCTATGCAATATCTTAAAGATTCAAAAGCATATAGCAGAAGAAAGGGCTAGAGGAAAACGAGCTCTAGGTGATTTCTGTGAACAATATGGTCTGGCTGAGATCCCTAAAGATAAACGTAAAAGAAAGACTTCTAAAGAATCTTCTAGTTATAAGAATAACAAGAGATTCAAGAAGAAAGATCATCATAAGAAGTCTAAACATCAGACTAAAGATGATATGCCAAAAAGAAGAAAGTCATCTAAAAGAAAGAGAACTAATTCTAAATCTCCAACGTGCTATAAATGCAGAAAGATAGGTCATAAAAGTCCTGAATGCACGACCAAGAAGAAAATTAACCAGTTGGTTAATGACGAAGGGCTAAAAAGGCAACTGCTTGCGGTCTTTATAGATTCTGATGAAGAAGAATTCTCTTCCTCCGGATCAAGTCCCAGAAGTAGCTGTTCTAACTCAGATAAATCTCATTCTAGTAATGAAGAAGTATCATGTGATGAGTTAGAGGATTGCCAATGCAATGAAGGAGAAGCTTGCTTATGTGCCTTAAATGGACTCTCTATTAATGTCTTATCTAAAGAAGATAGTCTTATCTTAGATATCATCGATCAATTGGAAGATTCTGGAAAGAAGAGACAAATGATTGAGAAGTATATCACTCTTGCTAAGAGCAAGAAAAAATCTTCTGAGGATGATGAAAGGTTTGACCCAGGTCAATACTCTTTACAGAAGATCTTTGACAAGGTTAATGAACGTCATAAGGAACCCACTCTTAAAGAGTTACAAGGATTATTAACTAATCTACAAGCTAATAGCGATGCTAGAGAAGTTGATATTAATGATCTAAAGAGAGAGATCAAGCAGATCAAAAAGGATATCCGCTGGCTTAAAGGCAGGGATGACAAGGGTAAAGGAAAAATGGAGGATGCCAATTCGCCTATTATCAATGAAGAAGAGAGTGATGATTTTGAAGAAGTCTTTAACTTTGCCACTCAAGACGAACGAATTGTTCCAAGTGAGTCTAGCTCAAGAGGCTTAAAAATCAATTTGATTGATAGGATTATCACTCAAAAATGGTATGTGAAAATAACTATCCTTATTAATGACGAATTCTCGGTCACAACTGAAGCTTTGATTGATTCAGGGGCAGACTTAAATTGTCTAGCTGAAGGTCTTGTTCCTTCTAAATATTACTCAAAAACAGCTCAAATGCTGAGTACTGCTGATGGAACCCATTTGAACATCGATTATAAGTTATCAAATGCAGTAGTTTGTACCAATGGAGTTTGTTTTGAGACTCCTTTCCTCCTTGTCAAGAATATGGCTCAAGCAACTATTTTGGGTACACCTTTTATTAGTTTGCTTTTCCCAATTTCCATTGATCATAAGGGGATAAGCACTAATAAGGAAGGGATAGAAGTAAGGTTCGACTTTATTTCTGAGCCTCGTTATCAAGGAGTTAATCACTTGCTCAAACGCAAAGAAGATTTTCTTTTCTTTCTCAAACAAGAGTTAGAAATTAAGAAAATTGAAGGACATCTTAAAGATGATAAGTTTAAACTTAAACTTAAAGCATACCAGGAGGATCTAAGTAAAGAAATATGCTCTACAGATCCTACTGCTTTTTGGAATAGGAAGAAGCATGTCATTTCCTTGCCTTATATAGAGGGATTTAACGAAAAGCTTATTCCTACTAAAGCGAGACCTATTCAAATGAATGAAAGGTTTCTTAAGTTTTGTCAAGAAGAAATTAATGATCTCTTAAAAAAGGGATTGATTAGGAAAAGTTACTCTCCATGGTCTTGTTCAGCATTCTATGTTGAAAACGTGCTGAAATAGAAAGAGGAGTTCCAAGACTGGTGATTAACTATAAACCTCTAAATAAAGTTTTGAGATGGATCAGGTATCCTATCCCAAACAAGAGAGATCTGTTGAATCGATTGCTTAAAGCAAATATCTTCTCAAAATTCGATATGAAAAGTGGATACTGGCAGATCCAGATTAGAGAAGAAGATAAGTATAAAACAGCGTTCACAGTGCCGTTTGGACAGTATGAATGGAATGTCCTGGGCTTTGGTCTTAAAAATGCACCCTCCGAGTTTCAAAACATAATGAACGAGATTTTTAATCCATTTATGGATTTTATGATCGTTTATATCGATGATGTTCTTGTTTTCTCAAAAGATATCGATCAGCACTGGAAACACTTAAATGTGTTTAAAACAGCTGTTAGAAGAGAAGGTTTGGTGGTCTCGGCTAGTAAAATGCAATTATTCCAAACCAAGATAAAGTTTCTGGGATTTGAAATTTCCCAAGGAAAATATTTTCCGATAGATAGAGCCATTGCCTTTGCCAATAAATTTCCAAATAAAATTTTGGATCAAAAGCAGCTTCAAAGATTTTTGGGAAGTGTTAATTATGTCAGAGACTTCTATGATGATTTGGCCTTTGATGCTGTCCCCTTATATAAAAGGCTAAATAAGAAGCCTTCACCTTGGACAGAAGAGTGTACCCAGGCTATTATAAACATTAAGTCTAGGGTTAAAGCCCTTCCTTGCCTACATTTCTCTGACCCTGAGGCCCCAAAAATTGTCGAAACTGATGTCTCTGATAGAGGTTATGGTGGCATTCTTAAACAGATTAAGAACTCTACAGAAGTCTTAGTTTGTTTTGTTTCAGGAAAATAGAATGATGCACAGAAAAACTACTCTACTATCAAAAAAGAAATATGCTCCATAGTGCTGTGTATTGACAAATTCCAAGGAGATCTCTTGAATCAGAGATTCCTTCTTAGAGTTGATTGTAAATCAGCTAAAGAAGTTTTAGAGAAGGATGTTAAAAATATCGCTTCTAAATAGATTTTTGCTCGGTGGCAAGCCTTATTGTCAGCCTTTGATTTTGACATTGAGTTCATTAAAGGAGACTCTAACTCTTTGCCAGATTTCTTAACCAGAGAATTTTTGCAGGATACTCCTAATGTTTGTGTGTTAAATCTTGTCAGGTCTCCTAGGCGTTCAGCTAAACCAGCAATGGAAAGACTCTCCTTCGACTACCTTAAAGGGCAGTCTTCCGGATCTCAGAAGCAGGGTAACAAAGGAAAAGCTCCTGAGCTTAAAGTGCAGGTGGACTCTCAATACATTGAAACCTTAATAAGAGAGGTTGTTGACATCGAGGATGTGGATGCAGTCAGATCCCCTGAACAAATAGCAGATCTATATTTATCTTACTCCCATGATCTTCCTGTTTTTCTCCCTAAAACTAGGGAATTCTTTGAAAAAATTCTGGTTGAGACTGGTTCTATTAAAATATCTCATAAACCTAGAGTAGGTACAATCTCAACAGTTAAGATCTTAAAGGTCTTACGTCCTTCTGATTGGGTGGGTGATCTTAGGACTCATAAATATTTTGAAACAAAATCTATGATTCCAAAATATTTTAATTACTTTGATTACACTCTAGCATGGGAAAAATTTTTATATTATCAAAATGAACATTATACCCATAGCTGGTTTCTCCATCCCAAGTTCCAAAAATCCATTAAGGCTCAAGACTTTCCTGCATGGTTTCAGTCTTGGTTCTATTTTTGGGGACTTGTTCCACAAATCTTCCCTTCCAAAGTTGAGGATAAGTTTGATAAATATTATCAGACTTCTGTTAACCTTAATGATAACCAGGCTTTACTAAATTTCTGTTGTGCCAATGATATCCCATGGATCTTTAAATGGTCCTATATTACTACTCAACATGTGGGAACAGGAGTTCATAGGCTGTGTCGACAATTAGCTGTAAAATGGTGGAATAAATTTGATGAAGATAAAATCATTGACGTTCCTCCTAATATTGTTGATTACGACATGGGTAAATATGATGCCTCTCAGCAGAAGTTGAAATCTCTCCTCAAAGGAATTCTTAAAAATGAAATTTTAGATTTTCTAAGGAATAATGATGACACGGTTACTATGCTTGACAGTGATGATGAGAATGCCTCATCTAGTGACCCTTTTGGTGGCCCGTGTTCTCAGCCTAAATAATTGAGGCGTGCTTATGCTTAAAGCATTTTGGTGGTCCAGTCTGTTGCCTTAATAATTCAGGCTTTCTGTGATAGGATTCCTATCCTATCTTTGGTAGTCCCCTTTGTTTGTCCTTTTGCTTGTTGTCCGATCGACTCCAGCCTTATCCAGGACACGCGTCAGCAGCTTTATTTAAAGTTTTTTCTGCTTTTGTAAAAGTAGATTCCTTTGTAAAAGTTGTTTGTCTGTTGTAATAATTATGTTTCTCCTCATTCCTATAAGAGGATAGGTTTACGCTTCTTGGAGGGCATCCGAAAAATTTGTATTCAGTTTATTTCCTAAGTCTTCCTGTGTGTTCGAAGATTTCAAGCTTTAATCTCTATATAAGTTTGTTTATTACTTAATAATATTCCGCTTTTCTCTGTTCTTAAAATCTCTTTATGATCCTGGCAAATTGTCTGCGTAAGATTTTAATTAAGGTTTTATATGAATAAATGGAGTTGACTTTTGAACAATACTAATAGCGTATGATGCAAATGATTTTTACACCTATGAGTTGAGTTAAATCTTAGTTTAATTTTTGGATTACCATACATAATGATGCCTGATTGCAATTTTATTTGTTCAACAGGTTGGATGATGCAATTGAAATTTTGGAATATGTTGTTGGGATGAGAGAGGAAAAGCTTGGGACAGCAAATCCAGATGTGGATGATGAAAAGAAGAGATTGGCAGAGCTATTGAAGGAGGGAGGCAGGCAGGGTCGGGAATAGAAGAGCCAGATCATTGGAGAATCTCCTCGATGCCAACCCTCCAACTATAAACGGTGATGGCATTAAGGTATGACAAGAACGGTTTAGGGAGATGATGTGTTATACTTGGGACATATCTATATATACAAATGGAAAAAGAAAAAGCAAGTTACAGGGGGTGGGTGTGTTGATGATGTATCAGGTTGGAATAAGTACAGGCTTTAATTTGCTGTAATATTGGTATGCATGTATCATATTGTCTTGAGTAGCTGAGTTGCTATTTTCAATTACTCGACAATAATTGTGGGAGTGTGTTACTAAATTATAGAATCATTTGTAGTATACTATCATTTATTCAGGAAATTTGTGGTGGTACTTTTGCACAATTATTTCTACTGGTTCAACTTTCATTTGAGCAGAAACAATAGAATTGAGTTGTAATGTGTAAAAGTTGATATATATATATATATAAAAAAAATAGTAATAATAATATTGGAAAGATGTAGTAGTGTAGTAGTATTTGTGTCTTTATTCCCATGGTCTACTTCAAAATCGATCTTACTTTTATAATAATAATAATATCTGTTGTATATATGCTTTCTTGACTTGTTGGACCGGACCCTCCCTCTCCCTCTCCCTCTCCGGATGTGTAGACTAGATGCCATGCCGGATGGAAGAACTCTGGCTGCACTGCAGAACCACAAGTATATTTATACTCTTATGCCTCCTAAAATAATATACTCCATTTCTTTTCAACCATTTTATCGTTTGATTCGGAAATTATAAAAAAGAATTGGATTATGTGTAAGTCAGTGGACTGCGTCATTGATTAAACAATACTTTCGTCTTGTACAGTTTTATATCATTAATATTTTAATGTCATATATTAAATAGCGTTAATAGATAAATAGTTTTTTTTTATATGATTATATATCATATTATATTATAGTGATTTTTTTGATAATACTGATTCGAAAATTGAATAATTTTGGCAGCAGGTCACTAAATCTCTCCATCATATATATTATATTGTCAACTGCGGGAGAATGTTAACAATCGAGTCACGTTATAACTCTAATGCTTGAAGTAAACAAAGAGTTATTACATATAGTGTAATTTAGCGTATAACTAGATACAAAATCTCGCGTTGCGGCGGGATTATTTAAATTTTTAATAATAAATGTGTGCGTACAATTAATAAATTAAAATATAATAAGAAAATAATATATTATTGTGCGATAATCAAATTTGACACAGAAAAATAAATGAATATACATATTTCAAATCCTGGTGCTAGTAGGTAGTAGCATTCTATAATCAATTAATAAAAGGGAAAGTATATATTTTTGTTTTGTGAATTAAGCAATCATGCTTACTACAAAAGTTTTACTGCAAAATGTGTGAGGGAAGCTTGAATCAAGCTAAATAAACATTGACAAAATCATATTACTCTGCCCCGCAACAAGTGCGAAGTAGAACATTGATCCCAAAAATTCTGTAAAGAAAATTCACACTTCCAAATCCTTAATATCCTTAATCTTATCAAACCCTTAAATCTAATCAAACACACTTATTTATGTGACTTAAAATGAAGATACTAAATGCAGATACTAAATAATCAAATTAAGAAATAAACCTAGTTTCTTACTGTTGTTATAAGAAACGTGAATAGCTCTAATCTAAACACAAACTTTCCAATCGAAAACCCACTAAAATTTTCAATAAAACACGATTGACAACACAAATATCAGATCAATCAAATCAATTGCAAACATTATTTCGCATATCAGTAACTAAATGCAAATGCAATAATCTCAAATTTTAGCATATAATATCTAAAAATTTAGAAAATAGGCAAACCAATGAAATAATTCCACTTGCTTCTGGGTTTTGTTTCACACACTTGCATATAGCTGTAACCTGTAAGTAATAATGTGTGTATATAATAGAAGAAAGACAGAGAGACAAAACGAAAAATAACAGGAAAATTGACCGTGAAGAAGAAGAAGTCGGTTGCTATTCACTTATAAAATAAATAATTAGCCTGATTAATATACGTATATATATGTATGTATATGCATGGAGGATTAGGTCAGGTGATCATTAACATTATTTCAAGCTCTAATTTTTATCCATATAAAATTTTGCTCATTGGTTGTTGAAGAGATTAAATTCTACTTGGTTTGTTATTATTTATCCATAATTTAAAAAAAGATAGGATATAATTAAGATAATAGGTTTGTTATTATTTTTCTATAATTTTAAAAAGGATAGGATATAATTAAGATAATTGGGACATAATTAAAATTATTTAAGATGGACAGGTGTTGAATTTGTAGAATGACATATGTCAATATATGGTGTCATGTACTGTGATTTAGTATATATAATAGATTATGTATTTATAACTTATTAACACCATCTCAATACGCCCGTTCTACCGTAGGAATAATACTACTTATTAGGTCAAGTACCATAATTAGATGAGTTTTAATATCTTTTAAAATGAGAAGTCAAAATCAATCTGAACTGCACAACCTTCATAAGTGAGCAAAATTTAATTTTCTTAAAGATAGGAAGTCAAATTAGAAAAAAAAATCACAAGTCAATTAGGACGAATTCCTTATTAGAATGTCAAAACTTCTAATTAGAATATACTATCACCTGGCACGGATTCACCAAAGTATGCGGAGTTCACCTAAATTTTGTCCGCCTTGCCATGCTTCAACAAAATTAAACAAAAGGGTAATTTTAGAGGGTTAGGTAAAATAATCGTCTACAACAAACAAGCACTACGGTACTACTCTACATTTTAGGAATTAACTATTTATGCTATTAGTTAATGACAAAATGTGAAATATCTTGTTTAAAAAGTGAATTTAGGAGTATATTATATACCATAAGCCCGTAATAATTTTTTTTAATGTCCTTATCTATTATTCCATCCGTCCCTATTTAAATGACATTTTAGAGATGCGCATAAGAATTAAGATAATGATTGGAAAGCATTAATGTGACGCCCCCAAAATAAGTATACATCACCTATTCTGAGTCGTCAAATACATGGTACAAAATTCAAATACAATTTCATTTATACAACTGTTGAGCTGTCGTATATAATACGACCACAGTTAACTATGAGTTTTAATACAAAATGTATGTAACTCTCATGGTACCTCGACCACAACCTTACAATGATACTTTACATAAAAGTATAGTCAAAAACTGTTTTAGAAATTAAAATATTTGGGAAGTGCTCAAGGAAACTTTCGTACATGGGAGGCCATGCGTCTAGGTTATGATAGATATCACATGTCCACAGAATTATCCTTGGTTGACCCAAAAGTCCCCTAATAAAAATAAGAAGATTACTATCATCTTATTTCTAATGGTGAGTCTTCTCTTGACATATAAATATCTCCGTTGTCTCCAAGTAAAAATTATACTTCACATAAACTCCAAGATCATATAGATAGTGCTCATAGATATATTCAGCAAGTGGATGTGCACAACCATGTCTTATGAGAACACGAGGTTGTATGTCATTAGACATCTTGTATGATAGTGGCAAAACACCCTTTCAAAGTTGGGTTCGCCTCACCCTATTTGATTCACCAAATATAACTACTAAATGATGTATAGAATACAACACATTTTTCTATACTGTTTAGGGAGAACCTCCACAGCTATCACACTTGTAAGACCCCGAATTTTATGAAATAAAAGTATTCAATTTTTCTTATAATTACTATTCAGTAAATGATTAAATTGATAAAAGTTTAAAGTTATGAGTGAAATATGATTTTTTTTCAAAATAAGCAAGTGGTTATAAAATAATCATTATTGTCGGGGAATATTCGTTTGGTCGTGGAATATTCTTTCTGTCGGGGAATATTCGTACGACGGCGCAGCCATTTGTGGGCCCCATAACAGAATAACTGTCGGGTGAAGAAAACGACAAATTTAAGTTTTTACAAATAACGGCGTAGTTGTTACCGTTAACACTGTTGGAATACCCGGTGGTTAAAATACAGTAATACGCGTTATTGCACAGTAGCACACGATATTGCATAGTATTTTTGAAATTATTGATTCTTACGTAAGAAGACACTACTCAATAATTGTTACAGTAATTACTGTTCAATATTTTATTTTATTGATTCAATAATTGCTACGTTGAAATTTTGTATTATTGTTGTTCAATAATTGTTGCTGCACAGTATTTCTCATTATCAGATCAATAATTCATATTATTTGAATAGTATTATTAGATAGCATTATTGGCAATGTCTAGAAAGTTCTGTCTAAGGAGAGGTTTGGTCATCTAATTGCGCGCCAGTAAGGAGAAATCCTTATTGGAAAGCCCCCTCTTTCCTGGGAACGGCCTGGTTGTCATAAATGTGATTCTGTAATATTATTTGTGAATAATTAATTATTGATTCATATGATAAGAAAATATTTATTTTATGTGGATATAAATGAGGGATATATTTTTGTGGTTAAAAAATGAAGGAGTTAATGTTGAGATTTTTATCCGTATTTTTGTCGGAATGGAGGTATTAAAAATCAGGGTTTTTGAGATATTTTACGGGGGTTATAATTTTTAATCCGACCGTTGGATCGTGGTACTTTTTGGATATGTTATACATATATAAGTTGAGTATATGCCCACAAATTTGAACCGTTAAAAATGAACGTATGATTTATTATGAATTTTACGAGATGACTGGTTCAGAAATTGTTGAATTTTCGGAGTTTATCATTTTGATGGAAAATTCTAGAATTGGTGGGCCCCACTTGTGGTTGGTGAAGAAATGTGCTGAATTATATTTCAAATGTGGTGGGTGGGAATAGTAGCAGGTAAAGCCATCAGGTTGCAGGTCAAACCTACCAAAATTTTCCTATAAATAGAGGGCTAAGTTAGAATTGAAAATCACACCAGAAACATAAGTTTTCTCTCTTTCTCTCTCTATATTATGAAGCATATTTTGTGAGTTTTTAGATACTTGGTGAGTTGCTATTCATCAGTGCAAGTTTCCTTCAGCCTTATACCGATCAGAAGTACTGCTCTTTTGAGGTAAGGGATAGTAAGGGATAGTAAGGGATATTAAGGGATTTTAAGGGTTGTTATGATTTTCAGTTTCGTAATTTTTCTGATCTTCAAAAATTCTGGAAAAATTTGAAATGATATTTTGATGAGTTTTCTTGA
This sequence comes from Panax notoginseng, assembly GCA_016801055.1. Taxonomy (NCBI): domain Eukaryota; kingdom Viridiplantae; phylum Streptophyta; class Magnoliopsida; order Apiales; family Araliaceae; genus Panax; species Panax notoginseng. The sequence goes on along the minus strand of CM029013.1, from coordinate 30,471,761 downwards.
TTGTGTCCAAAAATGGTGATTTTTGGATGTATAGATTGAGAGTTATGAATTTTATGCGAAAAGACTATTTTAAAAGTAACAGCTTATAATTCCTTGTGGTTAACTCCAAAATTGATGAAATTTTTATTGGGAGTACATGTATATGATAGAAGTATACTCTGTAAATTTCAGAATTTTTAGACAAAAGTATAATTTTTGATAAATGTCTAAATATTCGGCTATTTTGGCCATATGAAAAATAGTAAATGACTTTTAAAAATTCTGAGAAAAATATATGTTCACTATGGGACTATATTATGCTAAATCCCAGAAAAGAAATATTTTTGGAACTGATTTGGTATTTTTCATGAAAATGGTCTAGTTATGAGTAAATGAATTAAATATGTTTTGTGAAGAAAGAAAATTGGAAAATAGGATTTTATGGCTTGAGAATCCTATATGAGGTATATGCAGATTTTTGATGAGGGTTTTGGTTATTGATGATGAAATTGTAAGAGTTGGCATTTTATGATGATTAAATGCATTAATTAGTAAAGTGTAAATAATTAAAATAAATTGTTTATAAATTTAAGTAATGTTATTCTTTTAATATCATTATACCGAAATATTGGTATGGATTTTATTGTGGAATTTCTATCTTTTGTGTCGGGGTTACTATTCATGAGTTACTATTCACGATTTACTATTCATGAGTTACGAATATTACTCTTGAGATTAAAACTATATGTTGATCATATTATTTTTATCATCATATATAACATTTTTATAACCCTGATGTTGAAATTCTCTTTCACTGGAGTGTAAAGATGGGTAGATTATTGGTATGATCATGACTAGGGTTCTCTTTGGCCTGTAGTGCAAAGTTGAATTGTGACTGGTATGATCATGACCATTGAATTTATAATTGAATATCTTAAGCTTAAGTGCAAAGGTGAATTGATCAACATGGTTATAATTATTGTTTATATAAATTCTGAAATGATTATATGTTTCTTTGAGATATGAATATATTTGGCCTGTAGTGCAAATATGAATTGTTGATGAATATCTTTGGCATGTAGTGCAAAGATGGCCTGTTGATGAATATCTTTGGCCTGTAGTGCAAAGATGAACTGTTGTTGAATATCTTTGGCCCGTAGTGCAAAGATGGTTTGTTGATGAATATCTTTGGCCCGTAGTGCAAAGATGGATTTGTTAGTATGATTATAAACAGGAACTGTGATTTGGTATAACCATGATCTTTGATGTTTCAGGTAAAGACAGGTGATGAAAATATTCTTCGTCCTGGGTGCGAAGAAAAATTTATAGTCACAATTATGATTATGAGTTATTCATATGATTGTGGAAAGGAACTGTTGAGTGATGTTACATGGATAAAATATTATTGGTGGATTTTTAACATGGAGAAGATAATAGACTTTATAGTCTATTTGACTCTTCTAATGGATTGCTCGTTCCGCTGCAACTATGGTTAAAATTTTTATCATTTACCATATGTTCTAAATCTCTGATTTATTGTTGATGAAGGCTATTGATAATTGAATTATCTTTAGTCATGATATTCTTTACTGAGCTAGTTGTGCTCACCCTTTTGCTTCACAATTCCTTTCAGGTAATAAGAGTGTAGCTGGGTCGAGCGGGGGTAACAAGGGAATAGAACGGTGGTCATCATTTAGTAGTTATATTTGGTGAAGAAAATAGGGTGAGGCGAACCCAACGTTGGAAGGGTGTTTTGTCACTATCATACAAGATGTCTAATGACATACAACCTCGTGTCATCATAAGACAGGGTTGTGCTCATCCACTTGCTGAGTATCTTTACGAGCACTACCTATATAATCTTGGTGTTTGTTTGAAGTATAATTCTCAATTAGAGACAGTGGAGATAATGATAAGTCAAGAGAAGACTCACCATTGGGAAGAATATGATAGTAATCTTCTCGTTTTTCTTTGGGGTCTATTGGGTCAACCAAGGATAATTCTGTGGCCATATGATATCTATCATAACCTAGACGCGAGGCCTCCCATGTACGAAGGTTTCCTTGAGCACTTCCCAAAGATTCTAATTTCTAAAACAGTTTTTGACTATACCTTTATGTAAGGTGTTATTGTGAGGTGATGTCCACGGTTGGAACATGAGTCACATTTGGTATATATTTGTATCCAAATTCACAGCATATGTGTTGTTGTATTTTGCACGACAATTGTTGTAATAAAGTTGTAGTTGTTTTCTGTACCATGTATTTGACGACTCAGAATGGGTTGGGTGGAATGAACCTATTTTGGGGTCGTTACAACACTATTTCATTGAATAGTGAGGACTACTAATGATATCATCTAGACAGTCACTCCGTTCCCCGACTAATCCCTGCTGCAGAGATTTAGAACATATGGTAGCTGATAAAACTTTTCAACCATAGTTGTAGCGGAACGAGCAATCCATTAGAAGAGTCAAATAGACCATTAGGTCTATTATCTTTTCCATGTTAAAAGTCCACCAATAATGTTTTATCCCTATAACATCAATCAACCATTCCTGTCCACAATCATATGAATAACTCATAATCATAATTGTGATTCTAAATTTCTCTTCGCACCCAGGACGAAGATAATTTTCATCACCTATATTCACCTGAAACATCAAAAATCACGGTTATACCAAATCACAATTCTTGTTCATAATCATACTAATAAATTCATCTTTGCACTACGGCCAAAGACATACAACTGTATTTTAGAAGAGTAAAGTAAAGCATGATATCTACTGTCTTCTACAAATTAAAAGTGCATAACTAATATTTTATCGCTGAGACTCAGCTTAATAAATAATACACACCTTCGAATTATCCATGCACTACGGCCAAGGATATTCGTTAGTATCACATCCATGAATTATCCATGCACTACGACCAAAGATATTCATTATTATCACATCCATGAATTAATATTTCATCGCTGAGACTCAGCTCAATAATTAATCTACATCATCGAATCATCCCTGCACTACAGGCCAAGGATATTCATTAGTATCACGACCACGAATTATCCATGCATTACGGGCCAAAGATAATCGTGTTTTCATCAACGGTCCTGATCATGCCATAAAATAATTCATCTTTTCACCCTTGGCCGACGAGAATCCATAGCCATAATCATACCAAAAACTGTCCATCAATACACTACGGGCTAATGAGGACTTTTTCACATCATTTGTAACATTACTGTAAGACCCCGAATTTTATGAAATAAAATTATTCAATTTTTCTTATAATTATTATTCGGTAAATAGTTAAATTGATAAAAGTTTAAAGTTATGGGTGAAATATGCAAATTTTACAAAATACACAAGTGGTTATAAAATATTCATTGTTGTCGGGAAATATTCGTATAGTCGTGGAATATTCTTTCTGTCGGGGAATATTCGTACGACGGCGCAGCCATTTGTGGGCCCCATAACAGAATAACTGTCGGATGAAGAAAACGACAAATTTGAATTTTTACAAATAACGGCGTAGTTGTTACCGTTAACACTGTTGGAATACCTGGTGGTTAAAATACAGTAATACGCGTAGTTGCACAGTAGCACACGGTATTGCACAATTTTTTTTTTAATTATTGATTCTTATGTAAGAAGGCACTACTCAATAATTGTTACAGTAATTACTGTTCAATATTTTATTTTATTGATTCAATAATTGTTGCGTTGATATTTTATATTATTGTTGTTTCAATAATTGTTGCTGCACAGTATTTATCATTATCAGATCAATAATTCATATTATTTAGAATAATATTATTAGATAGCATTATTGACAATGTCTAGAAAGTTCTGTCTAAGGAGAGGTTTGGTCATCTAATTGCACGCCAGTAAGGAGAAATCCTTATCGGAAAGTCCCCTCTTTCCTGGGAACGGCCTGGTTGTCATAAATGTGATTCTGTAATATTATTTGTGAATAATTAATTATTGATTCATATGATAAGGAAATATTTATTTTATATGGATATAAATGAGGGATATATTTTTGTGGTTAAAAATGAAGGAGTTAATGTTGAGGTATTTTATCTGTATTTTTGTCGGAACGGAGGTATTGAAAATCAAATTAGGATTTTTGAGAAATATTGCGGGGGTTATAATTTTTAATCCGACCGTTGGATCGTTGTGAGTTTTGGATATGTTATACATATATAAGTTGAGTATATGTCCACAAATTTTGAACCGTTAAAAATGAACGTATGATTTATTATGAATTTTACGAGATGACTGGTTCAGAAATTGTTGAATTTTCGGAGTTCATCATTTTGGTGGAAAATTCTAGAATTGGTGGGCTCCACTCTAGGTTGGTGAAGAAATGTACTGAGATTTTTATTCAAATGTGATGGGTGGGAATAGTAGCAGGTAAAGCCATCAGGTAGCAGGTCAAGTCTGCTTCGGCGTGCTAACATTTTCCTATAAAGGGCTAAGTTAGAATTGAAAATCACACCAGAATTCATAAGTTTTCTCTCTTTCTCTCTCTATATTATGAAGCATATTTTGTGAGTATTTAGATACTTTGAGAGTTGCTATTCAGTGCAAGTTTCCTTCGGCTTTGCATTCCAGTCAGAAATACTGCACTTTTGAGGTAAGGGATAGTAAGGGATTTTAAGGGTTTTTATGTTTTTTTCAGTTCGTAATTCTTCTGACCTTCAGAAAATTCTGGAAAATTTTGAAATGATATTTTGATGAGTTTTATTGATTGTGTCCAAAAATGATGATTTTTGGATGTATAGATTAAGAGTTATGAATTTTATGAGAAAAGACTATTTTAAAAGTAACCGCTTATAGCTCCTTGTGGTTAACTCCAAAATTGATGAAATTTTTATTGAAAGTATATCTATATAATATCAGTGTACTCTGTGAATTTCGGAATTTTTTGATAAAAGTATAATTTATGATAAATGTCTAAATATTCGGTTGTTTTGGCCATATGAAAAATAGTAAATGAGTTTTAAAAATTCCGGGAAAAATATATGTTCAATATGGGACTATATTATGCTAAATCCCAGAAAAGAAAAATTGGTTACATTGATTTAGTATTTTTCATGAAAAGAGACTAGTTATGAGTAAATGAATTAAATATGTTATGTGAAGTAAGAAAATTGGAAAATAGGATTTTATGGCTTGAGAATCCTATATGAGGTATATGCAGATTTTTGATGAGGGTTTTGGTTATTGGTAATAAAATCTTATGAGTTTGGCATTTTAGGATGATTAAATGTATTATTTAGTAAAGTGTAAACAATTAAAAATAAATTGTTTATAAGCTTAAGAAATATTATTCTTTCAATATCATTATACCGAAATATTGGTATGTATTTTATTGTGGAATTTTTACCTTTTTGTGTCGAGTTTACTATTCATGAGTTACTATTTACGAGTTACTATTCATGAGTTACTATTCACGAGTTACTATCCACGACAAAATTGGTTTCTTTTTCTGACCAAATTATAGTTGATTTATGAATATTACTCTTATGATTAAATCTATATTTTGATCATATTGTTTTTATTATCATATATAACATTTTTATAACCCTGATGTTGAAATTCTCTTTCACTTGAGTGTAAAGATGGGTAGATTCTTGGTATGATCATGACTATGGGTTCTCTTTGGCCAGTAGTACAAAGTTGAATTGTTAAATGGTATGATCATGACCATTGAATTTATAACTGAATATCTTTAGCTTAAGTATAAAGGTGAATTGATCAACATGGTTATAATTATTGTTTATATAATTCTGAAATGATTATATATTTCTTTGAGATATTAATATATTTGGCCTATAGTGCAAATATGAACTGTTGATGAATATCTTTGGCCTGTAGTGCAAAGATGAATTATTGATGAATATCTTTGGCCTGTAGTGCGAAGATGAACTGTTGTTGAATATCTTTGGCCCGTAGTGCAAAGATGGTTTGTTGATGAATATCTTTGACCGTAGTGCGAATATGAATTTATTAGCATGATTATGAACAGAAACTGTGATTTGGTATAACCATGATCTTTGATGTTTCAGGTAAAGACAGGTGATTAAAATATTCTTCGTCCTGGGTGGGAAGAAAAAATTTAGAATCACAATTATGATTATGAGTTATTCATATGATTGTGGAAAGGAACTGTTGAGTGATGTTACAGGGATAAAACGTTGTTGGTGGATTTTTAACATGGATAAGATAATAGACTTTATAGTCTATTTGACTCTTCTAATGGATTGCTCGTTTCGCTGCAACTATGGTTGAAATTTTTATCATCTACCATATGTTCTAAATCTCTGATTTATTACTGATGAAGATTATTGACAATTTATTTATCTTTAGTCATGATATTCTTTACTGGGCTAGTTGTGCTCACCCTTCTGTTTCACAATTCCTTTTAGGTAATAAGAGTGTAACTGGGTAGAGCGGGGGTAACAAGAGAATAGAACGGTGGTCATAATTTAATAGTTATATTTGGTGAAAAAAATAGGGTGAGGCGAACCCAACGTTGGAAGGGTGTTTTGTCACTATCATACAAGATGTCTAATGACATACAACCTCGTGTCATCATAAGACAGGGTTGTGTTCATCCACTTGTTGAGTATCTTTACGAGCACTACCTATATAATCTTGGTGTTTGTTTGAAGTATAATTCTCAATTAGAGACAGTGGAGATAATGATAAGTCAAGAGAAGACTCACCATTGGGAAGAATATGATAGTAATCTTCTCGTTTTTCTTTGGGGTCTATTGGGTCAACCAAGGATAATTCTGTGGCCATATGATATGTATCACAACCTAGAAGCATGGTCTCCTATGTACCAAGGTTTTCTTGAGCACTTCCTAAATATTCTAATTTCTAAAACAGTATTTGACTATACCTTTATGTAAGGTGCCACTGTGAGGTGCTGTCCACGGTTGGGACATGTGTCACATTTGGTATACATTTGTATCCAAACTCACAGCATATGTGTTGTTGTATTTTGCACGACAATTGTTATAATAAAGTTGTAGTTATTTGGCGACTCATAATAGGTTGGATGGAATGGACCTATTTTGGGGTCGTTACAATTACGGACATGATTATACCGAATAATCCCTTGTCATAATCATACCAAGTCCATCTATGCACTATAGGTCACAGATGACTTTCAACATAATATAAACATGAGGATGATGACAATGACATAATAATTCAATAAAACAAGTTCAAGAATTAATTTATCCAGGAATCAATAACGTCCAAATTGTCATGATACTGCTTTGTGGAGTAAAATTTAAAAATGCTTAGAAGAATACTTTCATGAAAAGATACTGGATGAAGCGCAAATATCAAGGATATTCCACTAATTTCATGGAGTATAAAAGCCAAAACTTTAACCAACTGAGTATAATAAAGAATGGAATAACAAAAAAAATCACCAGGCATGCGATAGACCGCACAGACAGGTTATTCCAACAGAAAAATAAATAGTGGAACCAGGTCATGCATAAATACACCGACAGGATATTCCGACAGAATAATAAATAATGGAACCAGGTCCGGCGTAAACGCACATACATGATATTCCGACAGAATAATAAATAATGGAACCAGGTCCGGCGTAAAGCACAGACAGGATATTCCGACAGAATAATAAAAATATAATAACAGAAGAATTGCACCAAGTATATGGTAGCCCGCGTATACAGGTTATTCCAACAGAATAATAAAGAATGGAATAACAGAAGAATTTCACCAAGTATATGGTAGTCCGCGTATACAGGTTATTCCAACAGAATAATAAATAATGGAATAACAGAAGTTCTCTTCATGAATACAAAAGAAATAATACCCCTTACGAGTACAACAAATAATATCCCTTACCGTAAAAAAAACTTGCTATCGGAGTACTGAAGTAGCAGAATACTTTTCTTCTTTCTCTCTATAGTTTCTCTCTCTAGAGTTTCAGTGAATTCGTAAGAAAATAATGAAGGAATGAGCTTCTATTTATAGAAGAATGGACTGCATAGTAACTAGCTCATGAATGGTCCAGATTGATTTACTTTTAATCGGACGGTCCATATTTAAAGCAAAATCTTTTAAATAAAATATAATATATTCTATTTATAATATAATAAAACGAATAACTTTATAAAAGATTTTACTATACAAATACTATGCAGGCACTATACAAACACTATGCATAATAAAATATAATATATTTTAATTATTGTCTAATAAAATAAATAACTTTATAAAAGTATTCTGTTTTATATAAAAAGATTTTACTATTAGCCTAATAAAATGAATAACTTTATAAAAGTATTTTGTTTTATATAAAAAGCTTTTCTGTTTTATTACATTAATTGTAACGACCCCAAAATAGGTCCATTCCATCCAACCCATTCTGAGTCGTCAAATACATGGTACAGAAAACAACTACAACTTTATTACAACAATTGTCGTGCAAAATACAACAACACATATGCTGTGAGTTTGGATACAAATATATACCAAATGTGACATTGGACACCATCATGTATCAGCACTTCACAAAGGTACCTTACATAAAGGTATAGTCAAAAATTGTTCTAGAAATTAGAATCTTTGGGAAGTGCTCAATGAAACCTTCGTACATGGGAGGCCACGCGTCTAGGTTATGATAGATATCATATGGCCACAGAATTATCCTTGGTTGACCCAATAGACCCCAAAGAAAAACGAGAAGATTACTATCATATTCTTCCCAATGGTGAGTCTTCTCTTGACTTATCATTATCTCCACTGTCTCTAATTGAGAATTATACTTCAAACAAACACCAAGATTATATAGGTAGTGCCCATAGATATACTCAGCAAGTGGATGAGCACAACCCTGTCCTATGATGACACGAGGTTGTATGTCATTAGACATCTTGTATGATAGTGACAAAACACCCTTCCAACGTTGGGTTCGCCTCACCCTATTTTCTTCACCAAATATAACTACTAAATGATGACCACCGTTCTATTCCCTTGTTACCCCCGCTCGACCCAGCTACACTCTTATTACCTGAAAGGAATTGTGAAGCAAAAGGGTGAGCACAACTAGCTCAGTAAAGAATATCATGACTAAAGATAATTAAATTATCAATAGCCTTCATCAATAATAAATCAGAGATTTAGAACATATGGTAAATGATAAAAATTTCAACCATAGTTGCAGCGGAACGAGCAATCCATTAGAAGAGTCAAATAGACTATAAAGTCTATTATCTTCTCCATGTTAAAAATCCACCAACAATATTTTATCCATGTAACATCACTCAACAGTTCCTTTCCACAATCATATGAATAACTCATAATCATAATTGTGACTATAAATTTTTCTTCGCACCCAGGACGAAGAATATTTTCATCACCTGTCTTTACCTGAAACATCAAAGATCATGGTTATACCAAATCACAATTCCTGTTTATAATCATACTAACAAATCCATCTTTGCACTACGGGCCAAAGATATTCATCAACAAACCATCTTTGCACTACGGGCCAAAGATATTCATCAACAAACCATCTTTGCACTACGGGCCAAAGATATTCAACAACAGTTCATCTTTGCACAACAGGCCAAAGATATTCATCAACAATTCATATTTGCACTACAGGCCAAATATATTCATATCTCAAAGAAATATATAATCATTTCAGAATTTATATAAACAATAATTATAACCATGTTGATCAATTCACCTTTGCACTTAAGCTTAAGATATTCAATTATAAATTCAATGGTCATGATCATACCAGTCACAATTCAACTTTGCACTACAGGCCAAAGAGAACCCTAGTCATGATCATACCAATAATCTATCCATCTTTACACTCCAGTGAAAGAGAATTTCAACATCAGGGTTATAAAATGTTATATATGATGATAAAAATAATATGATCAACATATAGTTTTAATCTCAAGAGTAATATTCGTAACTCATGAATAGTAAATCGTGAATAGTAACTCATGAATAGTAACCCCGACACAAAAGATAAAAATTCCACAATAAAATCCATTACTATCCCTTACTATCCCTCACAATCCCATACAATCCCTTACTATCCCTTACAATCCCTTACAATCCCTTACTATCCCTTACAATCCCTTACAATCCTTTACCTCAAAAGAGCAGTACTTCTGACTGGATATCGGATATGATGCTGAAGGAAACTTGCACTGATGAATTGAAACTCACCAAGTATCTAAAAACTCACAAAATATGCTTCATAATATAGAGAGAGAAAGAGAGAAAGCTTATGTTTCTGGTGTGATTTTCAATTCTAACTTAGCCCTCTATTTATAGTAAAATTTTGGTAGGTTTGACCTGCAACCTGATGGCTTTACCTGCTATTATTCCCACCCACCACATTTGAAATATAATTCAGCACATTTCTTCACCAACCACAAGTGGGGCCCACCAATTCTAGAATTTTCCATCAAAATAATTTATAACCTGATTTCTGAATCAGCCACCTCTTAAAATTCATAACAAATCATACGTTCATTTTTAACGGTTCAAAATTTGTGGGCATATACTCAACTTATATATGTATAACATATCCAAAAATTACCACGATCCAACGGTCGGATTAAAAATTATAACCCCCACAAAATATCTCAAAAACCCTGATTTTTAATACCTCCATTCCGACAAAAATACTGATAAAAATCTCAACATTAACTCCTTTATTTTTAACCACAAAAATATATTCCTCATTTATATCCACATAAAATAAATATTTCCTTATCATATGAATCACAAATAATATTACAGAATCACATTTATGACAACCAGGCCGTTCCCAGGAAAGAGGGGGCTTTCCAATAAGAATTTCTCCTTACTGGCGCGCAATTAGATGACCAAACCTCTCCTTAGACAGAACTTTCTAGACATTGCCAATAATGTTATCTAATAATATTATTCAAATAATATGAATTATTGATCTGATAATGGAAAATACTGTGCAGTGACAATTATTGAACAACAATAATATAAAATTTCAACGTAGCAATTATTGAATCAATAAAATAAAATATTGAACAGTAATTACTGTAACAATTATTGAGTAGTGCCTTCTTACGTAAGAATCAATAATTTCAAAAATACTATGCAATACCGTGTGCTACTGTGCAATAACGCGTATTATTGTATTTTAACCACCGGGTATTCCAACAGTGTTAACGGTAACAACTACGTCGTTATTTGTAAAAACTCAAATTTGTCGTTTTCCTTCACCCGACAGTTATTCGTTATGGGGCCCACAAATAGCTGCGCCGTCGTACGAATATTCCCCGACAGAAAGAATATTCCACGGCCAAACGAATATTCCCCGACAACAATGATTATTTTATAACCATTTGCTTATTTTGAAAAAAATCATATTTCACTCATAACTTTAAAGTTTTATCAATTTAACCATTTACTGAATAGTAATGATAAGAAAAATTGAATACTTTTATTTCATAAAATTCGGGGTCTTACATTAATAATACCAATAAAACAAAACTGAGTGACTTATCACGTAAGCATCAATAATCAATACCGTGTGTTACTATGCAACCACGCGTATTACTGTACTTTTAACACTGGGTGTTTCAACAGTTAACGGTAAAACTTCCGCCGTTATTTTCATAAAAATATTTTTGTCGTTTTCTCAATCCGACAATAATTCCGTTGTAGGGTCCACTAATGATTGTACCGTTGTACGAATATTCTCCGACAAAAAGAATATTCCCCGACACAACGAATATTTTATATCAACTTGTTTACTTTGCAAAAAAAAATTAAAAATATTCACATATTACCCTTAACTTTAAACTTTTATCAATTTAACTATTTACCAAAATAGAAAAATTGAATACTTTTATTTCATAAAATTTGGGGTCTCACAATTAAATATAGTACTCAATTATCTATAATACCCTTAAATCATTAATTTATCATAGCACAAGAGTTTAAAGTACCAAAAAAAATAGGTAGAGTAATGAGGGGTAATTTTAAAAAAATTGTTATTAATTCTCCTAGATTTAAACACACGTCAATTAATTAAGGACAAATAAAAAATTCTAAAACGTCATTTAAATAGGGATGGAGGGAGTACAATAATTTATCATATGACTAGATGGAGAAAGGGATAACTCATTGGCTTTAATCACACGCTCCTCAGTATACTCCCATAATAATTAATTAGATATATCTATATACATACTCAAATTATACATCAAAAGACACACCTAAATATAAAATAATAGTAAATGAGGAGAGAAAAAAATATTAAAAAGAGAAATATTTTACTACTATTTTAGACTTACGTTTGTATTTGGATGTAGAATTTTAGTGTGTACCTATATATCCTAAGAGTAATGATACAGACACAAACTATTCTACAAATATTTTATAAATTGCTGATGTGGCATACTCCACATCCAGCATATTGATCAACAAATTATTTCAATATAATCTTCGACCCCACATAAAAACCTGATATAAAATATGTCATATTAACAATTTATAAAATATTTATAAAAAATAATTTGTGTCCGTAACATTATTCATATCCTAATTACTAAACCAACAAGGGAAAAAAAAAGTATAAGCGTTCAGTAGTAAAAAAGAGTCAAAGGTCAACAAACCATTAAAGCCCATAATAAAACTTAAGTTTCAACTTTGGTCAAGGATAATAGTAAGGGTCCTTAACACTAATATACAATAATTAGAAAATAATTACAAAAATAAAACACACACAACATAATTACAAAAATAAAACAACACAATATTACCTTGCTAAAATTACGCGTCATTAACTCCCTACACGTTAGTTACCGACTTTTATATTTTCAACTGACGGATCCTAAATTCACGCTAATGAAGAAAAAGGCAACTTGGAGATCAGAAAAACAGAGCAACGACAGATCGATCGGAGAAGACGACATGGAACTCTGAGATCGGATAATAGAGGAGTAGATCAACAGCAACTTCAAGATCAACAACAAGTTCAAGATCTATAACAACTTCAAGATCAACAACAACTTCAATAAGATCAACAACAACTTCAAAATCAGAAATCAACCTCTGTAACAAATTTGAGTTTAAAGTTTATATGCATATTGTTACCTCGTGGGTATTATATACTCGTATATTGGTTACATTTCTTAAATTTTTCGCTCTTTAATGGGTAACAAAGTCAGTATACTGACTATTTTGATTTCAAAATGGATGTAAAAATCTGTTTTATATTCTGGTTACTAAGTACATATAAATTGGTTACTGTTTATTATTGATTTGGTTACTGTATAATGTTTATTTGGTTACCCCGTGGTTACTATATACTCGTATATTGGTTACCTTTCTTAAGTTTTTTCGCTCTTTAATTGGTAACTAAGTCAGTATACTGAATGTTTTGATTTCAAAATACATGTAAAAATATGTTTTATATTCTGGTTACTAAGTACATATAAATTGGATACTGTTTATTATTGATTTGGTTACTGTATAATATTTATTTGGTTGCTGAATACTTTAAATGTTTATTTGGTTACCCCGTGGTTACTATATACTCGTATATTGGTTACATTTCTTAAGTTTTTCGCTCTTTAATTGGTAACAAAGTCAGTATACTGACTGTTTTGATTTCAAAATGCATGTAAAAATATGTTTTATATTCTGGTTACTAAGTACATATAAATTGGTTACTTTTTATTATTGATTCGGTTACTGTATAATGTTTATTTGGTTGCTGGATATTTTAAATGTTTACTTGGTTATCCCGTGGTTACTATATACTCGTATATTGGTTACCTTTCTTAAGTTTTTTGCTCTTTAATTGGTCACAAAGTCAGTATACTAACTGTTTTGATTGCAAAATGCATGTAAAAATATGTTTTATATTCTGGTTACTAAGTACATAGAAATTGGTTACTGTTTATTATTGATTTGGTTACTGTATAATGTTTATTTGGTTGCTGTATACTTTAAATGTATATTCTACGGATGTTTTTTATATTGATGGTTACTTATTAAATACATTGGTTACCTTCCTGCAACTGTTGAATCTTTAAGTACATATTGATGTTTTTTATATTGTTTGTTTTTGCTGTAAAATGCATGTCAAATATATTTTATGTTATGGATACTAAGTAAATATATGTTGGTTACTGTCTAGTCTGGATTTAGTTAGTATATAATGCTGACTTGTTTACTGTATAATATTACCATGGTTACTACATAATATTACTGTGTTTTATACTGATTTTTTTATATTGATGGTTACTGATTAACTACATTGGTTAATTTCATGCACCTGTTATTCTTTAATTTGTAGCAAAGTCATTACTGATTGTTTTGGTTGTAAAATGAATGTAAAAATATTTTTTATAATCTTGGCTACTAATTACATATATCTTGGTTACTATATAATATGTATTTAGATGCTGAAAGGTGTTTATTTGGTTACTCTATAATGTTATTGAGTTTTATAATTGTTTCTTTTATATTGGTGGTTACTTATTGACTACATTGGTTACCTTCATACAACTGTTAATCTGATTATATATATATTGGTTGTTGTATTTAATTGGTTACAATATAATTGGTTGCAGTGACAATTTGGTAATTTCTGTCAAGTTTGGAGTGTCAGATTTTGGCGTTTTCGGAGCCTAATTTAATTGGAAATGGGTCAACGATCAAAGGTCACAAGCTTTTGCTGGTGAATTGCAGGATTTTTTTTGGTCAAAATCCATCATTTAGGCCTTCAAAATTGCATATAAAAATATGGTTTATGTTCTGGTTACTAAGATTATGCAATTTGGTTACTGTTTAATATTGATTTGGTTACTTTATAATATTTATTCAGTTGTTAGAAAATGGAGACTGACAGTAACCAATACAACAAATTTAATTATTTACAGGAATATATAATTGTTTACTGTTAGTAACCATTAACCACATGGTTGGTAATATTTTTGATGGTGTACAGTAACCAAAATTGATGTTGATTAATATTTTAATTTTTGATTCCATCACGAGTTATCAATATAAAGTAAACATATACAAGCTTTATAACAGTCTTGATACAAGCTTATAACAGTCTTGATACAAGCTTATAATTATCTGGTTACTAACAAGCTAGTAACTATCTATGATAATTATCTGGTTATTAACAAGCTTGTAGATAAATAGGACACTCACACATGTACACTTAATAATTGATATTTGTCCTAATACAAGCTTGTAACTATATGGTTACTAATGACAGTAACCATAATGTAACATAATAAAACAGTAACCATATAATTATATGATAGTAACCAGAACATGTTTTAATGGTAACCAAAACAGAAATATCATGTAATGAAACTCAGTTTAAGCAATCCATAAGGTAACAGTATCCAAAACATAATAAAGAAGTAACTAAATAGTTATATGAAAGTAACCAGAACATGTAAGATGTATTTGTGGAAATGAAAGTAGAAATATAATAACATAAACCTTGTAGAATATATTTGAAGGAATTTACAATACATCAATGTATACTAAGCAAATACATGGTTTATTATGACCTGGGTTTATTATTTACATCCACAAACTAATGATGCCTTAAACTTCTTCAACTGTCTTGGGTTCAATTTTTTGGTAATAATGCAGGGGACTTCCATGTCACACCAATATATAACTTTTTCAATGAATTTTCTATTGTATTCCTCATAGTAAAGATTCCATAACTGCAAATAAAAAAAATCAGATTTACACAGTCATTAGTAACCAGATATAAACAATATTTATATCATAAACAGTTTACCAAACAAATACATTGTAACCAAAACAACATATAAAAGTAACCAAAATCTCAATTGAGGAAAAAAGAATGGTATCCAAATCATAAGCTAACAGTAACAAAAAATATACTAATGAAGTAACCAAACTGTTATGTGTTAGTAACTAAAACATATATTAATGGTAACCAATACATAAACAACATATAGACCAAACAAAGTTTAGTCAACCCATATATTAAGCAAATATATGGTAACCAGAACAATAAAAAACAGTAAGCAAAATCTTAACTCAAGGAAACAAAAATGGAATCCAAATCAGAAACTAATAGTAACCAAAAACATACTAAATAAGTAACCAAATATTTATATGGTAATAACCAAAACATGTTTTAATGGTAATCAATACATAAACAATATGTACACCAAAACCAGTTTAGTCAACCATGTATACTAAGCAAATACATGTTAACCATAACAACATAAAAAAGTAATCAAAATACCAAATCAAGGTAACAAACATAGTATCCGAATCTCAAGCTAACAGTAACCAAAACATAATGCAGAAGTAACCAAACAGTTATATAATAAAATCTATTTTTTATTGCTTGACGTAGCTACAACGTAAGCATTACATCAAGCCCCTATAAATTAGTCTAGTATACTAAACAACATGTAGTCCAAACTCAGTTTAGTCAATCAATGTATACTAAGAAAATATATTGTAACCAAAACAACATATAAAAGTAATCAAAATCTCAATTGAGGGAAAAAGAATGGTATCCAAATCATAAACTAACAGTAACCAAAAATATATTAATGAAGTAACCAAACAGTTATATGTTAGTAACCAAAACATATATTAATAGTAACCAATACATAAATAACATGTACACCAAAATCAGTTTAGTCAACCATGTATAATAAGCAAATACATGGTAACCATAACAACATGAAAAAATAACCAAAATACTAAATCAAGGTAACAAAAATAGTATCTGAATCCCAAATTAACAGTAACCAAAACATAATGCAGAAGTAACCAAACAATTATATGATAGTAACAATAATAAAATTTAAATTAACACACCTTTAAAATTTTTTGGTTTGAAAATATCTTCTGGCTATGAACTTGAGCTTCTTCCCATGACATTTGTCGCCATGATCTCTTTCCGAATAACATCAAGAGGCAAGTTTGAAATAAAATTTCTATTATCTCGATAATAGAACATGTATGCTTTCTGATCCAAAACCTTCTTTTCACTAACTTGAACAACTTGTGAATCAACAAGTGCAGCAAAAGTAAATTAAAAAACAATCAAAAAAATAAAAGACTATTAGACAATGCAAACCAGTTGCATCCCCCAATAGCCTGAAGGAGATCAATATTCATTAACCAATTTACGTCATCCAGTACGAACAACTATGATGAAGAAGAAGAAGAAAAATATTCATTAACCTTGTATGCAGGTCTAGTTAATTAGTCTAACAACTATGATGAAGAAGAAGAAGAAGAAGAAGAAGAAGAGGAAGAAGATTTTAGAGAGAGAAAGTACGAAAATTATGAAAGTTGGGAGACAAATAAGGGTTATTTACATAGGAACACGCGTTTCAAAAAAAACCACCCGATTTGCTATATCAGCCAATTAATACTAATCTCTTAAATTAAGGAATTCTAATTACACTAATATTGTAAAAAAATATAGAAAAATATAATATTTTTATAATTATTTTATAAGTGTATGATTTTTATAATTATTTCTAAAAATGTACTCATATATCTAATTTACCCTAATAGTAAACTCCAATAGGCCCGCATGAAATACAAACAAAGTCCAGTGGGTCAAAAAGCATTGCCGTTGCCGTAATAATTAGGGCGGATTGGGATTCGGTACAGCTCGTTAAGCCTTTACTCAGCAAAGGCCACAGGCACCGCATCAGCGTTTTTCATTCCAAAATTGTAGACTTTTCAGTTTTCCCTGCCAATAATATCCCTCTTCTTCCCGACGATACTCTAATAAAAACCCCGCTTTTTTCTGTGTGTGTAATGTAGATCATTAATCTGTTTATTTATTACTAGTATTGAGAAATGGAAGCCAAGTCTGCAAATTCTCCAACAGTCTATGCCGATCAACTAGTTGTAAGTTACAGTCCTATTACCTACTTTAATTTATTATTATTTTTATTCGTAAAATACATATATGAATGTATACTCAGTATTGGTTGGTTTTGTGTTCATAAATTAGGTGCCAGGAGATGTGGTATTGGATCTCTCTACCATGACCAACCAATCCATTAAGCTCGGTGGTAGTCTACGTCAGGTTTTGTTTCCCCCCTCTCTTTTAGGGTTTTCTTTTCTTCTTTAGATTTGATTGTTCTATTTGACAGTGTATTATTTTAATTGAAAAGTCATTATCTTGAGCAGTTTGCCTTGTGCTTTTGGGAAGATAGACTGCCTGATATTTAAATTACTTGATACTTATCTCTTTCACAAAAACAATCCATTTGCTAAAAAGAAAAGAATTATCTTTTTAATTTTATTTGTAGTAGTTTTAAATAACATAATTTCCTCTTGTTTGTCATCATAATTTTATTATCCTGACACTGCTAATACTCTAAATATGGAACCAAAGTATGTCCTGAATATTTAAATTTTTTATAAATGGGACTCTGAGTAAAGCCTAGAAATGGGAATTAAATGAATATATAATCCTATTATTATGTATATTTCAACTTCTTATAACATCAGTTAAAATAATCTTTACATTATATTCATTTAAGTTTTTAACTTTTTCACCCCTCAGAAAAGAAAAGGAACAAATGTTCTCCTTTCCACGTCCCATTTACAAAATTTGTAAACATGAAGGATGTATTTTTTTTATGCTTACCCCCAAATAGTAAGTTGTAATTATGAGTACAAAATTGAGAATATTGTGTCATTTAATACTACTATCAATAAAAGGATGATCTTTTGTGAAACAAAAAAAAAATTAGCAAATGAGACTCTTTTTGTGGAACGAAGGGAGTATTATGTTAAATTTAACTTAGAGCTGACCTCTTGGAAGGAAAATACTCATTTTTTGAGGCTGTTAGCTTGATTCTCAGGTTGAAACAATTAAAATATCTAAAATTTATGCAGTATATTGAAAATGCTTCACTTACTTCATGCTTCCTTCAAGTGAGTCTATATCCTTCTTGACGAGAGAAGAAGAGAAAGGAGAGTAGATATATAATAAAGCAAGTGATTAGATATGAAGGGAAGGCAAATGCAACTATTTAATTTCTTTCAAAATCATCTCAATTGGAGGCAATATTACAAGTTGTGGGTTTTGAGAAAGCTTTAGTTCCCTATTTATCATATTCTTCCCTACTTTCCTCTGTGAGTGAACCTAACCAAGGGATGGTAGCATTGTTAGGAATTTTGTTTGGCTTCTTTTCTTTTTTTTTTTAAATATTTTTTTCCGACCAAAATGTTAAGAAGAGGTGGTTTATATTAAGTTCAACATTAGGAGCAAGACCAGTTTAGTAGATAAAGATAAAACCTCTGTCATTGTTCTGATGAAGATAATTATTATGTTTTGACATTGATTGTTATAGCCTTGACCGAAAATAATTGGAAATTTGTAATTTATGTGCTCTCGGTCACTAGTTGGCTTTCATATCGTGTTGTGTTCATTTTTATTTTATGGTTTTCATATGGGGGTGTGTATTTTTATTTGTATAGCGTATAAACTGGTTCTTACATGACAGCCAATCCAGGCTCTGCTCAGTACTAGTTTCCTTTCTCGTAGTCTGAGCTGGGGACATCTTTCGTCTAATCTTTTATTTGATAATCTGTCTAGTGTCCCCTTAATGTAATCAGTTGTCGTCAGTTATTGTGCTTTTTGAGATTCAAGTATTATGTTTTGTAGGACTGTGATGCAATAACTGTCTTTAAGGCTGGGAAGCTGAGGGTTTCAAAGCCAAACAAATACTGGGTAGAAAGCTCTCAGAAACGGGTTAGTTCTGTACTCCAGCTGTTACTTGAGCTATTAAAATTTGGATAGGAATGAATAAAAGCACCATTTTCTTGATTGATAATCTAGTTCAGTTCTCAATTTGATCTGCTCTAGTGCATGTTCACATGTAAAAAGTAGATATGTTTCAAGATTATAGCATATTCTGCAAACACGTGCGCTGGGATTTATTTTGATTGTTAATAGAAACAAAGGACACATACATTGGTATTTGACAATTTGTAAATTGTCATATGGCATGTCGTAACTAATAGTTTTCCCTTTTTTGGGGGGTATATTTGCGTAAGTCTACATGTACAATATGATGTTAAATCTTATTTCCATTTGTGTGAACTTGATATAAAAAAAAGTAGGATCTAAGAATTTGTTCTGTATATTATGTTGTGGCCACATTTTGTAGGACATTGAACCTTCTAAAACTTAAAACTCTCATATGAGCATCCAAGAAATGTGTCATGTTAAATTAGCATAACTTGTAATATTGATATTGAGGCGTATTGTTATTATAGTACAATTTCAATTTATTAATAGGAAATTAAAACTTTGTCCTAGTTCCTGGCATGTCATGTGAAGTATGTGTACTTGCTGTAAATTTGGACAAACAATGATGTGCGGGCTTTAGGTAGGCATTTGATAAGCAGAGAATGCCCACAAAGGACCTAGATACATTTTTATCATGATTTGGATGACACAAGATACTGTTCAAGATTGAGCAGGGATCATGAACTGGATCATAACTTTGATCTGAAACCTAAACTATGGTCTCTCATAAAGTAGTATAAAAGTTCTACCTTCTTTTGTTTCTTCTTTAGCTTGATTGATTAATTTTTCAGAGTATATAGTAGTTGTATTAGTTCTATCAAATTTTGGTGGCGAAAAATGGACATAATAAAGAAGGTAGGTTTGTTATTGTAGAATTTGAGTCGTCCCAAATTCATTTAAGATACAAACTCTAATCTTATAACTGATAGTTGGACTATACCATGAAGTTTCGATTTGTTTTCTAAACCCCTAGCGCCTGTCATCTAGGGGACAAGAGAACTAGGATTAAGCTTTTGAATGCACCTGCATACAAGAACAGTACCTGGTGAGATTTCATCCCTACCTCAGCCTGAGTTTCTTTTCCTTTTTCCTTTTTTTTGGGGGGGGGGGTGTTGGGTTGGGGGGTTGTTGTAAGTAACCCTGTCAAATCAGTGGCGATGACCTTTATTCTGCTCATAATTAAGAGTCTGAATCTCTCAAAGCCTCTACAAAATACATGTATTATTAATTATAAAGAGCACTAATTTGCTTAATCCAAGTATAGACGGGGTTCACAAAGATCCATAACACCCATCTAACAAGCTCTCCTAACACTTTACAAAGGTCTGTGTTATCACTCTAAGAGGGAAAAGCATGAAGAGAATCAATTAAGATTTTGATATATTTGCAAATCCTTGTTTGCAGATGTGTGTGATGTGTTTTTAAACAAGCAAGGCTAGCTCATATTTGTTTCTATAGTGTCCTGCTGTATGCTAATTGCGGTCTTCGTTGTTCAAGGTGTGTTTGGTGAGTGTGGGTGTGCCTTTTGGGTGATTAGAAGTTGTTCTTGCTAGGTTTCTTGCCTTTGATAGAAAGGAGGAAAGGTGCATCGGAGGTGTGCCTGTTATGCTGTTCTTTTAGGGGTGTGGACATCGCTAAATCTTCTCTTCTTTTCAGCTTTTATGGGACTGTATCACTTTTGATGCTCGCTATGGGCGTCAGTGGTGGGGCTTTTCGGAGACTTCTACCTTGGATTACAAAGGGATTGGTGGGGAGGCCCTGTATTTTTTTTTCTTTTTCTTTTTTTGGGGGTTGTGTAGTTTTTCACCTTTTTTGTATCCTCCATTTTTGTGCTCTCATTTCTAATAAATCTTATTCTTTTATCTTAAAAAAATGAATCACGATTCACTCAGATTTTCTTTCGAAAGCAATTTAGGACTCTCCGCCTACTATCGATGCCAAGTATTATTGGATAATGTTTATTAAAGAGGTATTATGAGAAGGTATCAACTTTGGAGCCATTTCCAATGTGTCACTATCATATTGTGATACTTCATATTCCAATTTGATTGTATTTATCAAATATATCCTCTTTATTTCTATCTTTGAGGAAAAAAGTTCTAATAATTTGACTTCATATGCAAGGATTGCCAGTTTCATATTTCATTCTTTCATGACACCTTTGATAATATGCACTTGAGGTTTTTCCTTGATTAGTTCATATTGCCTTCTGTTTACCCTCTTCTATAATATATGCTTGTGGTTGTTCCACAAAAGAGGAAAGTTACTTTGTTATTCATTTTTTAACATGAAGGAAACATGTACATGAGCTCCTCGGGTGGTGAATAAGTCTATCATTGTACTGGGTTTAATTCTTTGTTTTTTACATTGGTCTGGTCCTCTGTTTCCATAGCAGAAGAAACCAAGCTCCAAGGAAAATTGATGAAGTGCAGAATCTGAAGTTCACATATAATCCTTTATGGTGGAAAAAGTTCATCATTTAATAAGTTATAAAAAGCTTACTTGCTAGTCTCATATCTATTAACCAGATGCATTGTGCTTAATTAAATCCAACATTTATTTATTTACAGATATTTAGCTAATTACTTCAATTAATTAATAGTATATTTATTTGTATGATGTTTTGACTTTAGCGTCCTTGTCAACTAGCAATTTATATCATGTTTAATATTCATGCATTTTTTAGGCATATTGTTCTCTACACTTCTAAATTTTAGGGTTGAAGATAATTAAAATTAGCTTCAGTCATTATATATTGAACAAATTATATATATATAGGGAAAATGTAGAATAAGGCAGCCTTAGCCAAGCTTGACTAAGGCTTGCCTTATATATATGTTCTCATCTTATAACTATATTCCCGTGAAACACTTTACCAGTTGAACTTCCCTTTGGATTATAATATGTTTGCTTTGTATGTTCCTACATATGCCTGTGGCCTTGTGCTGTCAGATGGATCATGTTATTTTCTCTCGGTTTGTATAGAAAATTTGGGGGTCACGTATTCATATATGTTTTTTCCCGTTTATATGCAGAACTTTCTTGTGGACATAAAGGGACCTGCATTGGCATTTCTACCTGTTCTCGCATTTGAGGGAGGAACTAGGAGAAACATACCTAAGTTTGAGGTGCAATACCTATGTCTTGTTTCTTTTTTTTTTTTCTTTTTTCTCCCTTTTTTCCCCTGCAGTTTTTTATAAGATAGTATTATTCCATTTGTTTTTCTTCTTCTGATTTTATTTTGAAACACGTTAAACTCTTCACAATAATGACTTGCACAAAAATGCTTCATCAATTATTTTTTCATTTACCACTAATTAGATTCTGAAATCTAACCTATAAAATAGAAAAAAGCTACTTCAATGTAGTTGAACGTGTATTCCAAAATTCAAATTTCTTGCCTACTGCTGAAGATGACTGTTAGCCACATTTTGGGACTCCTTTGCTGCTGCTTACATTTTAAAGCTCATTGAAGATGTCTTATGTCATTTGGCTTAGGTTTTGTGTTGCAGGTAGGTACTTTGCTCTATGTTCACATTGTCAAGGCAAATGCTGGCATGAACCCTGAACTAGCGCATGCATGGATGGTCAGTTATAACCCTTTAACTACATCATCAATTCATGATCATCTTGCGTATGTTGGCTTCTATAATATAACTTAATCCAAGGATTAAAGAATATAAAGGATCCTTTGGACCTATAATTGCATAACACTTCAACCTTCTGTTTTATAGCCAGTGGGAAAGCAGCAGAATTTGGACCACTTAAAGATGGCTACATGTTTGAATCATCAACTGGTCTTTCACGAATGTGAGATATTTGATCTCCTCGGCTAATTCTTGAACATGCAGATATCCGCAACTTGAAGTGAATTTGAATGCATTATGCATATAAAGTGGTGTTAAAGTTTGAGGTTTTCTTTATGCTACAATAATTAACATCTGATTATCACTTTCTAGGCTGCTGAGTTCCTCGGCTTGTTCAGTTCTTGAAGCTCTTGGAAAGAAGCTCTCCTTTGAGATTGCTGTTGGTTTAAATGGTCGAGTTTGGGTATTAATCTAATTACACAGTAGCACACCTCTTTGCTGCTTGGAATCAAGTAATTTTTAGTTTTTAACAACCGTAATAAGCATTATGTTACTTTATAGAATCATATGAATAGTGGTCTCTGAATTCTGTCTTGATTTTCTTCTCAATTGCTTTAGGTGAAGGCTGTATCTCCATCAACAGTTATCCTCGTTGCAAATGCAATCATGAATTCAGAGTCTCTGAGTGGGGTACAACAAAAAATTATGGTAGACAAACTGCTCCAGAGAATGCAGTAGTGAAGCTTGTCCAAGTCATTATGAGGGGCAAAATTCATCCATCCATCCATCCCCCTTCCTTTTTCTCAATGTTATGATATTATTTATTTATTTGTATCATCGCTATAATTTCGTACTTGAACTGAATTTGTGAACATTGCCTTACAAGGAAAGGCTGTAAGATAACTCTGAAGAAAATACAATATTTAAACTTTGATGTGTAGAAGCTTATCCGTTCAAGTTCAGGAGTGTTGCTTATAGCCAGCCACTTTGTAAATAATATCTGCAAATCAATAACCATATGTTTTTTGGTATTTGATTTTGCATTTGATCTCTAGGGTTTTGATCTACCAAGTATTATTTTTCATACACAAATGCAAATTCTATCTTAATTATATTGTGAGTTTCGAAAAATCTTATCATGACTGATGTATTTATTCATAATATGCCATGAAGTTTTACTAGAATAACTTTTCTTGTGAGTGAGCGAGTGAGGGGATTTAAAACAGGAGATGAAAGTGAAAAAGATGCCCACCAAAATAGGGATCATCCTTGTTTAGAGGGTACATTTGAAATGAATATGAATTAAAGTAGCAGATATGATAATTACTAGTAGTATTTTTTTTTCTAAATTATTTTTTTGATATTTATCTGTAATTAATTTGTATGGAATTTGAATTGTAGCAATTTTTGTAATTCTCTTAAAGAAGAAAAACATGTTTCTTTCCCGACAATATTGCTACAAGGAGATAAGAAGAAATTTATTTAACTAACATATTTATGAAAAAAGATAAATTATTTTTAAATAAAGTTCTTGGGCCTTAATATTTAATTTAATAGTAGTAGTATTCCAACAAAGTTTTTCTCCTTTTTTGAAAATTAAAAAGTTCAAAAATACTAGTATTATGTTGAATATGAATATGGATATGAATAGAGGAGAAGGAACGGAGGACTCGTACGAAATAAAAAGAAAACAGAGGTTGTTTTATTGGAGTGCGTGCGTGCGTGCGTGCTTCGAGATTAGCAAAAACCACCTCTGATTTTCATCCTTTCTGACATTAACGTCGTCGTCGTCGTCTTCTTCCGTAAGCTTCACTGATCAATGCTCCTCTTACAACTACTACTATTATCTATTATGAGCTGATTCATCCAGCTGCTTTCTCAACTTGGCTAATAACCTATTCTTGTTTCCTTTTTTCTCTTTTTATTATATGCGCGTCAGGTAGAATAGAATAGACCGAAACAATGGCGACTCAATCCGGTCCTCCTCCAAATTCAACTGACGGAACCCCCCAAAACCCGGGTCTATTTTCTCTCTCTTTTTCCTTCCAATTGACTGCTATTTGATTTCTGGGAAAACTAGAAAACAGTTTGATTCCGGATAGATAGGTGAAAATTCTACACATACAATTCAGTATTTTGAGCTGTAATTAAATTTAGTTTCTAGTAGTGTTTATGGGAGTAGAAAAACAGGATCTTTGGAGCTCATTTTATTTAAGTGTTATAGTTCATACTAACTTATTTATTCTATAGTTATATGCACTTTTCTTCTTTTTAGTACATATAGTCTATAATTGCCACCTCTTTCCCTAATTTTGACATAAAGGGCGGTGACAGTCTTGAGTTGGATTGCTAAATTTTTACTGAAAAGAAAATGCTATTCATAAAAGTCGGTGTAGATGGATCAAGTATTCAGTTATTTCTTTTTTGGATAAGTAAGTAATTCAGTGGATCAGGGAAAAATGGGAAAAATCCAAGTACATG
Source organism: Panax notoginseng (assembly GCA_016801055.1). Classification (NCBI taxonomy): domain Eukaryota; kingdom Viridiplantae; phylum Streptophyta; class Magnoliopsida; order Apiales; family Araliaceae; genus Panax; species Panax notoginseng. The sequence continues at coordinate 30,445,834 of CM029013.1, read as the reverse complement.
TGCCTCCCTCCCCCATCCAGCCATACACAAGTTTAGCTTAACTTCACAGAAAACAAAACTCAGCCAGGAGTAGCCAAATATAGCTACATCATACTCCCACTGTAAAACTCGCCTAAGATATCCAACAAAAGATACAACTTAACCAGGATAAGTCTCATTCTGCCAAAAGAAAAGCAAACTCAACTCAGGGTAGGAGATGTCCAGCTGATCTCTGCGTTTCCTCGAACTTCCGGTGATTGAGTAGTTATCTTCTGCAAATTAATTTAACAATCGATAACCAACTGCCTAAAGTTAATTGATTTAGGTGTTTCTTTCCATGTTGATGCTCCAAACTAAAGGGAGTATGAACTTAAAAATTATCTATCTAGCTTACGTTATGAATCTCGCTTGAGTTTTCTTATAAAAAGCAGAATGACCACTGACTACTCCTAGCTCGACAAAAATCTTAAAAGCACTATGTGATTTAGTTCTCTTCCTATTGAAATGTAACAAATCCAGGTTAGACATGAATACCACCAAAAGTGACTGTAAGACCAGCTGATTTTTCTCACTTAGCTCAGGTCCACAAATTGAGGGTACGGGCTCTATTATCCAATTCCACTTTTGTTTACATGGCGCTGATGTTATATTTGGTTAATCTACATATTCTCTTGTTTGTACTAAGTTCTATGAAATATCTCATTATATTTCCAAAGTTAGTGGCCTGAATGAACTGGCGTAAGTATATTAATACCTGATAACATGGAGCTACTCCATGAGTACTTTTTCCTTCATTTTGTACTTGAAGAAATGCTCTTACTGTGCCAAATAATTTTTTTCCTTGATCACAGTTTCAGAGGTTGCACAACCAATAATTGAGGATCGTCAAGATGCTAAGGATATATCTCCACAATCCGTGTTTGTGAACTCAGAACCAATGCGTGAGGATCAAGTGCAGAATGCTGTAAAATTCCTTTCACACCCAAAAGTTAAGGGATCACCCGTCATTTACAGACGTTCTTTTCTTGAGAGGAAGGGCCTCACAAAAGAGGAGATAGATGAAGCCTTTCGCCGTGTGCCTGTATTCTTCTTCTTTATTTACACAACTTATTCAGCCCACTTCTTAAATGCGTTTTCATTAATATCACATGATTGAAACATCATCAGTAATTTTGATAATTAATGCAATTCATAAATGTGATGATGCATGTTTGAGTATTCAATTCTCTGATATTTTGTATATATGGCAGGATCCAACACCAACTGTTGGGCAGCCAGCTGTTGCAAACCATGGTAATCGTTATTGTTTCAGAATTGAGATTTCCTTTAATGCTAATCATTCAAAAGCTTTTAGGATTGCCAAATGGCTAGATAATCTGTCTTTTTAATTGTGGTTGTATCTACTATGACATGTTGACAACAGATGGGCAATTGAGTTCCTCATCAAATATGCACCAGCAAGCTCTGCAACCTGCAGCAGCTGTTCCCACTGCTGCCATTTCTAATGTAGGAACCGTGGCACAGTCCTGGTTAGGCTGGCAACAAATTCTTCTTGCCGTAGGTTTAATGGCTATATCAGGAGCTGGAACAGCTGTATTTTTCAAGGTACTAGAAAAGAACTTTTTTTAATGGGGCCAATAAATTCCATAGGTATATGGCTAAAGTCTTGTCTTTATATATTCTGCTCTTGTTGGTATTGTATTGTACAATTCTTATATGCAGGTTGCACTGTTTTCTGATCTCTTTTGTCTTTGTTTCTATTTCTGTTTTTCTTTTCATGAATAAGAGAAGTAATTTTAAAGTGAATTAATAGTCAGATGACACCTCTTTGTTTTAGAATTCTATCGTTCCTAGGTTAAAGTCTTGGATTCGCAAGGTTGTATTAGAAGAAGATGGGGATATTGTGAAGAAAACAAACTCAAAACCAACTTTGGAAGAAGAAGCTGCTTCTGCTGCAAAAGTTGCTGCTGCAGCCGCTGCTGATGTGGCACAGGCAAGCCAGGAAATATTAATTTATAAAACTGGAGGTGGGTTTTATTGAGCATTAATCAGTTTGCCAATTGGATTTCCAGCTTGAGTACTTTATCTTCTTTTTCTCTTTCAATGTTTTCTTTCTCTCTTTCGCGTCTTTTAATGGATGATGCATAGATAACAACCTGCATTGCTGACATATCTTTGTCCATGCAGAGAAGAGATACTTTGAGGAACTTTTGAGTCTGTTAGATGTGCAAGTACAGGAAATGAAATCGATGAGTAATGGCATAAAAAACTTGGAAGGTACTTTAAAATCCCTGTTTCTAAGATGCTTTTCTCTGTTGTTATCTTCAAATTTGGGTATTGATTGTACCCAACAGCTTAACTCTTTTGTGTCTTCTCACTTGCCATCTTGTATTTCAAGTGTGCGTTTAGACATTTACAGATTTATCATTTTTTTAGGATCTGTTCATGTAAAGATGCTAATAATTCCACATGTACATTACTTGAAAATAAAATAAAACAAAAGATACACATGGGCAACAAGCACACAGTGTTTCACTTCAACTGCTTGCACTCTACTTTGTTAACTCAAGCAACCACTTGAGTGGCTCTTCCTTCAGCTTCTCTAATTCTTTTAGAAAATACAGGTTGGGCTCAAGTTCCTTTTTCTATAGATGCTATTTATATGATTTAGAGAGAATAAGAGATGCATGATCTTAATTACCGAAAAAGAGATGTTTGTTTTTAATAACTGGAAAAGAGATGCATGATCTTCATTTGTTGATCAGTTGTTAGCAGGTATCTTGAATGTCTGAGTATTACCAGCTGCTAGTAAAACTTAAAAGCACATAGTGGATGACCTTGTTTAAGATAACTGCTATTAGTCATTGCATTGGTGCTAAACATTACATCATTAGTAAAATAGTACCTCCCCCCCCCCTCTTTGATCTATCCGTGTTTTTTCCCTGCAAATATAGTTTTACATATTTTGTGGATGACATAATACATATATCTATGTTGTATACTTTTATCTACTGCTTAAGCAGAATTGTGAGCGCCTAGAGGCCTGAATATCTTGAATTATGCGGAGGCAACCTATTAGTATATTGCCTTATTTCTCCTAGTTTTTCTGGGATTAATATGTAGTCTTTCAGCCACAAAAGTCAATTGGTAATTGTGGAGGGAAGCTGGTGAATATTGATGCGTGCATTTTTCAGAAATTAGATACACTTAAAACTTAGTGGCTCTTTCTTGTTGTTTGTTTTATTCTGGCTATTGTAAAAAAAATCATTCTTGGTAGGAATGTATTTTCTAATCTAATTCTGTACAACTGTCAGTAAAAAGCGGTATATCCAGGCAAGAAGATAATAGAGTCTCTGTTTCTAGTTCAAAGGTAAGTTAAGTATAGGCATAACTTCAAAGTGCTTTAGAAATTAAATGATGATTTGCAGCTGACATTCTCTTGTCTGTTGTTGAGTTTTTAATTTGAATTTTTTATGTATTGCAAAAGATTTTCCAGCCATCATACACAAACGGCAAGACAGACTTTGATTTGCTTTCAGGTTTTTCTTCACAGATCAATTTCTGATTATGACCCAATTTTTAATGCTTTATATATCTATAACATATGCATAATTTTGTTTGTTACAGCAAGATCTTTGTCAACGCCTGCATCTGAGGAACCATCTGTTGCACCTCACCCAAAATCCTATTATGAGGTGACTTTCTTCACAACTCACTAGTGTAATCCCTCTTTATAAATATGTATTCCTATGTCCAAATGGTGTCTGAGATGTATTAGTGGGTGCTGCAACTAAGAACATGATAACATTACCATACATGGAAAGCAAATTCGCATATGCGCTAGTACTTTTAATTTGATAATCTGACTGTTCAGTGTGTAATGCTAGGAAAATAAGGTTCCCTTTTCTGATAATTCAAATCTTGTTGCAGATTATGGCTATGGTTCAAAGAGGAGAGAAACCTTCTAATATAAGAGTAATTCCGTTTTTTGTGCTATTTTTGTTAATTTCTACTTTATTTTCTGGTTTACTGCTGACTCTGTTCTGACCTTGATTTATGTCAGGAAATCAATGATCTACCACCTAATCCTAATCAGCCAGTACCTAATCCTCGTGTAGCACCCAGGCCCAAGGTTTGTTATTTAAGATTTTTTATGTATCTGATTTACAATTTTCAGCAACAAGTTCATTGCACCAACTGGAATGTTTTCCAACATCATTTTCCCTAGACCTTCACTAGCATCACATAATTAAGTGCATCTGATCTGTCTAGGTCACCCACAGGCCAAAGCATAGTCTCCCACTTAACTACCTTATCCCCAGTGTAGTAACCCGGTCCCACATCAGAAAATCTTAGTTGGATTGGTATGAATACAAGGTCTTAACAACTAGAGTACCAATAACTTGTCATAATTTTTGGGTGGGCTCATTACCCAGCTGGTTCTCTTTTGCGTGGATTGAGCTTTGGACTTGGGGCGTTACAGATTGTAGCAGAGCAAAGCCCTAGCTAGGTGGGGAATAAAATGCTATGCGAGGCTACACCTTACGGGTAGGTGGGAGTCTAAAACTTGTAGGAGCCGAGCCACCTCTAGAATCCTGCACTACCAGGGGTTGATTCTGAGGACTATGCGGAGTTTGATGAGGACGTCAAGGCTTTAAGGGGGTGCAGATTGTAAAATTCCAGTTCCACACTGGAACGTGTGGGTGTGGGTTAGATTGGTATGTGCATAAGGTTTTTAACTACAACTAAGAGTACTAATTACTTGTCAATTGTCATGAGGTAGGCATGTGGTGCTCTTGGGATGTGGATTGTGGTTTAGACTCGGGTCGTCATACGGAAAAGTGGCAGCTTTCACACTTGCCATCTGAGGCCTTTTCCTATTGCACCAATTAATGTCACCGAGTGACATTCCAATCTCCCCACAGATTTATTTTCAAGTATTAGATGCCTGTCATATGCCAAACGTGCTCCATGTAAGTTCTAGAAAATATGATTCCAGAACCTATACCAAGAGTTGCGCCCTGTAATTTTGCCATCTTGATTTAAAAATGATCCTTTTTTTAGTTGCCAATGCAACAATAATTTGACTGCATTAAGATAAATGATTCTGCTTGCATGCATTTATATTAGAAATTGCTGCTTAGCTGGTTACTTACCTGTATTTTCCCTCTGCGGAGTAGCCTTGGGAGGTTGGTCAGGTGCAGAATAGTTGGAACCATGTTCCTCAGTCTCAAGGTAATGGACTACCGAATAATCAGTTGAATGGAGACAGTTCATTGCCTTGGTGGCAGCAAAAAAATGTCAGAATCAATGAAATTGAATCTGGTGATGAATATAAGTCTGGATCTTCTGGTGTTCCAACCACTGATCGACCCATTCAGCGCTCGTGGGTTCCTCCCCAGCCACCTCCTGTTGCAATGGCAGAAGCAGCTGCAGCAATCCGGCTGCCAAAAAAATCCGCATTTCAGAGTGAACCATTAGCAGATGATCAGTTGTTCTTGGCTCGTTCTTCAGAATTAACGGATGAATTGCAGGGGATCGCAAAAATATCTGAATCGGGAGGTTTAACAGAGGCTGATGGCGGGAGCTCTGAGCTGAACACAGAAATACAAACAGAAGAGGGTAACTACACAACCGAAGACGGGCTCAAATCAGCTGGGGTTTGAGGAGGTATATATATATATAATTGTATGGTTGAAGTTTATAATAATAATCACAAAAGGAACATAAATGAACTATTTGGAAAATGCATGCAAAAGTATTTCCAGATTGTCAAATAATCTATCTAATGTGTTCAGTTTTTAGAATCTTGTTAAATTTTAAAAAGCCAAACTAGGAACATTTGTGTGTGTGTGTGTGTGGAATGAAGTAAGTGTTTGATTCTCCATAGCAATGCCAATTATTATGTGTTCAAGTTGGTGTTTGATTCTCTCTTCAAGAACACGATTTACGTACTAAATTTGCTTGCCGTTGCCAGAGTGTGTTTTACGAGTATTTATTTTGTATTTATACGGGACGGGACGGGAGGGGAAGAGAGAGAATATATTTTGTTTTTATTTATTTATCCACAAAAGCATTTTGTTTTATTTTTATTTATCTGAACGTGGGCTCTCACATGACATCTGTCATTAAATTAGCACTTACGTTTATTTTTTAAAACGGAAAATTATAAAATTATCAATTGAAAATATTTTTATAATTTAAATAATATACTAATTAGAATAAAAAAAATCAGTAATAAAAATAAAAATTAACACTAATACATTGACCGAAATACTATGAATTAACCTCCTAGGAAATTGCTGCCACCTAAGTCGCAGCAAGACAATTACTGAGAAATATTAATTGGTACTACATATAATCAATCTTACACGCGCAGACATTTTACTCCTTTGTTTTTACTTGCGGTGTCGTTGAACTTTTTGACATTTTTTTAGTGTATATTAATCTTAAACACGCAGACATAAAAAGATTTTGTTATTGAGAATCAAAAGTCAAGAAAAATCAAATAGAGGAGGAAAGCAGCTGTACTCTCTCTCTCTCTCCATAAAAATAATTCTGTTATATAAGTATAAAATTAATATTGATTTTTTTAAAATTAATATCAAATAATTTTAAAAGTTTATGTAATTTATGTCAATACAATTATAAATATTATAAATTAATTATTTAATCAAACTTAAATGAATTATGTCAATATATATTTTATAATATTAAATTTGACATTTTTTATGCATATGATTTTTACACACAGATATAAAGATCTTGGTCTATTTTAATTAGATTTTGTTATTGAGAATCTAATTTGTGTTATTTTTTTTGTAGAAGTCAAGAAAAATCAAATAGAGGTGGAAGGTTGTAGTCTCTCAATCTTTCCCAAAAATAATTCTATTTGCTAATATTTTATTTCCCACAAAGAAGTTCTATTTTCAATGGCAGTAGTATAAAATATAAATGATATAATGTTTTCAAATTTATTATGTCATCACTATTAAATTAATAATATATTATCTGTAAAATTAAACATGAAAATAAATATTTACTTAACATTTATAATTTTTTGTAAATAAAACTCTTTTAGAATATATCACACTGACAGGTATAAGCAATTTTCTAAAAAGGGAGACTTTTAATTGGTCGTATTGTGAAATGAAGGAAATGTGAAAAGCACGTTAGTTTCTTAGGTTGGTTAGGTTTTAGTTTTTTTTTAAATAAAATAAATATATATATATATATATATTGTGGATGTTTATGTCGATTTTTTGAGTATTATGCAAGCGAATAAGTGTTAGTAATAGTTTTTTTTTTTTGAGATATATGTAATAAGTGAGCCCTCTATAATTTTTATCAATCTTATGTGTAATAAATGAGTTTATTTCCTGACCAATGTGAATTTAATTAATTTTCTTGTTACTGTAATTGTTATACTCATTCCGTTCTAAAATTAAACATACAATTTGATTTTTAAAGTCATATGACGACGTATTAAATTTCAAATTGAAGTGAATTTATTTAATTTTAATTGATACAGTTATTATAATTGTATATTATATAATAAAAATTGTTAATCAAAAAATTTATTTTATTATAAATTTTAATGAGTCATATATATTAACTTTGAAATTTAATAGAACTCAAATTTTGGAAGGAATGGAGTAAATAATATTGATTATTAAAATTTAGTATACTTATAAATCTCAATTCAAATGGTAAAACGTTTATACATAGCTAGTTTTAAGTGGAAGAATAATTAATACCCACTCTTAAATTTTACTAATTCATAGGTGTTGGAGTGTGATTATTTGGATAGTGAGAGAGTCCTTATTAAAATAAGATTGTATTTTCTTATTTGGTGGGATAAGGATGTTTAATTTGGGAAGGAATCTATTAGCCATTAATTGCAGTTATAAGGTGATTCTGAAAAGGACTCCTACTCTTATCTATAAATACATCAATATGCAAGCGATTGAAGGAGGAAGGACACAAGAGATACAACACAAATACACAACTTGTACTCTCAATATTATTATAGTGGATTACTCTCTCTCCGTGGTTTTTTCCTAATTGGGTTTCCACGTAATTCTTGTGTTCATACTTTATATTTATTTATTTACGTTTATGTGAGTGTGTTTCGTGAGTTTGATTTCACAACAATTACTCCATCAACCGTTGGCGCTATTTTGGCCTGCTGTTTTGGTGATTTCGTCAGGCGTACAAAATCGGGCGTTAACAAGTATCCTAGAAATTTACCCGATCCCAGCCCAAAAGTGCATTTGGTCGGGTTTAGCCTTAGCTTGCGTTTTCGGACCGTCTCGAAACAGTCCTCCAGATCTTCAAGATGTTTGCGGACTGACATGCTTTTAACGATCATGTCGTCTACGTAGACCTCCATGCTCCTCCCCAATTGCTTCGTGAACACCAGGTTCATCATTCGTTGATAAGTTGCCCCGGCATTTAATAGCCCGAAGGTCATTTTCCTGTATGCGTATATCGCCCGATGTGTGATAAAACTTGTCTTCGGGATGTCTTCCTTGTTCATCGAAATCTGGTGGTACCCAGAGAATGCATCCATAAAACTCAACATACCGTATCCCGACGTGGCGTCGATCAGTTGATCTATGTTGGGCAAAGGGTAGAAATCCTTCGGACACGCCCTGTTTAGATCCGTGTAATCAATACACAACCTCCATTTCCCATTTTGCTTCTGGACCAATACCACGTTGGCCAACCACTCCGGGTAATCAATCTCGAAGATGAATTCGGCCTCCAGGAGCTTGGCGATCTCTTCGTCGGTTCTTAGCTGGACCTCTCTCTTGGTAGATCGGGCAAGGGGAGCGATAGCTCGAGCAAGGATGGCGTTGGCCTAAATACATAGGCGAATTGGTCAGACAGCAAAAAAAAAATGAATGAAGACATATATACAAATGAGGATAAATACCTGAGTCTGGGCTCGGAGATAGGTAACCAGAAAATCCTCTGACGAAAAGTTCTTGAACCGTTCATCATCACCGGATAGCTTGAATTGATCAAGCAAGTGGAAAGGGAATTTGTCAGCTGGGCTCTTCGGCCAGCAGGTGGTTGGGGATCCTCCGGAAGAGCTAGCCTTGGACTTCGGGGAAGAAGCATTGATCGGGGCAACGACCTCCTCGGCATGGGAGGGCCCCTCGACCAACCGCGGCTTCTTCGAAGCGGGCTCCAGAAGCTGATCTGGAGTACCCTCCGAATCTTCGGCCACCGTCACTATGATCGGAGGTGGAGGAGTTGATTTCAGAGCAGGCTTCGGCGGGGGCGCGACGATGGCCTTGGGGGGAGCTCGAACAGAAGGTCTTTTCTTCGACTTCTTTAGCAAAGCCATCTTGTCGGCCCCCTTCATCTGCAACACACTTTTCGTGGAAGCATCAGCCTTGGAAGGTTCGGGAAGAGGGCCGGTTGACGAACCGACAGACATTTCGGCAATTAGAACAGCCTCGTCTGAAGGAGAGTCGTCAGCGGCTGGGAGATGGATTGGCTCGACAAGGATCGGCAGTGGGGACAGGGCCTCTTCAGTATTGTTTGGCTTGAAGATGGTCACTACAACATAAAATAAAAGGATCATTATGAAAATCGAAGCAAAAGATCGGGTGAATAAGAAAACAAGGTCGGATAGATTAACTTACAACCGTGTTCGTAGAGCCAGGATTCGTTGGACACGATTCCTAGACCCCAATTAGTCTGCCTCAGAAGGGCGTAAAACTTCTTGAAGGCTGCCGAACGACTCTTCGGAAATTTGTTGACCTTCATGGGGACATCTTCTGGACCGGCCCAGTTGGGGAGAAGGTTAAGATCGGTTCCCCTCATGAAGAACCATTGTGAATGCCACCCCTTGTTGCTGGATGGGGTCTTCATGAAGGTGTCCCGTCCAGGAACACGGTTCAGATGGCGAAGGCCGGGCTCCTTTGACCGACCCACCGAGAACAGGACGAAGAAGAAATCCAGCCCGGGGGTGATGCCAGCCTCCTGGCAGAGGGCGATGAAGCTGATCAGCTGGATATAGGAGTTGGGAGCCAACTGGGAGAACCCGATCCCTACCAGGCAGAGGAAAGAGGAGATGAATTCGTGGAGGGGGAACCGAACCCCGTACCTTAGGGCATACAGATGGACGGCTACCCATTCGCCCTCGGGTCGGTGGTACATCCTCTCGCTGGCCTCGGGAACCCGAAGCTTGTATTCTTTGGGGATGTTGAATAAAGTTTGGATGTCCGACAGTTGAGAGTGGGTGATGGAAGATTTGGTGTTGATGACAGCGTAGTCGGTTTCCGAAGCGTAGAATTGGCGAATTCTGGTTTCGGCGTTCTCCGCGGAGAGTTCGACCGGAGTAGCCTCCAGCTCGATTTGGAGAAGGTCACCGGAGTTAAGAGTGGGAGTGCCGGCTGCTATGGTTGGTAGAGGACGAGGATCGCTGGAATCAGCCATTTATGGTGGGAAGAAGGGAAGAGAGGTACAAGACAAGAGCTTGGTGGAGAAATGGCACGGACTGAAGAAATCTGGAAAAATGAGTGTCTCGCCGGAAATCGCTCTTGCCGGAAAAGTTCGACAAAGATTCAAAATATTAAAGGCTCGAAAAAGTGACGCTGCTGAATGTTGGGGGGCTTATATAGCCCGTCTGGCACGGCTTCCAAAGGCGGCTATTTATGGCAGGTGGGCCCAGTTGTGAGAAAACGTGTACTAGCTCGCGGACCGAGGAGAAACCGTTTGGGTTCCCGAGACAACTCATCATTATGGCGTGACTATCCGAATTCATGTCCTTTCAAGTCTCGTGTCATAAATATCTTATAACAAGAGACTGGGGGGCAATGTTCGGGAGTGTTTTCCCGACCCTCTTTTGTTCTGAAGGCTTGGGTCGGGTCAAAGGAGGTCGGGCTCGTATGTTCAGAGATGTAAGATCGGGGTCGGTTACCCGATCCCAATAGGCTGGGGCCCGTGGTCATCGTGAGGGTTGAGTTCGGGCCTGTTGGGTTTGGCTATTGGTTTGGGCCTGAGCGTATGAGCAGTCCACATGCAGAGTTGGTGCGACAAGGAGTTTACGTGATTAAGGGCATCAACCCTAATCCTACGTCAACAAGGTAACTCTGGATGTAGTGATGGAAAGGGATTCCACTTGCACTTTTTAAGGAGATTGTGTTGGACCCAAATATGGTAGCTAACATATTTAGGAGTCCTACACTAATCCAAAGAAGAGGATACCAATGTGGTGGGAGCTCTATAAATACAAGGCCGATGTTACAATTAACAGGTAATATCTACTTTGAGCACTAAACATATAAACCTCCATTGTTAAACCTTGTGAACGGCATGTGCTTATTCTCACACCGGAGCTATCCCCCGGCGGTACGGCCGTCAAGCTTCTGTGTGATCTGTTATTGTGCAGGATTCAGCGCGTGGATTTTATGATTGGACGCGCGGACGAAACTTGGCGTTAACACATGGCATGGCCCTCATGTATGGGCAGGACAATTCATGGCATGACCTTTTATTATTCTGCAAACTACCATAGTTTTAAGCATCTTTCTTGTTTTGGACAATTGTATGGCACTGTGTTTTCCAACTTATATATATTCCTAAATAAACAATAATTAATGTTAGGTTTGGTCAATAATTATTGTTATCCACTACTCCTAATAGAATAATAGTAGTACTCACTCCGTTTCCTTTTTAGGAGAATTAAAAATATAATTAATATTTTGACTAATTAATTAAAATGATCTCAATATTATCTTGAAAAATAAACAAATTAATATTTAATGTTCACCCCTTCCATTCGTACTACTACTGTTTATTACTAACAACTTTCTCTCTCTAAAACTAACAAATAAATTTGTTTGTCAGCTCGCTCTGTTCGGCTGTTCCTATAAATCATCTCTCGCCTAACTCAAAACCACATACATTTTGATTCCCTTTCTCTTCCCCTAACTAAATAGTGATCATTTTTTCGGGCTCCGTCAGCATCATAATTAAGCTTAAGCAAGTGGGTTTGTGATATGGCTCTCAATTTGTTTGCTCCTACTGAAATCAAGTCTATCTCCTTCCTTAATACCTCGAAATCAAATCACCTACTTCTCAAGCTTCAAGGTGATTCCCTCTCTTTCTCAATAAAACAATTACTACTCTTCTTTACAACATGATTCTATAATATGTCGTGCCTGGGTTTTATTTTGTGATTTGAATGGTCGGTCGTCAAAGTTTTTGAAGTAATAATAATTGGGTTTCCTGTAGTTTCAAGGTTAACCAAGTTTACCCCATTTTTGTGTGGGATATTCCTTTTCGTTTATGATTGTGGTAAATCCGAGTACCGAGCTGAATTATAACTTTTTAACATGTAAGAATGATATTTTTTGTGCAATTTTTTTACTTTTAGCAGCTCAGCTTAATTGCTATATCTCCTTTTGGTTTTAGTCAACCAAGTTTACTATTTTTTTTTTTGATGTTATTAGCTGGGTTTGTATCTAAGAGGAAGGAGTTCGGGGCAACATTTGGGAGGAGAATCCAATGTTCAGTACAGCCGCCACCTCCAGCCTGGCCAGGAACGGCTGTTGTGGAGCCTGGTCGTAAGACTTGGGAGGGTCCAAAGCCCATCTCAATTGTTGGATCCACCGGCTCCATTGGAACTCAGGTGAAGGACTCCTACTTTTACATTGTTTAGGGAAAATGCTAAAAAGAAATAAAATCTATAATTTTCTCTACGCAATGAATCTATCAAACAGTTTCTTAAATATTTGTGCAGAACTCCAGATATATATTGATCATTCATGATTGGTATTCTAATTTTTTTTTTTAAATACCATGAGATGAAATCACCTTTTCTTGATCAAAGTTTGTTTTCATTTCATTCTAGTTTCTACTTTTTACTGATAAATAGGTAGTTGCTGGCACTCATGTGGTTTGTGCTTCTAATTTCATTAATTTCTTACAATTGTAAGTTGGTGTTCTACAGACGCTAGACATAGTTGCTGAAAATCCAGCCAAGTTCAGAGTTGTGGCACTTGCTGCTGGTTCAAATGTTACCCTTCTTGCTGATCAGGTGACAAATGAATAAAAATTTTCTTTTGTTGCAGTCTAAACTTAAATTGCCTTGTGCTTTCTAGTTGGATGAGTTACTTGACCTGATAATCCTACCAACTATATCATAAGACCCAACTCCTACTAATCTGCATTCCAGGTGACATAGGAGAGGTTTAACAGACTTATTTTACAGCTAGTTTAAGCTGAACTGTAGAATCCGTCTTTCTAATGAAAAAGTTAGGAAGTATATGAGAGAACTATTCTTGTATTCTGTGGAGCACTTAATGAGGGACTTCAAATCACAAGTACTTCTAATAATCTACTTGAAACAGATCAAAATGATGTAACTGAATAAACAAGGAGCATAGACCACGACTACCACCATCAGCGATACATTTCCATGCTTCAATGCAGTCATTGGCACCACAACCACTAACAAATCTGCCAGCTTTGCTACATGTGACACACTCAGTCAAGCTCCCATCACAATGCTACCATCGCCATCACCTTCACCATATGAAAATTGGCTGTATTATATCTACCAAAATTCTCCATGCTAGTTCAAACTTTGCTATCACTGAAGTTAAATCACCATCAAGAGTATCAACCACACCACCATCCCCACTGCCCCACCTGACCCATCCATCGGCTGACATTAGTACCCGTGTCTTAGTTCTTCTTCATTTTAATTTTTTTTATCAATATGCACTCCGGTTAATTTCAAGTTTAATTAGCAATTTTAGTGATCTATTTTGTTATATTTCTCAGAAAGTGATCTACTACTTCACCAAATCTTTTAATTTCAAATTTAATTAGCAATTGTAGTCTTACAGATTTCACCTCCAAAGTATGCCACTATGTGATGAATTCTTGTTTCGAATTTATTCCCATTAGCCCCGTGCACTGCATTTATAGTTGGAAGAAAGAAAATTTAAAGAAAGTCGAATAGGCATTGGGTTTAAATAATAAACTGGCAACAGAAGACCAATAACCATGATTGATTAAAGCTAATTGGTGCTTTGCACATGCTTGGCTACTTACTATTTGAAAGTTTGAAACTTTCAAAAACAATTAGGGTAGCATTTTAATGAAGTTTTTAATTGATATTCAAGTCAAAGGATGAACTCTTGAAATTCACTTATTACAATTCAAATAGTGACATACATATAAATGTAATATCTATTTTAATGAAGCTCAATATTGGCAATGATGAATATGGTTTGTACCCGAGCCAACTGATTAGTAGCTTTTGTGTTCATTCCCCAAGCTCTGAGAATATTTACATGTTCTGTGTCACAGGTCAAGACATTCAAACCTCAGTTAGTTGCTGTTAGAAATGAGTCTTTAGTTGATGAACTCAAGGAGGCTTTGGCAGATGCTGATTACAAGCCTGAAATTATTCCTGGAGAGCAAGGCGTCATTGAGGTTAGCTACCCATCTTTTCATTACCTTTTTGCTTTATTGATAAAAGTTGGTTGCATTACTTGGTGGTCATTACTTACATTTTTATGTCAGGTTGCCCGTCATCCAGACTGTTTTACTGTGGTAACAGGAATAGTTGGCTGTGCTGGTTTGAAGGTAAAACTGTTATTTCTTTTATTCGTGTGTATCTACATATATATTGATCATTTAGTCAGAGTAAGAGTATGCGCTTCTGTGATTTGTAGTACGAATGTTATCATTCTTAGTATGTACTAAAGTATTAATCACACACAAAGGAAGCAGGAGTGGCATATGTGTTCTTGTATTTATGAGTGTACATCTGGACATTCATGCATGTAAAGAAACAAAGTTATACATACATTTATAAACTGCATACTTATTTACTGATGCAGACATGATCATTTACACGTACTTAAAATTTAATGTGCATAATGACTTCATGTGCATATGTTTGTTGTTCTCATTGTTTAGCATGAAGAATCTGTAACAACTTATAAATTATAAAGGGTTTTTCTTTTTATTAACTAGGTCCCCCCCGCGCCACCGTTTTAAGGTAGACCAAATAATTTTGTTGTCTTCACTTAACCTACTGCAAAAACATAATAAACAATGGGAAACACATAGCACATAGTTCTATGTGCAATAAAACCTGTAACAGAAATAGCACGTGCCATCGACAGTTTCATGAAGATTTTCCAAAATAAGTTTCATGCTTGCCACGTGCTTCTGGATAAGTTAGATGGCTATTTCATTAAAGTAATATTGTTTATACTTAATAAAAATGGTTAAATACTTCTCCGTAATTAAGTTGGAATATTTTCATTTTTAGCCTACGGTGGCTGCTATAGAAGCTGGGAAAGACATCGCCTTGGCTAATAAAGAGACACTAATTGCTGGGGGTCCCTTTGTCCTTCCTCTTGCGCATAAGCATAAAGTAAAGATTCTTCCTGCTGATTCAGAACATTCTGCTATATTCCAGGTATGATCAGCTACTGATAGCTACATATATTTTAGAAAAGTTTGTTATAATGCAGAGATTTCGATCACTTTTGACGGTTAGCAGTTAATACGAGGCCATTTACAGGGTTATGCTAACCGCTATTTTGGGAATTGCATTCGGTTGTGTAAGATTATTATCCTAGCTGATTATAAGATCTAACTGTGATGCCCTTGCTTCAGTGTATTCAAGAATTGCCAGAAGGTGCTCTTAGGCGCATAATATTAACTGCCTCTGGTGGAGCTTTTAGGTATATAATTTTAAGTTTTGTGTTTGAATGTAATCTATCTGTAGCCACTATCTTATCCTTTTCAATCTAGAAAAGAAAAAGAACAAATTGTAAAGAATGTTACTACATTGTACTGCATAGCTCCTTTGCAGTAATTTGTTGAAGTTTTTACTTCCATACCTGCAATCATCCAGTGGACTCTAGACCTTGACTGATGTTCTCCTTCATTATTTTTTCTATACATATATTCCCTCTACATTGTACAATTTTTTTTAATGTATAATAATTATCTTTAGTTCTTACCTTGAATAGATCACTTCTTTTACTTTACATAACTATCTCTTAAGTACTTATAAATTTTCAATCTCTTATTTTTTTACAGATAAGATCTAGTTTCTCTTTTGCAATGTTATTTTTCCGGTTACTTTCTATTCTACTCAACTTCGACTTCATAAAACTCTTGGAATGGTTCCATGAACTTAACTTTGATAATAGGTCCAATATAACAGATTAAGATTCATTTATCTAATGATGATAGGGACTGGCCTGTGGATAAACTAAAAGAAGTTAAAGTAGCTGATGCTTTGAAGCATCCTAACTGGAATATGGGGAAAAAGATAACTGTGGACTCTGCTACACTTTTCAATAAGGTAATTTATTTTTTCCTGGCTGCATTTCACCGGCAAGTACCGTCGGCTCCCCACCATCTGTGTCTCTTCCATCTATCTCCCTCTCTCCATTTTTGTAACTACTAAACCTTACAAATTTGATATGAAACATAAGTAGGATTATTTTTGTGTTTGAAAAACTATAATTAATTATATTATTTTGACAGGGTCTAGAAGTTATTGAAGCTCACTATCTTTATGGGGCTGATTATGATAATATCGAGATTGTCATTCATCCGCAGTCTATCATACATTCAATGATTGAGACACAGGTTTACACTATCTTTCATTTTGCTTACTTCTGTCGTCTTCAGTTATGTTTAAGATTTCATGTGTACTTTTCGATTAACTTATTTAATTTAAATTGGTAAGGTACCCAGCATGTTGCATCTGACAGCAAGGAATCTCTTATTCTTTTGTTTATTAATCTATGCAGGATTCATCTGTCCTGGCACAACTGGGGTGGCCTGACATGCGTTTGCCAATTCTCTACACATTATCCTGGCCAGACAGAATTTACTGCTCTGAGATTACTTGGCCGCGGCTTGATCTTTGCAAGTAATACCACATTCTTCTTTCTAATCCTGATGTTCAATCTACTTAAATTTATATGGTTGCTGCATTTAGTCGTTCTTTCACTTGTTAGGTCACTGCATTTAGTCATTCCACTGTTATCTTCTACATTTTTTAATTTATTCTATTTTCTTTAAGACATTGTACTTGGATGTGAAGTTAAAGAACTATCTTCGAAAGTCATTGTCAGATATGTAATTTTTTTAAAATTTAAATGTGTTGATACAGGCTCGGGTCCCTGACATTTAAACATCCTGACAATGTTAAATACCCATCTATGGATCTGGCATACTCTGCTGGGAGAGCTGGAGGCACTATGACCGGAGTTCTTAGCGCAGCTAATGAGAAAGCTGTCGAGATGTTTATCGATAAAAAGTATGTACTTTAAATTCTTATACTAGTATTATTTGTTATTTTCCGTTTTTGATGGTTCTACCTTCTTCTTACTCGGGAAGATCATTTTGAGGATTCTAGGTACACCTTGCAAACATGTTGAATCAATATAGGGCAAACCCATTATTTTCACATGTAAAATATATTTTTATTGTTATATATATATATACTGGATCAACTGTGGTGGCGTAAAATACAAGGCTTGAGCTAGACATCTACATTGAAATATTACTACCTCCTAGGTTAGTACATGTGTCACATAAACTTCTCAACGGAAGTGCTAAAGCTAATGAGGGAGTGTAAAACACTCTTCCGAATAGATGCTGGCTTAGTTGCTATATGAGTGTATGCTAAGATCTGCCATATTTTCAACATATGCATGAATAAATATCGTAAACCTTTTACTTATTTGAGAAGGTATTATATCTAAGAAAGTTTCATAGGAAGTAATCATTGATCATGTAAAACACATAATTGACAAATTATCCGTATTAGTCCTGATTTAAGTTATACTTGTGCACATTTGAAATGGTTCCTGTATATTTAAAATCTATTGCCCTTTTAACATTTTTCTTCTACTCGTAATAATCATTCTTAAACTTCTTAATTGAGTCGTGTTACCTTCTTTGGTCACTGTCTCTGAGTATCTTGCATGGCAGTATTTTCCATGGAAGTTCCAGCTAATGAATTGTTTTCCAATTTTCAGAATAAGCTACCTCGACATATTTAAGGTTGTGGAGCTAACGTGTGAGAAGCATCAGGAAGAGTTGGTATCATCGCCTTCCCTAGAGGAAATCATACATTACGACTTGTGGGCACGAAAATATGCTGCCAGTTTGCAACCTGCATCATCTGGCTTGAGTTCTGCTCTCGTATGATTTTGCACTTTTCCCATTGGCTTGGTAATGTTCTATATGATTTGAGAGTTACCCCATTGGCACGAAGAAGATATCAACTTGTGAATGGGGTGATAATAGGGCATCTATACCAACTTACCAAGGGCTGTTGGGATAAAGCGGTTGTACCATATTTGAAAAAGAAATATATTATTACATCTATAGGCTTTATATGAATAAATTCATTTCTTTTCTTGGTCAAATGAAAGTAATATGGAACTCATTTTAATTTGGAGCTAGTTAAAAAACCTGAAACAAAAGGAGAGGCTGTGTTCTAAAATAGAAAGCTGCTTTGAAAATGAAAAATATTGTGTGCATAGGCTACTGATTGAGATTGGCATTAAGATGGTAGGTATAAAGTACATACATGTGCATGCCACGTAAATTCATATATTATGTTCTGCCCATTTGACATACCGGTGGGGTTCTTGTGAACATGGCAAACTGATTCACTGTCATATTCACCCTCGTTGCAAAAATAATAATAAAAAATATAATTTCACCAAATTAGTTCAAGTGTCGAGGCACCAAAAGTTAATACTCCATTGTGTACACACCACTACTGTGTAGTGGAGGAGTGGATGGTGGGTGTTATATCATCCATGAAATTAAGCGCAAAAAAGAGAATGTTTTCGAATCTTCTTTTATTGTGGGTAGGGCCAGGGGCAGGGGCTTAAAACTACTCGGTACAACATTATATAAAGAGAGTGTTTTCAAAGGCTTATAGAAACCCAAGAAATATTATAGTACCTGATTTTGTGGGAACTTTGCAGTGCTTTCTATACTCACCACTACTCCAAAACAAAAAAAAATAAAGAAATAAATACCCCATATGCTTCTCGATCTTTATGGGGATGTGTGAAAGCTAGAGAAGCCAAAACCAAGCTCTGTTCACTTTCTAGTACTCAAATTTGATGAATGCATTAAAGTTTGCATTATGACATACTTATTTTGATAATATATTTACTATTAATAAAAATAAATATTTAAGAAATTATGTCTAAATGTATCAAATACAGTAGTAAAAAAGAAGATGATTTTTAGTTAATAATCGCATCATATTTACTTAAAAAGTTTAAACGAGTCTAAGTCCCTGACACTGACCTCTGCACTGCTTGCCAGTCGTCAGTCTAGTATACTAGTATTGGTATTGGTAGCTCCCACTCAATTTTGGGGTTCCTGCAGTGGAGAGAGATTAAAGGCAAATACTTTCACTTTTTTGCGCATTTTCCAAGTTTGGTCGGCTCATCTCTCTTCTCATGGTCATGGCCTGTCTGGCTGGTAGCCTTTTGTAGTGGAAAATGGAAATTCCAAGGCCAAAATAATCTCCAGAAAGACCAAACTTTTTTAATTTCTTAATTTTTATTATATAAATATATAAAGAGATGATTATCAACTAGTTTTGTTATTAAAATTTTATTCAAACCGGATCAAATTACTACTTTTGGCTGGGCTGGACGGGAAAGTGTAGCCCATGATTGGAGATGGTAGTTTAAATTTTCCTTCGTCACCCAAAGGAGGTGGTTAGTGTTGTTGCGTATTGTTAAATTTAATTGTTTCTATCATTAATTTATCCGAATGAAATAATATTACTACTATGTCTTTGATTAATATATATTAAATAGAATGCATATAGGGGACAAATGAAGATTGTAGTTACATACATAATTTTATTAGGAAAAATTCTAACACAGACAAAGAATTCACAAGAGTAGGACAGGTAGGGGAGTATTTTTAATCAACAGAACAAAAAAAAGGGTAAACAAACATTTGGTACTTTCACTTCTTTAACGTTTGATTTGGGGTAGGGTACTTACTTTGAGGTTATAGTTGGAAAAATAAGACATACTCGTTAAAAAAGGAGTGCTAATTTAATACTTCCTCATTTCCTTAATATAGGAGGTCGTTTTAGAGTTGTGCACAAGTATTAAGAAAATGATTGTATAACATTAACTATAATATCAATTGTCTATTTTGCCCTTGTATTGGAAAAAGAGAATGTTATTTATTGGACATAAAATAGTGAGAGAACCAAAGTTACATTTAATACTTGGGGTAATATTAGAAACTAAGTAATTAATGCTTACTTGAAATTCTAAAACGACTTATATTAAAGAGCAAAAATATTTTTCTAAAACGAATTATATTAAAAAAGAACGGAGGGAGTAATACTTATAGTTGTCGTAAAGTACTACTACTACTACTGTTCTGGTTTAGCTGTTGATATCAAAGATTATTCTTCTTTACTAGTCTTAATCAATAGAATTATTCTTCTATTCGGTGATTGATTAACTTTTCAAATTTGGGCATTACTACTTTAATTACAACGTCAACGTCCATTTACAGATAAAAGGATGAGGATACAGGATACAACACAATATATTAGTATTAATTTTAAACTTCGTTAGTATTATAAAACGATCATCAAACAATAATTGAACTCAACTTTCATTATAAAATGGAAATGAAGGAGGAGGAGGAGGAGGAGAGTATTTGCTAGTTTTTGGACTACCAAAACTAACCCAACATATATCATATCATTGCATTGCATGCTTCAATTTGTTATAATCATATATCAAATAAAAAGTTTGGGGAGGAGCACTTGACATTTGACCATAAATATATGAATATTCTTTCACGACACTACACTCGCGACGGGAGTGATTAGTATGAAATTAATTTTGATAAATTGATTAATATAAAATTATCAAAATATAATTTCTCTTTTTACGTATTAACATTACTGTATTGGTCAATTTACCAACTTACTCTTAAGTTAATTTCACATTAATCAGATCCACACTTACAGTGACAGCGGGCTGGCCAGGTCTAAGGGAAAAAAAGAAAAGCATTCAGACGTGTACAACAGTTCACCCAAGAATACTTAAAAACAAAACATGATTTTAATAATCATAATACTCCGTAATAATTATTATTATAGTACTAGTATTAAAAAAAGAAACCACACTCAAAACATCATCACTTAATTGTACAATTTGGAAACTGTTGTCTATTGCTTAATTAAAACCCTAATGCAAGTGCAAGTAACCGAGTAATAATCACAAGTTCAATCTCCTCTCTTAACTTCAGAAGGGATGTAGATTCCTGCTCACCCCGCTCACGTTAGCAAAAACCCCTACCATATCTTTCTTGTGAGGCAAATACGACCGTCGTTGATCGCTTACTCCTTCTCCGATGACTCCATTGGGGTGCTCGTTCCCTATGATTTTCGCAGCTTCATTCATGCCTTTCTTAACTTTCGTCTCTCTCTTTCTGTTTGAAGGAGCTAAAAAGACCAAAGTATCCTTGCCCTCGCTGTTGCTCCTGTAAAGAAGGTCACGAAACTTCCACCTCTTAGACGAACCGGTCGAATTGCTCTTCTTACACCTTCCCGCCGACTCCTCCTCCGCCTTGGGCCTCCAGACGCAATAAGTTCCCACCGGGACTCCGTCGAGCTCATCCGCTTCCGACGAAGAGCACGAAGCGGAATCGCGCTCCCGCTCTTCAATAAAAAGCTTTCCCAACGGAAGTCGGGCCGGAATTGAAGTTTTGGGCGTCGCGGAAGAAACCGAATTATCAACTTGAACATCATCAGCAAATAACAAATCTGTGTTGAAAAGTGGATATACAGGTCGGATCTGACCGTTATAAAAGATTTGGTCGGCCGGAATTGGAGACAAATCAGGTTCCCTGCACGGAATAGCAAACTCAAATTCTTCTTCTTCCTCTTCCTCTTCCTCTTCATCATCATTCTGATCAGATTCATGGTTGTAATTGTTTAATTGTTGTTGTTGTTGTTCTTCTTCTGTTTGGAGGTGGAATAAGTAGTCGTGGTCGAAATCATCATGAGAGTGGAGCTGAAACTCTTGGACAACTCTAGCAGCAATCTGTGCGAGTGTATCTGAAGAAGAATAAGTGTTAAAGCTCGGGGAATGCGAGATTACTGTATCGGACTGCATGATGGAGGTCCAGGTCCAGGTCCAGGTCCAGGATCAATTAATTAAAGAGAGAGAAAAATGAAAATAGAGTAGTGTTGTGAACTAGTGGACCTCTGCAATTATGCTGGATATATTATATTATAATATAATAATATAGAGGGAGGGAGGGAGGGAGGGAGGGAGAGGGAAACTAGTTTGGTTGGTTGGTAAAGGTGACAGAAAGTGTGAAGAGAGAGATTCTGGATTGATTTAAGGAAGGATATATAGGTGCGAGTGGTTGTGGAAATTGGTTATCAGTTGAAGCAGACTGCAGACCGACTGGAGAGAAATTAAGAGCGCTTTGCTTTCTATGTGGCGTGGCGTGGCGTGGCGTGGCGTGGCCTGGGCCGTGTCTATATAGAAATAGAAATAGAAATAGAAATAATTAGGTGAAGGTTGGCGCAGTTTTTTTTACTTTTTTGTGGTGTGAACCCGGCTGGAGCGAGGAGGGGACTTTAGTGCCAAAATCACAGTTTTTAATTTACTTTTAGACTATAAAATTATTTTGAAATTTTAAATTCACAAGACGACTTTGGAAATTGTGGGTTTGGTTTTACAATCTGAACGGAAGAAAGGATGGATAGTTATGGTATGTTGTTTGATTTTAGTAATTGGTAGTAGTAAATGTAACCACCTCTCTCTTTGGAAAAATATAGTATGTAACAGCCTCTCTCTAGTTTTCAAATTATGAATCAAGTTTGGTCCAATACAATTATATAAGAAAAAAATTGAACGTACACAACTATTTTAAGTTTCAAATATACATATTTTACTATCGTAGGGTGGTAGTCACTAAGTGATAATAGAATAATGTAAAAACGTAGAATGAATCCTCAGATAGTAGAGTAATAAAATTACTCAATTTTACTATCGTAAATTGTGTATATTTGGAAGTCTGCACAGTTACGTAACTCCATTAATCCCATTATATAATTAGCATAAATTTGAAAGAAAAGTTGGTCCACCTAAATAAATTTTGTATAGGAGAGGGAAATTAAGGAAAAACTAGCCAGCATGTACTTGGATAGATCCAATAAAAAGGCAACGATGTATGAGCTGAACTCATATTATTTATTACTCATGATGTTGATGTTACTTGTTACTATATTTATTTATAATACTCATATTAGATGTTTGATGTGATTGAAGCAATTGAGGAAATCGTCTTATTATGAATACACATTTTCAAGTCAAATTGGATTTTTATAATTTTCTTACAGATCGAGGAGAGAGAGTAGTAATAGTGAAGTTTAAAGACGATGATATGTTGAGCTGATTAATTTTTAAGGAGTAGAAGTGATCTATCTAGCGCAGCAGTGAACTACACAAACGTACGTACGTACGTACTGCCACTGCATCATAAAAAAATTGCAAGTTGCTGCCATGGGAAACTCCACCACCTGCTTGGAAGACGGAACAAGAATAATAATAATAATAATAATAATAATAATAATAATACAAATAAAATAAAAAACAGCTAGATAAAAAGGGGAGGGGGCAGGTTATAGTAACAACAGCAGCAACAATACAAACATTAAAATGATGAATCTTTAGTAGAAAGGCAAAATGTAACTTCTTCAACTTCTTTTTTGCTCTAGTATTACATAGAAAGAAAAGGGAGGGAGCCAGAAAGTTGTAAAAGAAGGCTGGTTATTATTAGTGGCTTGAACAAAAAAGAAAAGCCATATTTTTGGTCAACATCACAACAACATTAATGTTTTGCAATGGAGTATTTTGCCCCACCTTAGCTCCCTACTCACTACACTACACCACATCACACCGTCTAGTCTAGTCTCAGAATCCAACCATTAGCAATTCAATTCAATTCTCCTCTCATTTTCTGTTAATCAAGGAAGGAACAAGTTGATGAATTTGAGCACCAATCTTCCAACAACCCCCAACTTAGCCCTTCTGCCTGCAAACGGATATTCTTCCACGCCACTTGCCTGCTGAACATCCACTTGATGCTTCAAGTTGCTGCAAAATCAATTTCACATTTATTAGGGATCAAAACCAACAAAACTTGCACATTGGCAAGTACTATATATATATACATGTTGACAAGTACTATATAGTACATTACAAGGGGAAGGGGGGGGGGGGAGGGAGGAACTAAGGGGCTACCATCCACCATCTACAACTTAAGCTAGAAAAAAGAATGATGAAATCTGCACCACCAATACTCAAAAACTACGTCCCAGAGTTGAACTTTGACAAGAAGTCAATAAAAACAACATAAAGTCCAGGGAAAAAAATCTTCTGCCAAAGAACTAAAGAATAAAAAACGTATTCCACAATGTCTACAATTATGTTCCTTCAAAGAATCCACGAACAAGGAGAATTATCTCTCATACAGCATGATCTCTTTGGAACTCTAAACACCCCCCCCCCCCCGGCGCCCGAAGCACCCAAAAGCTCCACCACTAAACAAGGCATCACCCACCTTAACCCCCCATAAGGAGAAAACCATAGACCACAAGAGGTGAACAAGCTCACAATGAAGAAACAAATGATCAACAGCAATCCTTTCTATACACGTAGCACCAATTAACCAAAAAGTGAGACTCTCAAGGCACCCCTACTCCAAATATTCTGCCACGGAAAGGTCGACTAGACCACAATGAATTCTATAGTAAGATTTGACTAAAACCTACCACTGTTAGGGTCTCTAAAATGGAATGAATCCGCTCAATCGACTAACAGGCCAAATTCCCTCAAAAACAAGTAAACAACAAACGCTGTGACACCTCATACAATTCGGGGTATTTTTGAAGTGTCACTTTTAAAAAAGTTGTCTGCCAAGTGCCAAGACATCTACCCATCCTCCAAAGAAATAATATGCAACTATTGCATCCCGATTGAACTGCAATAGAGAATAAATTTGCGAAAGAAACTCCCAAGGCTCTGATGTCGAACCCAAACATCTTTTTTCAGAACTAGATCCGCCAACCAACCCCAAGCACCATGGAGGAATATCTCAAAAACTCCTCCCATCCTCTAGCAATTCCATTGAAAACCAACCTGTTAAGTGATCATGTCTCTTTCGTAATCCAACCAACTCCTCCCATACCCTAGCAATTCCTACAACAAACCAAACCCATAAAGTAATCAAGTCTCTTTGGTAATCTAACCACATGTTCAACCCCAAATCTCGCTCCTGCCACCCTTCTCTGAACAATATCTGCAGGCAATTTTCCTTGCAAAATAGTAACTTCCCAAAATCTCTTACACTCAACCCACCATGACTCACTGAGACACATACATGACCCCAAGTAAGCAAATAATATTTTCCCCGTCGTTGTAAGCAGGTTGAATATTTATGAAAATAATGATAAACTACTAAACTAATGGCTTATTCTTCTAAATGAAATCAGGTAGCAAAACTTGCACTACAACATGGCTCTGAATTAAGGTGAAGATGTCAAACTCAAAACTGGGTCAGGCAAACAAAAAACAGCTAAAATGATTATAAATTTGATACGTTACCATGTCAAATTATTCAAATCCTAGATTTAGATATTGTGTCAAGAACTAACATCACCAGAATCAATCTTAGAGTGAACAATCCTATTTTTTGAAAAAAAATCTACCCCAAGGCATAATATTTCTCAATGGTGTTGAAAGATATCTATGATACGAGAGACTACACTAAATGATGAAAGATACTCAGAACCAATATGACTATACGAGATGTCCGTCAGCGGACTTTACAACAATGTGAACCAAGTAAAATTGACAGTCCGTCTGCAGAGTAAAACTTCACACAATCGCATAATATTCAATGGGGGTTTCAGCGCTAAACTTGAAGAGGCAAAGGTTAGTATCACAACTCCATATAGACTTAAGAAAACCATATCTAAATTCTTATGCAAGTTCTGACAGAAAACGTAAAGGAATTACCATGAATTGAGTACAAAGGTCGATTGATATTCATCAAAACAATTAAGGAAAAAGTATTGATATTCATCAAAACAATTAAGGAAAAAGTATCTGCCAATATATAAGATTTTCAATTAAATGAGTTTCAACTCAACTTAGCGACGCTTTTATCCCAATTTATAAGATTTTAAAACATCTATATGTGTGCATACCATGTCTCTGAAAGATTTTATGACTGTTGTCAACAACTTGTCTCCTGCTATTTGTCTCACTCGCTGTATCAATTCATGCCGCGAGATCTTATTTTCCTAGAGAAGAAATAAGAAACAAGGTTACAAAACAATGACAAAAAAAGGCACTCCATTTATTTAAAATATCTAAGTACTTACTCTATTATCACGGTGATGCTTTGCAATCAAATTGACTGTATCAGGAGGTAAGAACTTTGAAAGTGCAGAAATTAGAGTTGGAAATGGCATCCAAGGTGAGGTTGGTTTCCTCATGGGAACCTGGATCCTTTGACAATCTGAACAACCAAAAATGCCAATGAAGCTTATACAGACTTATACAGAAATTCGACAAGTTTAATAATTCTGGAATCAATTCAATCTAATTATCACTCACCTTTAGAGTAAGAATGAGCTCTGAAACTGATAACAAATTCTGGTAAAATGTGAGTATTCATGTTGGTACTCCAAACAATATATTTCTTGGGAGATAATAAGTTGTCAACTCCAGAATCGAATTCTTTGGAATTTGGATAATACTGTTCAGAACCAGGATGAACAAGTTCCATCCTCCCCAAGAGAACACGACAAAGTAAAAGATGACTTAGCCCATCCTCATCTTTCATTGAAGATTGCACACTGCAAAACGAGAAATTTTAACTTTATCACATATCTTTCATCTCTTGCTAAGAGCTTAAAATGGTAGATTATGAAAAACATTAATGAAAACATTCAAATGAAAATTATAAACAGAACTCGCGGAAAACTTGATTACCTTTCAACAGGAGAATCAACAGAGGAGAGATAAACACCGCAACCATAGGAGTGATTGCTTTCAGCTTTACCACAATGACCAAAACCATGTGAAATAATCCTGCTAATCTCATCCTTGGAACCACCATACCAAGCATACTTCACATTTGCGTCACCTCCGCACTTTCTTCCCATGGCTCTCTCAAATATACAAAACGACTGAAACCGGGCTTGATTGGTAAACCCAGAAAAGGGATTCCTATAAATGGCCTCTACCTTTGTATTCATTCCTAGATTGCCCAAACCCGAAATAAGCCTGAGACTAACTGTTTCATACAGTCTTTCTCCTTCATCCACCTTGATCAATCCATTATCAACAGATTGAATTTCTTCGTTGTTGGAACCAGAAATCCCACTTTCACAGTCAGAAACTGAGGGGTATTGATAATCATGATCAGTTCCCGAGGAAGAATCTTGTTCAATACCCGAATGCATAAATCGATTGTCAAATTCTTGTATGCTTGTGTATTTATCTGATGCTAAAAGCTTAAACCCATTTACAATTCCATTAGTAGTTCCAACTGGAATTGAAGAAAACTGATTCTGCTCTGTGATATTCTCCATCACAGACGACGAAAGCTGAAGTATACAGATGAAGAAACCTAAGGAGCAAGCTTGAATTCTATGTAAGACAACACTAAACAATTCTGTGCGTCTTAGTTTTACAAAAACCAATATGTAATCTAACTTGAGAAAAGAACAATATTGTAGAGGTTGAGCTACAAAATAATATGAGCACTAAATGACATTGGTAATCGAATTGTGATTCGAAGTTTAAAAAAAAATTAGGGAAAGAATCTGTAATGCTTGTCCTAAACTAACGGTATAAAAAAGTATAGTCACAGACAAATATAATGAAGAATGAATAGCAGAAAAATAGGGAAAAGAGAAAAATTGCACAAATCTAAATTGGATGGAGTAAATTGAAGATGAATCAAACCTAGCTGAAGCTGAAATTAGAGGATATGAAACTAATGTAGTCGACTTGAAAGCTTTGTAAGAGTTGGTACAGAAGATATACAGCTGAATCTGGCTGATCTTTCCTATATAGACATGGAGTAGGGTTACTTGGGGAAGAGGATTTAGGGAGGCGGCAGGTAGTTGTTTTATACAAAAACTATCGGAGGACCACCGCCTAGCCACACGTTTTATTCCTTCTCTCTTTATATATGTAATTAATATATTTATATATATGAGTTGGGGCGGTGCGGCCGCAAACTGTTTTATGGGCCGTCGGTTTGACACGGCAAGTTGGTGGATGGACAGGCAGTTAATACATTTCCGGCTTTATTTATAATGGATTGGATTGGATAACTTCTAAACCCCTGATGTTTTACTTAAATAAAAAAATCCTTTTGATTTTCCAATATAACCCAATTCGGTCCGCGTCGTGAGCCACGGGATTGGGCATATGCCTATCAGCCTATACGTGCATTTGTTTGTTTGTGGTTCAATTTCCGACCTTATTAGTTATTATTGTTATTATCATTTCTTATTTGTATTTGTAGATTTGTTCCATTGATCGTCTTTAAATAACTTTTATGAGAATTTTCAGTAAATTATCAACTGAAGATTATGGTATTAAATTAAAATTGAAATTCAATGATATTTATATATTTTTATTGTCGTGTGGGGTCATGAATTTTTTTTTTGAATTTTTAAATGTTTTATTTCGTCTATTTTCATATGTATTTTTGATATTTTTATATGATCCTCTCTCACGTGAGTATAGAGTAAATTCCACTTTCACATGAAAAAAAATTATGTAAAAATATTAAAAACATATATAAAAAGAATAATGCTAGAGACACAAACTATTCTACAAATATTTTACAAACTGTTGATGTGGCATACTCCACCTCAGCATATTGTGTGGAGCCGAAAACTATATTGAAGAAATTTGTTGATCAATATGCTGAAATGGAGTATGCCACATCAGCAGTTTGTAAAATATTTAAAAAATAATTTGTGTCAGTATATAGCATCACTCATATAAATATATTGATTCCCTTAAACTAGGGGTGAACATGGTGCGGTTTGAAGCTCAAATCGCATACGAAACCGCTTAGGTGCGATTTGAAAAATTCAAAACCGCACATGAAACCATTTGTGATTGGTGCAGTGCGTTTTTGAACCGTACGGTTTGGTTTCATTTGGTGCGGTTTCGGTTCCAAAACCAATTGAAATAATAAATCCGTAAAATAGTTAGCAAAATCATTCACGCAAATGTATTATGCAGTGAACACAATTATGGAACTAATTTAGCAAAATAGATCCAGGCAGGCAACAATTATATGGTTAATTAATACTATGTTATCACATTTGATTTAGGAAATATCAAGCTATTCTTGATTTGCAAACATAATTGATACTAGTTATTCGTCATTAAACTCTGCAATATATGTCTTCTAAAATAAAATGAGGAGAATATTTTATAGTACAGAAATTATATATACTTGTAGCAAATTTGAGAAAACATGATAATTATTTGGTGCGGTTTTGGTTTTATGAGTGCGGTTTTAACTAGTAATCAAACCGAAACCATAAATTTGATTTTTCAACCCATCTAAAACCGCCACATACGCCGGAACCGTTGGTGCGGTTTTAATTAGTGCGATTTGTGCGATTTTTAGTACGGTTTCAGTTCCAATTTAATTACTTACTCAGCCCTACCTTAAACTATTCAATTGAGCTTATGACCTGCGAACCCAATCACTTGTAGTTAGATCCAAGTAACATCACATGTATAATTCAAAGTACCCTTCTCATACCCGTCCGATAATGTATATATAACTCCCACATCCGATCTGACCCGACAAGTACCTTATACCTTGGGGTGTTCAAATTAACCAGTTTTTTTCGATTTTTTGATTTTTCGGACCTAACCGGTCGGTTCGGTATAAAAAAGAACCGGTCGGTAAGGTAAAAAAAACCCGGTATGTACCGATTGTTCGGTACCGATTTCAGTCCGACGTTTTTATAGTTCGATTTTACCGAACCGGACCGGTATATTCCAATTTTTTAATTTTTTATTATTATTAATAATAATAAAATAATAATTATAATAATAAAAATAATAATAATATTAATAAAAATAATAATAAAAATAATAATTATATTAATTTTCGGTAAGAACCGATACCGAACCGGTACTGTCGGTTCGATATACCGGTCCAACCGGTACCGGTAAATAAATTGGCTACTATCGATATTCGATACGGTACGATTCAAGTCAGTCCGGTCCGATTTTTTACCGATAAACACCACTACTTATACGTACCCCATCCCGGCTTTCCCCCATTTACCAAATTCTTTCCTTTCCCCCAAATTAATTTCTTTCAGTTTTTTTTATATTACTTTTGTATAACTATTTCAGTTCAGAATAAAACTATATGTAATATT
The DNA here is from genome assembly GCA_016801055.1 of Panax notoginseng. Taxonomy (NCBI): domain Eukaryota; kingdom Viridiplantae; phylum Streptophyta; class Magnoliopsida; order Apiales; family Araliaceae; genus Panax; species Panax notoginseng. Next base: position 30,415,320 of record CM029013.1, on the reverse strand, counting down.
TTTATTACCAACACCACATTGTATTACAAATGCTATAAATTTTGAATTAAATTACTTGAATAGTTATATATACAAAGATCTAATTTTGAAATTCATTTTATATATTAGAGGTTGGGTATATCCCATAACTTACCCTGATCGGACGAAATTATAAGGCTTACACGTGGTTTTTCAGGCTTCATGAATAAATTGCACCCCCCCTCCCCTAAGGTTTTCTATACCAAAAAGAAAAATATGATCTTAAGATTTGTTTTTGTAATATTTCTGTTTTCAACATAATTATTTGGAAATTTGATTGAACACAAGTTTTCATTTTGAATCAATCAATAACTTATGCACATCTTTCATTGAATTTAATTACAAGTATTTTCCTTTCTTTTTGTTTTTAATTAGTAAATGACTTGTTAAACTTTCAAGTAGAAACATTGACACTTAAAGTTTTCTTCTCGAGAGTAAGTAGGGGTAGGGGTAGGGGTAGGGGTAGGGGAGAAGAAAGAGAGCGAGTAGAAATATTGGAGGTTTCACATAATTAAAGCAAAATTGGGGAGCTATTCATTGACCACTATATACAATGTAGCAATCATAGTAGTAACCAGTTGCACCCAAAATTTGCCTCAGAATCTGATTCAAGGAAATACTTAGCAAAACTGTACAATTACAGAGATAAAGAGCCGCATCAACAATTTGACTGGAGCAGTTCGGTGTCCCAAGCTGTGACAATCAAGAATTACTACATCCAAGATCCCCATCCAGGAAACATTTCACACAGTCGATCAGGATCAATAGCATCTTGTATAAGTTGTTGAACCTAAGAAAAAAAATATTCAGATAACCTTGTCGTGAAAGAAATAAACATAATTTAAATAGCACCTTCAATGTTCCAACCAAATAGCACCAGATCATCGTCAGTGTTCCGACCAAATAACCTTTCTTAAGACCATATTCCCCAATCTAAAATGGAAGCATAACTTATACATGTAACCATAATTCAAGTAGAGCAAAGCAAACTTATTAGAAGGCTGTGTTAGCAAATCAAATCTTAACCCCAATAATACCAAATAAGAAAACAGAAATTTTTGATGCAAAAGCTAAAATGTTTGGCCAAACTGCCAGTTGGTGATCAGGTGTGAGAAAAAGTCATCACAACTTCAAGAGGATCAGTGTCCGGGTGTCTAGACTCATCCCACAGTGCAAGCAAATCCGGTAATTGGGTTTTGCTCTTCGGAGGAACGAAAACGAAAAACTGTAACTTCTCACTCTCCTAGGTTTAGTTATGCCAAAGAGGGGGAATTGTACATGTACGTAACCAACAAGCACAGCTCATCAAAGATTTGGCCAGTGACGAGAGTGGTTTGATGTGAATTGGGGGAACTTAATGTTACTATAGCTAATGAAAACAAGCTACCCATAATTTGATACAATTTCCAAAGAATGTATCGCTTCAAAAATGAATGTCTCCTCCTGTCATTTTTAATCTGGAAACAGTTTTTGGGAAAATATGATACTATTACAATTTCCGTCATAATAAAAAATCTATAAAATTAAAGCAATCCTGCAAGGATTGAAAACCTGACAAAATTGCAGTGAAAAGGTAGTTCGATGACCACCTTCTCTCTTAACATTTATGCACTATATACAGCATGATTCTGCCAACAAGAGAAAAGCGACAGGTACAACTTCCTTTTTACTTTTTGTAACACTGTATACATTGGTTGACTACACTAGAATTTTTCCTGAGATACTAGTATTAAAACTTCATAAAGTAATCATGCAATTACAAGGAAGATGCATGCCAAAAACAAGGCTTATATACCAAATAAGAGGATGAAGCAAAGATAGCGAACTATATTAGATTCCAAGTTGAAAAAATTGGTGGTGGTCCAAAAGAATCACCTGCCCATGCACACTTCTCATTTCACCTTCCTCATATCCATCAAGCTTTTGCTTAACACGCAAAAGGGCACGAGTAGCATCCTTGTTCCCTTCATATTCATCTTGCGAGTCTTCCAAGCTCGTTTCCAGATCATCATAAGTTTCCTAATCAGCAAAGGTAAGAGAACGTTACATGCATGATGGAAGTACAGCTGTTGATATAACTTAAAAAAGATATACATGCAGATGAGAGACTAAGAAGCTAATAAAAAAAATATGAGATGGAAGGGGGTATGTGGAAAAGATCTGTCAGCCCGCGTCAGCCGATTTATCAGATAAATTCAAGAATATGATAAAATAATTATACATTCATTTGTTCAAAATACCCTTCTATGATTTCATAGTAAAATTCTGTTTCTGCAATATATGGTGTTTTACAGAAGATTTAGGAGATAGCCTATGTACAAGGTATTAGGCATGTACAAGGTCTACTGTTAACTTGCATTAGCAGGCATGCTTGATGGTATGTTCCCAGGCAGATATGTCAAACTTCGTCACATACCCATACAACAATACCAATTATATGCCCGACTCATATTTCATGCATTTAGAAGAATGCATATTGCACAGGAACGGATGTCAAATATCATTGCATGCCAAAATTTAGAAACGTTTAACTATTCCCAAGGTTATAGAAATTGATGACAGAGAGGAACAAATCACCATGAAAAGATATGTAATATGACAGAACTTCATTGTAATTGTGAGATTAGACATTATATATAAAAGAAACCTAAAGGATGTTAGGAAATTTAAAAAATGACAAATTAAAAAAAGAAAAAGAAAAAGAAAAAGAGAGGTAGCGTGACTATTTAGAGGTAGCATCCAAAGTCATCTTTACGATTGGCTTACTCCTAGAGCATGATGGGATCATGTTATTTTTATATAAATCTCATATTGTTACTACATATGAAGGATTGAGTCATTGACATGGACACAGTACACATATATCAAACAAAACACATCAACACAAGAGGACCAAAGGACTATTTTATCCAAGTCTAATATATTGTTGAAAGGAAAATTCTTTTTGTGATAAATTCATCTTTGGGCAAAAAAATAACGTATTCCATTTGGTGGTTAGCAAAACCCTTCAAATAAAGATTAATTCTTTTTTCGTAACAAATTAATCAAATAATGATAGTATTACTAGTCACTCAACATTTTTAGAATTAAAAAGTCAAGTAATTTACTCCCTCTGTCCTTCGACGGATGGCTTAAGTGCCAAAAAAGTTCTCTCCAACAAAATGGCTCAAGTACAAAAGTCAAAGCTATAAAGTGGGAAAAAACTATAGTACCTTGTACTTGTGTTATAATTATATGGGATCCACTACTATAATACCAGATCTATGTAAGGGTCATGTTGGAACTTACTTTATACTCTCACCCCTCAAATTTGAAATTCATAATTTACATGAAAATTGTACTCAAGACATCATTAAGAGGACCGAGGGAGTTAATTTATGGATCAAAATAATTAATACTCATCATCAAATATAAATAGTGAATTTATATATCCCTTTTCCTTCCTCAACTTGTTACTCATCTTCTATTAGTTCTGAGATAATATTATATTTTATTAGTTTGTTCTAACAATTAACTTTCTTGATATGCTAAAAAATATTATCTTAGTATTTTGGGACACAGGTAGTGCTTTCGCCTTTCAGAATCCGTTATGCCTTTGATGAGAATAATAGTCCCCTGATGTCAGACGACATGGACGAGTACGAGGACAATGTCGCATCCTGCATAATGAGTCTTGAAGACCCTCCAGGGTGTGGGTTAGATTTTGATGGAAGTGTTGATACTTGTAGATGCAAAAGAAAATGCATATGCTATATAGATAGACATGTACGAAGGGCCCGACACGTGTCGAAGAGTTTCATGAAGTGTTGATGTTTAACATGGATATGAACCTTGTGGAATTGTTTACTCTTAGTTGGTAGTTACTTAAGTAGGAATTATAAATATATAATCATCATAACTTCGAAAGCTTGTGTTTGCAGGTGCTTGTAATTAACTCTAATAAGACATTTCTTAATTTAATGCTTCATAGTCTTTATCTTTTTCTTTCCTGAGAGGAAAATTAATCAGATCATATAATGTTTACAAACATATAAGAAAAAATGGTGAAGTTCCTAAAGTACCTTTTGACGTAGCAAAGCCTTTAGAGGAGATAGAGCCCACTTATATAAAGGGTCATGAATAAAAACCTGCAGAAAATTCGCACTGGATATGAACTAACTGAAAGATAATAAACTTTCTCAATATTAAAATGTTATATGTTAACTAATCATACTTCAATGATGGTCAGTAGTGCTTCTTTATTTGTCCGCATCACGGACAGAGTTTCCTCACAACATCTTCTGAATACCCCTTCCACTCCAGTTACTCCCATACCATCTATAATGTCCCTTGTCAGCCTGAATGGAACCTACATTGCATTAAACAAAATGTAAATCTTACAAAGCAATGACTGAAAGAAGCAGCATGAATTAACAGCATAAAGTGAAAAGAATAAGGAATTCGAGGAAAAAAGGCACACCCGCTCAGGTGTTTTAAGCATCAACCCCTGCTCAAAGGCAACACCAAGATCAATGTGAACAACTTCTGCAGTCGCTTGATCAATTAGGATATTCATGGAGTGTCGATCTCCAAGCCCAACAATGTAACCCACCTGATTTGAATGAAAGGCTCAAGTACAGAGTCAACTTGTACAAAATCATTCTCATCTTCAATAAACAAAGAAAAAAAGAAAAAAAGAAAAAAAGAAAAAAAAAGAGGCTTCCCAGGAGAATCCATGAGAATGCTTGTATTCCACATATAATAGATGGAGAACTGTCATTTATGACACAAGAGACTAAGCTCACCATTGAACTAGCTGCCACACTTCGTGTGTAAGCAAGCCTTTTTTCAAACCAATCTGGCGGATGTAAGAATCTCTCCAAGAAAAAGTAATGCATGACAGGCCTGCAAAACAGCAGTTGAAGATTAACTGAGCAGCTTAAACTAATAAAGACCAAGTAGCATGTACATTCAGGGAAAAGCTATATACCTGAAATTATCACAAACTTCCTGAAAGGCCTTCCTCTTGTAGTTTTCCTGTGCAGAGAGAACATTGGGAAAAAAAATTATACTACTTTCTTTCTGTCAAGTAAATAATAGATAAATTCAGATCCTTCATCTTAAATTTGTGAATCAAAATCTAGAGAGTGCCCTCATATGCAAAGTACTAGTTCTCCTTTAAGGTGGAACTTTGAACTATGCGTTGATACAATCCAGTCACTAGTCTAATACAACTGAGAATGTGTTATGCAAGACCATGTTCCTGATTTTAACAATACAATTGACGCACTATATGTTCTTATATCCTATTAGCTGGATATAATGATCGAGGAAATCAATATTTAATGTAATAATAGTGTTTTGGGTACAAAATGTGCCATTGAAAAAAACAAATGCAGATATGAGCTCTGCTATTTGGTTTCCTAACGTAATAAATTCATGTTAGACATGGTTGACGTTGTGTGCCTCAGAACAGACAACCAAAATTTTGATCCTTAGAAGCTTGGCGTAAGGCAATTCGTCACATCAAAATGTAACAACAAAAATTAGCAATTTGAGCAAAAGAGAAAAATATTGCACTTGCCGTAGCCATGTGCTGCCGACATTTGAGAAATGTCCAGTCTCCTACACCATAGCGCCCGTGAGCACCTCCACTACGCATGCTACAATCACAATATTCAGACATTTGCATCATATAAAATTAACTTCTACAGAATTGCATAACATGTAAGTTTGACTGACCTTCCTATTAGATATTCCCCCAAGGGTAAAGTGCCATTTACCCATTCAAGAACACCAGCACTTGGCGTAAAAGGGACAACCTGTTTTAAAGACAGAACAATTACAAATTAAATCATTCCTGTTTGAGTGACAAGGAAGAAAGCGTTTCTGAGCACAAATATGTATCAGTAAGGAACATCCATAAGCTTGAACGTGCAGTAATAGTTAATGGTTCAAATTTGTCATCGTTTTTCTTTTGTGGCAGAAAATTCGCATTTGACTTTTCAAAATGAGTGAGGGAAATTTTTTAGACATTGTGTGTTTTGAGATGCTATACAATCAATCCAAGGGGTGGATCAAATCCAATCAAAAATGAAAAAGGGTTTCTTTTCAAGGATTAAGAAAAATAGGATTCAGGATACAAGCGTAAAAAAAGAAGTTCAGTAATCCAACCCTAAGTGGGAAATTCTTAAATGTATGTTTTTAAATCGTTTTTGGCAATATGGCCGGGGGAATGCAAATCCATCCCCCCCCACCCAAAGTTCAAATCTGGGTGTTGCCTGATCAACAAAAGACGAGAAATCTTTTATTCTGTTCTGCTGATATACAACTCACCGAATTGTTCTACATCAGCATTCAGCAACAACATAAACAGACTGTATGGAGACTTTCTAAAAGATTGTAAATCTTTGTATAAACTCGATTTGCAAGATTTTATTACATTATATTGCTATTTAAACAAGGGAAAAAAATAAATGTCAAATCAAACTATACACCCAAACATGGAACTGACAAATTGATGCAATATATATATTTTTTAGGGAGGGGGGGGGGTTGGGTGGAAATAAAATAAGAATAATAAAATTTCCAAATATAAAAAAAAAAATTGTTAAGAGGAATACAAAGAAGGGGTGCTCTCATTTCATGAGCCTAAATAAAAAATCACGAGTTTACTACATTAGAGAATATACCTTGTATGTACGTATCCCTAACCTCCGTTTCCATGTATCCCGATGGTTTTGTAAAAACGTGTTAACTAATCCAAAAAATTGTTCCATTACCTGCATATAATTTACCAGGTTTTTCACCAGTGTAAAAAGAAAATGATACAGGAACTTCTAATGGTCCAAGCAAAAATATGAACACACAACCCTTATAGCTGAAAAAGAACAATTATAAAAGAAAACTTGCAAATGACTTCACCATTGAAGACAATACGAAATGTCTACTTGATGAATTAGAACAAGCATTCTTCAATGTATAATTTCACCATGAAACAAATATTAAGTATCCTGATAAATCTAAAGCAAAATATGTCCTATTCGTTCTCTCTTTTCTTTGTGAGAAAACTAATAACAACAATTCCCACGTCTAGGGCAGTTCCCAGGACAATCTTTTTGATAACCTTATAATGTTAATATTTCATTCTTTTGGGCTTTTTGTTCACTCCCTAGTCCCTCCTGCATTTTTTGAACACTTGTAATCATATGTACATTACTAATATGCTTTTGGGGTCTCAGTTTTCTCCAATTCCAATTCCAATTCCCATCATCATATCTCTTAGTTTTGAACAAACTTATGTCAATTAATATAATTCTTAAATTTTCTAATTATATCTCCACACAAATTTGATAACATAAGAAACTTATGAAAGATATTAATTTGAACACATACAGCATCCTGTCTCAGATCATCATTTCCAGATTTCGCTAGCTGGCGGTATTTGTTACCGTCGGAACCATAGCATTCAACAACCTTCGGAGCATTTATTCCATTCATCACCCTGTTTTATTTTTGATTTTTTTAATAGCAATATGAATAAGAAGTTAGTAAGAAAGATTGATAAGAACTGGATGAGAGAAGCCAACAATTGAACTTGTTTATATGTCAAATACATACATGACTGTATCTGCTAACCCGTTGAAGTGGGGAAAAGAGCCTTCATGATATTGACAACTACGGTCAACAGGGAAAGTAGAAGTCACTACAGGTACCTGAAGATCCATCATAAATTACAGAGATCATGACATTTAGGACTTTTATGACCAGGTAAAAGAATAATGTATAAAAGAAAAAAGACAAAATTATTCTCTTTAAAATGTAGAAGAATAGTTAGACTGGCAAAATAATGTCACTTTCCCCAAATATTTCTGTAAAACTGTATTATCGGTAGCTGAAATCGAATATTATTATAGTAAGATTTTTCACTGACACAAAAAAAAATTGTATTTGACAAAACATAATCGAGAAACAACTATATGAAATTCAGATGTCAAAGACTCTCATTTTGGGATGGAGGGAGTATTGGTTTTAAATTGATAGTTTGATACCAATATACAAAGTGATTCACTACCAGATTATTAAGTTTACTTAGCAAATCTACTGAACCATTATTATACAAGAGAGAACAATTAATCCGTCATAGTCATTGATCATACCAGAACAAAAACTACCCCAAAGTAGTGAAAATACAAAACTTACAAGTTCAAGTTGTCGAACACTGCGAATTTCTCTGGGTAGAGTAACCTTTTTACTGGTATCCTGCTGACATGGTCTAGTTAGAAGTATACCATTTCTATGATCCGTAGATTCGGTTGTAGTTGAAATAACTGAGACTCTAATGATCAAGGAAGAAAAATAGCGACAATATGGCTAACCTCTTTCTTTGTCTCTAGTTCCGCAAGTTTGATGTACATCTCCACCATTTGTTTCATCTACATTGCATAGTGCCGTTTCTTTTATAAGGACTGGAAAATTTAAGAAGAATGAATGTCTGAAATATGACAAATGTAAGATCAAACTGCTACTTACTTGTCTGATAACAGCTCCATGGTATGAAGACAATTCATTTAAAAGATTTTCTGCAGCATACTTCTTATCCAAATCAATCACAAATGAGTTTCGACTACGCTGCTTATCCTTGACTCTGTCACCATTTGCCAGAGCTAAAAGCTATGGCCAAAAAGGAAAAAGAAAGGGTAAATACCACCACATTTACACATAACAGTGAAACTAAATTAACTTTCACTTTTAGTAAGTAATGTGATACATTTCTAGTTAAATAACACAACTCTTTTGTAGGAACAAAAAAAATCATCCAAAAGTTACTGCTGACTTCGCGTGTTAAATACCTGGAATATTGTATGGTACGGATGGTCAATAGCCATTTTCTTCAGAAGAGAAACCAAAGCAAACTGCAAATGTACTTCCTCAAGTAAAACATAATAAAGAGAACTTTCTTACGAATGAGAAATGAGATATATTGCCAGATCAAGTGCTAAAACCATAATATTGACATATGCACCTAAAAGCTGTCCTTAGCTCTGGGAAAAAAATTCTTGTAGAAAAAAGAACAGAAATACCTGAAAATTCTGAGCTCCGTGACCATCTTTTGAGCCACCCATTCTAGAGGCAATTTGGTATACTAGTGGTATAAACTTGTAAGACTGAACCTGTTAATTGGTTTTGAGAAGGGAAATCAAAATTCTTTCTGCTACAATTCAACTAAACAACATCTCTCTGTCTCTCTTTGTCTCACACACACACACACACACTCACACCCCCACCCCACCCCATATTTAGTAAATCAAGTGTAATTTAAATTGTAAGTTCTTATCAATATTACATTACTGTCATCCTTCTTTACCTCTTCAATTGTACTAAGCATGCCATTCACAATAATTTGTTTGGTTGAGAGACTGAACCACAGCGAAACAAGTCGAAACACCTGAAAGAACACAAATAACATTGTGAACATTGGTCTACTTCATAGCTAGAATAACAATATATATGTCGTTATTACACCAATAATTATTTACTTCAAAATGTTTAGACATAAAACATAGAAAATGATCCACCAAATAATACAACAATCTCTGTTGCATTTATTAATTATCACCAAGTATAATATGCATATGTTATGCTTTTGGTAATAGGCATCTCAACTTTCAATTATGAGCTCCAGGTTTTCCATAACCATTTAATTGTCCATGCAATAAGGAAGTAACAACTTGACTTGGATTGTTGATACATACCACTCTGACATCATATTTATCTCCAACGACCAAACAGTGTTTATATCCTTCCAATGCTATGCTGAGGAAATTGTCCCTGTCTTGCTGAGAGGTCAAGGCAACACAGAAATAAATAGATTAAATCCATCAGAGAAAACTTTTAATCAGCTAACGATCAAAAACACTAGCAATATAAATAAACAAATGGTTGATGCAAACAGTCAATAATGAATTCTAGTTATTGTACATAACTTCAACAGTCCTGACATGTCCAATTCCAGTCTCTAGGCTATGTAATGTAAAATTTCTGATGCACACCCATGTCATTATATTTCACATAACATCAAGTGATTTCAAATTTTAAGAGATCAAATGATCAAGCAAAATCATATTCAAACAATGATATATAAGAACCTTTCCATGAGTAGAAAAATACCCCGAGATTTAGGATATCTATTATTTATGAATATGCTGACAAGTTTCTCACAGTATTGCAATCTACACATCCTTCTTTTTCTCGCTTTTAAATCTATTTATTTAGGAGTATGACAACATCCAAAAGGTGGTGATCTTATTTTACCTGCAATTTTTCGGCCTCCTCCCTATCCATGGAAAGTTGCTTTTGCAATTCTTGTATTTTTAACGAATAGTCGCTTTTGTCCCCCTAGATACAATGTATAAATTAAAATATCATATCTTAAGGAAAAGCCACTTTGATTGCAGTTTTTGGTGATAGTCCCAGTGAGTGACCAAAAGAGAATTGACAGGTAAGTAAGACTTACTTTTGATGAACTCTTCAGTCGCCTAATTAGTGCCTCCAGCTCTTTTGTCTGCATATTAAATATGCATGAAATAATTAAATATTAGCTTGAATAAATATTTCAGCGAACTCACTTCAATACCAACAGAAAATAATATATAATGGAGAAAGTACCTTGTGTTTCCGTAACCGCATTGCTGCTTGCCATTCACTAGAATTTAGTCTTTCCTCACAATTACGAAAGAGAGCATCCGCGTAATGAGCAAGATGAAAATGTGTTTGGCTTTGTCTTGCCATGGACTTTTTGTCAGTGGTCATCTGATCCTCAGCAAGAGTAACTGCATGCTTCAGATACTTTTCTAGTATAGTCCTAGAGCTGCATGATAGTGTAACGTAAGTGGAAAAAGTATCACCATTCTTAAACATACAGATCTTATTGTTAAATAGACACCCATATGTCATCACTTTGAACTATAACTAACTTGCTAGATCGTGTTTCTGCAAGCCACTTCCCAACCAAGCGATATACATCCGAACCCTCATCATTCAACTGGTGATTTTGCGAGATAAACTTTGCAAGGTTGATTGCCATCTCATGCTGACCTTGCGCCCGCAGAAGCTTTGCTTCCTCAATCTGTAATAATTCAAAAGTACTTTTTCTCACTGTTTTCACTGAAACAATCCTTCAGAATGATTATTTTTTGTGCAACTATATTTAAGTTAATAGTAGCTTCAAACAACAAAAACTGTCAAGTAACTAATTATACAGAAACTTTAAGCTGTTAGAAACCAAACTACAATCATGTGCAAAACCAGTTCAGACGTTGAGAGAGAAACTAGGGTGAATCATAATGAGCAGATAGAACAAAGGGAAAACCAAACATAATGGGGGAACCAAACGCAAGAGGAGACCTGAGCAAGAGATTTTGTGAAACAAGAGAGCTAACAACGTGTCAAGTTACCAAGATGTAAGATAATAAGTTTATTATACTTTAGCGAACACATATAATTCACTCCGAAAAGGAATATTCACACAAATTGCACACTCGTGCTGATATCCCTATTCCGGTCTGGTTGGGTATGGTATGGATTCAAATTTAAAAGGAATGTTCACTTAAATTGGAAAGGAATAGTCACTTAAACTGGAAAGGAATATTCACTTAAATTGCATGCTCATGCTGATTTCAATAGCTGCTGAAGCAATAAGAGGAAAAACAATAATTTGTGGAATTAGATGCATTCAAGCATGCGTGAAACAAGTTAGTGTCCCACAAAAGGCCAGGACATAAAAGGTTTTTTCTGTCTCTTGTAATATTAATAATAAGATGGAAAGCCAATACCCTTCCCATCCAATATAGGTTAGAGTGACTGATTCCCGTGTCAGCACAGATGAACTTAAAGTCATGTAAAGCAGCAGCAGCCTGAGATAACCTGGAACCCTGGAAAATATAAACAACATCATATCAGGTAATTGAAAAAAATATACAACGCAAATGTAAAGATTTAAATTTTCTTGAATTAAGACAGCTAATTTAACATAATACCTTACGAAGAGTTGATGCAGATTCTAGAAGATGTTGCACCGTACAGTCATTACAGCTCAAAATTTGCAGCAAGACTCTTCTAAATGCAATAAACGGTTCTAACAAATTCATATGCAACTGTGCTCGTTTCAAAATGCAGCTCCATTCAACATTAAGCCATGACAACTACATGGACGGATTAAAAAACCACAATTATTGTACTTTCTACTCGCATCCCTAAAATGTATTTTTTTTCTTTCTATCCTTCAAGTATTCTCATGTATCATTAAACACCCCCCCCCCCAAACAACCCAAAAAAAACTAAAAAAAACCAACAAAAATGGAGAACAAAGTTGGAAAAAGAAATAATAACACGCACGCGCATGCACGCACACACACATATATACATATATTGTAGTACACCAGTCTTTATTTAATTAGATAAGGAGAAATGATACACGTAGAGATTATGTTACTCAGTGCTAACCACATTTGAGAACTCCACTCACATAATAATGTACATATTAAGGCTCAGAAAGGGGTTGAGAATGTGTAGTTTCTGAGTTTTTTTATCCTGTTAACGTCTTCTATAGAAAGAAATGATGTTCTTGTTCTCCTGAAAGCATCTCTTTTGAACCAAAAAAGGGATCTTCCATATAGAGGGGAGGCAAAACAAAGCCGAGATGAATTTAAACCGTAATTTTGAAATTTAAATTGCCACTAAATAATCTATATACAATATTCATACAACTTAGCAGATTGAAAGGAAGATTGGATGAATGTTATCAAGGGAAACAAAACAAAAATATGAACTTTAATGAGAAAGAAACTCTCTTAAAACGTGTAACAAATAACCCAAGTACACTTCATAAGATCCGACTTCAGTTCTTTTCCACTACATACCACTTCTTCGCTTCATTTGAGTCATTCTACATCCTCTGGAACCATATGTACATGTGTCGTAGTGTGGGAGGTGGGGTGCATTCACTAATGCTATGGTATAAGCCTAAGCTTCATATGGTTGTCGATCGCTGAGCCATTCTAACATCAGAGGGAATATGGTAAACTTTGGTAGTCTTTTCTCAATGAAAAATGATGCCTTCACCTGTTTCACGATTAGCACATAAATATCTTGCTGAACTGATCAAAGAATTTGTCAAGGATTTCAATTTTTCTTGCTCTTGTAAAATCATTACTTATTATCAGGTCTTCAAACTTGTGCATCCATAGGTTGATCTTCAATTGTCCAGTTTATCTCAGAATTTATATTGTGTTGTGTGAAGACCCATTGACGACATTGATGTGTTCATTGTATAGTTGTTATATAATGTTTAGCAAGGAGAAATTTCATTAGCTTCAAAAAATTAGTGTTTGCGTGTGCGTGTTGAGAGAGAGAGAGAGAGGTCAGACCACTTCGAGTCCTATTGTCATTCTTCCTATTTACATTTAGTGTTATATGAAGACACATCGACTCTTCACGACACTGGTGTGTTGATTTGTATAGTGTTATATTAATGATTAGTAAAGAGAAATTTCATTAGATAGATACACGATTATCGCTTGTATATATATAGGGAACGAGAAAGAAGTTAGTCCAGTACAAATCCTATCGTCATTCTTTTTATTCTCTAAAGCTAGCCTAAAATTTGAATGAAATTCAAGAAAACATGTCCACCTTCTGGGAACACCAGGTATTTAAAAGTTTTTAGTGTGAGGGAAAGAAATCATACCACATAAGCAAAAATTGATTTGGGGATCACTGGATCAGTAGAAAATGAAAGTGTGCTATGAACAGTAATTTCCAGTATTCTCTACAGTTTTAGGGTAATTCAAATTGTACTTTTCAGGTTGGGAATTTTTTTTGTATCGGCTTTTTTGTAGTCAGTTATGTGGATAACTATTGTTGGTAATATTTTAATGATATATGATATAGTGGGCCAATGAAATAATCCTACCCAATCCCTTACATTGATGTACATTGCAATCGTAAGTTGGCAAAAGAATTTCTCAATACATAGCAGGAATCTTCAGGTTGTATAATGGTATGACAACTGGTAAAAATGTGTACACGGAAGAAGAATGATCTAGGCATTTACTCAATAATTATCACATCACCGGCCAAAATATTAGGAAGACTAATCTCTCACATACCTGGCTAAAAAGTTTTATGCAATCCACATTTCAATATGAGACATAGGATTTAACATTTCCTCTCCATTTATGCATCATGATAGTGCTCAGGGATTATAACAAGGCTGTTTTTCATTTTTAGTGAAGGGAATTCCATATTGTAAATTAACAGTGACCTGAAGCTACCAAGTAGCAACTATTCACTTCAAAGAAGAACACATGTCATGCATATGGAGGCCATGAGCATAAGTGACTTTGTTCCAAACTCTTTCTTCTTATCTCCTTCTCTAATTTCTTTCTTTACTTGATGAAACATAGAATACAATTGAATTAATATAGATGAAGTCAAAGCTTTTCAAATGATGAAAAGAGTAAAGACAAGAGGGTAAATTGATAGGCTAACTCATATAAGATGCCACAAATTGTAACTTGCTAAATATAAGAAACCTGAATAATTAAATAAAGACTTGCACATTCTATTATAACCAACTATGTTATATAATAAACACCAACAATGTTATATAATAAACCATGCTTCCATTTACAAACACGTCACTGCACTTAAAATAAATGACCTATACTAAGCTATCCCGATCATAACAAGTTTTAATTTCGTGGCATTCAAGTTCCCAAGATGGCTATCAAGAAAAAGTTCTCAAAAATGCCCAAAGACAATGAAATAATCATATGCCAAAACTCTCTAGAACTAATGCCTTCCACAATATATTATTTTATAACAACAGAATATCATTAAGAGAATTGATATTTCCACAAGTAAATTTGATAGTTCAACAAGGACCTCTCTCACATGAAATGGACCCCACTTACTATTCATGTGAGGAGGAGCTTGTGGAACTATCAAATTTACTTGTGGAAATATCAATTCTCTATCATTAAATGACTCACAATTGCAGCACAGAAGGTGCTTCTTTTCAAAAGACAATTAGTCTGATCAAAAATAGGTAAGTAAATACCTGGTCTGCTGTGGGGATCACAGGTTCAGATGAAAACTTTTGTGTATCAGTATTGTAATCCATCTCTTCAGATAAAGAAGTCTGCCAACGTAAGCCCCATGCCATCTGAAGATGATGAAAGATCTGCAAACAATTGATGATGCATTAAAACCTACTAAATTCAATAACAATAGCCATACATCTGAATAAGAACAATTCACAACAAAATGACATCTAGACAAATACAAATAGTTATAGCAAAAGTTTCAAAATTCTGGTTTAGAAATTAAAAGATAAGTATCTCTCTCTAAACAATCTACCATTATGCTCATTCTAAACTCCCTATAAAACTAAGAAGGAAACACACTTTGTTGAATTTTTGCATACTTTTTACTTGCAAACCCTTGAAAGTGAGTTTAAAAAATATCTTCCACTGAAGCAAGCATACTCACTCTTTCTCCAACACTACGAAGATAGAGTTACATAATCCCCAAACAACAAGAAAATGCAAAAGTAAATGAGCATGATTCTCATTACTCATCATGCATGTGAAACAAATGTCTGGCAAGAGTTCAACCATATTGTATCTGAGCTAAGGCTGTCGTCTATATATATATATATATATATATATATATATATATATATATATATATATATATATATATATCAACGCAATTTGGAAAGGAAGACAAACTATTGAAGAATAAACTACTCAATTGCTGGGTTCTCCTCCTTCATAGCCTATTAAGGCTTGTTTGCTGTTGTTCAACATATTTCAACTCATTTTGCAAGCAAAATGTATATGTGATGGATATTATAAACCATGGCAGCCTTTAGACAAATAATAATAAATACCTGAAGTTTAACGACTGTTGAGTAGATGTATTCAGTGCTCTCTTTACTTGCATGGTAGATAGAGAAAAGAAGTTCCTACACAGACATTGTGAGTTTTGGGAGTCAAATTTTAAAAAATGCCATGTCATAAAAAATAAGTGATTAGTTTAGAGAATTTTCACCTGCTTTGAATCTTTAAGTTTCAGGTGAAAATCTTTGAGATCCCCCTCTTGAAGGGCCCTTAAACAACTAATATTCCAACAAACAGAAATGACTAGTCTTAGTAGAGTAACGCAACAGCATCAGTCAAAAGATAACAATATGCATATGTGGGGGAACATATTTGTTTTTTATTTATTTATTGAGAAGTAAATAATTTTCACCAAAACGAGAAAAAGGGGGCGAACCAAAGAACATGCACAATATACAAAGCACAAAGACATGACCAGTAGGCAGAATATTAATTTAAAAAAAAAGAAATTTGAATATTAGAACCTTGATGATGCTATCACCAAAAGAGTAACAATTCCTCATTTTCTTTTACTTATTACGTGATGTATGAAGCTCTTTATGTTTGAAAAGTCTAGTTGATTCTTGCCAAGCCGGTGTCAATAGTATATTAAAGAATCTTTGGGTCTTACCACCAAGATCTATATTGGCGTAACTGGTTCAATACAGTTGGTTTCTTATCAAATGACAACAATGAATTAAGTTTTCTGTGCCAAACTTTCTTAAACCGCTGGTCTGCAAGTGAGAGAGGTTTTCTTCCTTTCCTGTTTCTAAGACTTTGTTGGATAAGAGATATCAAATGCATTGAGATGTGTGTAAATCTATATTAAAAAAATATATTATAAAATCTGGTGACATAATATTTGTATAAGGAGTTTGTACTTGTATCAAAGGGAAGTTGGTAAAAGACCATATGGTATTAAACAAGACTTGGAACTTTCTCCCATGCATTTAATTATTTCATTGTCACACACTATTAGATCTCAACTACAAATTTGGTATCACAATTTCCTACAATTACTTCTCATTATTTTCATTGTTCAATCAGCTTGACATTATTATACTAGAATGTAGGATCTGACATGTTTACCCTTAAGTTTCCTTTTGGAATTGTTTGCAGAACCAGTTCTTATAAACTGCGTCCAGATGGAAAGGCTAAATTTGATAACCCAGATTGTGTGGCATTTCACATCAAATAGATTTATTAAATGGAAGATCTGGTTTGTGTTACCTGTGTAAATTTTCATTGAAATGATCACTTTTAAAGTGTTGACATGAAGTACGAGATATAGCTCTGCCATCAAGTACAGAAAAATCCCAGTTTCCCACTCGCCAAGCAGCTTCGTACTACAAACAGTTGACCAGTAAGTTCAAGAGCTTATGCTATATCAAATAGAACCAGATGGTGAAACATATAAACGAAATATAAAGGTTGTTGATTTCTAAGATGTATTCGCATTTTGAGGTAAACCTGCAGCTCAGTGAATTCTGAATCATGCTGAAACCGGCCCTTCCGAGAGGTCAATCCTTGGGAATACAAGTCTAATACATGAGTGCATCCAATCTGCTGTAAAGATCTTATCAGCCCTTTGTATGATTTTCTTATCCTCATATCATCTTCTGACTTTGGAAAGGACAGATGATCAGCTGGTTGAGAATTTTCAGGAGATAATTTTCTGAAACCACCACCCTTTTGTACAATTGGTTCAGACCTCACTTGTAAGTCATAATACTCAAGAGCTTTACTCCAGTTTCCCTCATGTTCGAAGGTGATAATTTGCGATGACAACTGTAAAATGTTACCGGCACAAAAATGATCGACTAAAACAAGAATATGTGAACTTGTGCTTCCATTCAGTGTATTTTGAGATGGTTGTTCAGAAGTACAATGAAATGGTAAATATTCTTGAAATAATTTCACTACTCAGCATAACACTCCACTGACCATCTTTCGTTTTGAAATGGAAAAATTCATCAAAGTGAATCAGTAGGGGGACCACCCAGAGTAGAGTAATTACTCATTGGTAGCAGAAATTCTAAAGAGAGACAATACAAAAAGAGAGAATTTTCTTTTTATATCTATAGGAAAAAAAGCCTGAAGTGAGATCTTGGCAACACTACAAGCCTACAACTCATCCAGGCCCAACAAAAATCATGCCTAAGACGGTAAGTTGGATGATCTTATCAGAAAACTAACATAAAAAGGATATCTGAACCATTAAATTTGCTACATAAATGTAAATTAGATAAGACAGATTAAATTGCAAACCTTGTACGACTGGACGATCCCATACAGGCTGTCTGGCTCATTTATTTGGGTGACCGCAGAAACTAATATCTCAATGTGGTGTGGCAACTGATAACCAAAAACAAAAATTTAATAGTGAGATTTTTTCAAAAAAATAATTGATCTTAAAAAATAAATTCCGAGTAATGAAGAAAAACATTTCTGATATGCATAATAACAGATAATAAAAAGTCCCTGAAATCATGTGCTCCTCTAGACTGTGTTTGGATAAGCTCGACAATAAACAGAATTAAATTTAAATAGAATGAACATTATTAAAGCATATAACTCAAAACCAATTGTCAAAGAATGGAGAAGTCAGATTTATGAACATGTCTAGTTTGGACAGTAATATTCTCAAATGTCCGCTCATGTATGGCTTGCCACGAATCTAACATGTGTGAAGATCGTATTAGATTGGATGATGTGGAGCATGATGGGCGAGGGTGTAGACGCAGTGAAACTAGCTGCTCTGATACAACATTTAAGCATCCATTTAAAATCAATCGGTAGTGAGTGGAGTAGCTCACAGGTTACAATATTAAGTCTCAAAGACATGACCAACCTGACGTGGGAAATTAATATTACCAACAAATGTTCTACATGATCTCAGAACATCTCATATGACTAATATTAATAACTTACCAGTTCAAGATGCGAAAAGTCTGGGCTCCCTAATGTGAGGCAGTTAAAATTTTCTTCACACCAGTGCTCAACATACAGAACAGCAGTAAAGTATGAGCCACAGTTCTGCAGGTGAATGAGTTTAAAATAAATTAGAGGAACATTTCTTACGATTGCTCTTGCCTATGAGATACAGACAGAGAATGGAAATATAATACTCACAATTGCTGACTTTGCAACAACCAGATAATCGATGTCAAGCCAATAAACCTAAAAGAATATATTAGTCAGCCAAAACGAATAAAAAACCATGTAAATTTAAAATGAACTAAATATAAGTACATATACGTCTTTTAAGAATTGATATAAACTTTGTGTAATTAATAATTTCATTACTTGATAATTAATGTTTCTTTTGAAAACTTTGATAGTAAAAACTATTAGAAAGGAACATCACATCCATGTGTGCAGTCTATACAACTTTTAACTAGAATGTTGAAATATCTTTTTCAAAGCATTTACTATTCATGAGTGCAGTTATTCCGCGTCAGGGTTCCATACCTGAAAGAAGTCCAAATCAATTTCAAAATGAGTTTTTTTACTTTTTATTTCTTAGTTCAATGCTTTGATTGCCTTGTATTATCTTTTATTTTGGTTCTGATTGTATCTTAATAAATTGGCAATGGGTAGAGAGACCCCCAAAGCATTTATATTTTATACTAGCCTAGTTGGCACTACACAGTAGATGCGGGAGGAATGTTTATAACACACAGCCCTATGGGAAACTATTTCATGCAGAAGGAATGTTGAATGGATAAATCGCAATGGGTAGAGAGAAGAAGGGGTTGGGACCCATTATAGATTGAAATTGGGGGGTTTCCATTATTATAAAAAGAATTGGGGATCCGCACCTCCAGTAATCAATCTATGATACCATGTCGGAAGAGCCAACCTATCAATTGGGAATATGTGGAGAGGTACTAGCTTATATTATGTATACTAGTCAACTGGCATTACTGCTCAGTGGGGTACAACTGTGACAGACCTAATTTATATTGAAGAATAATGTACTGATTTTTCTTTATAAGTACCTCCATACATTGTTTATGAGTTATAATCACAAGTTTTATCTCTTGATTGCTAGAAAGTGATGATTAGCTTGATATCCCCAACCATAACTACTTAACTAGTTAGAACTTTTCTTGATTTATTAATGTAATTGTGACTAGATTTGAGGCAATAGAAATATGTATTAAATAACTGAAGATCAACTATACGGTTATATACAATTTCTTTAGCAAAGAAATTTTTAGAGGTAGAAAAACATTCACAGAAAGAACAAAATAGGGGATGAGTTTAAGAGAGAAACTTAGCATTATAAAGACACGAGTTTCTCACAAAACAAAACTAAAATCTTTAATATCTTCTCTATATAAGCATATCACAAACAACTAAATCAGGTTCCTTGTCAAAGTATATTCTGCAACTCAGCACAAGATCCATAGTAATGCCTGCTAATTCTCTAGCATCAATTCCCATTTGATATATTTCAAGGATCGAAAGTTAGATTTATTTCAAATTTATTATTAAAGTTGATGAACTTGGGTTAGTTAATACTACTTTATAAGAGTACAAAACTCAACAAGCTTTCATGAGGTGGTGTTGATGAAAGATAAACATACCTTCTTAATATGTCCTGTTATTCATTTTAAAAAAAAAGTTAAATGTCAAAATAGAGGATTTACTTGATGGAGACAATATAAAGAGTGAAATCTTAAAACAGTGTAATTTTGAAAAATCTTAATCACCAAGAAGCAAGAAGGAAATGGACAACAATGAAAATTAAAAATACTTATGGAAAAAAAAGAAATAAATAAAATCCTGCAGACACATCGTTACATGGTTTCGCCAAAATTTAACAGTGGTGTCTTAAAGTAAAACACTCAAAGTTACAAATAGAAGATGGGTCATTACCCAGTACCTGTCCAACTACTGTAGGGTTTTGACAGGGGCAAACTGGGTACTTTAACAAGAAAATAAGATGTAAGTTGTGACTAGACAAATTAAAAATAAGAAGTTGTTTCATTATATAAAAACTTATCGTATCCCAAATTAATAGACATGTATAATACAACCAGATTAAGCAAAGCAAGCATTTTTACATAGTACAGGTACATGATAACTATTGAACAAAGGCATGAAGGCATAATAACATACCTTGTCCCAGAGTGATGTCGATTTGACTAATTCTGTTGATGTAGCAGCAGAATCCTTCACCTTTACTGACGAACGGGATCTTGAGTTATAACTTGAAGGCTTAGAATACTGTTAAGAATTTAGTTATTTTATTGAGCCAAAATAGAAAAATATCTAATAATTACAATGATACAAATTAAAATCACCTTCCTCTCTCAACATTACCACTTAACATAAAAAAGCACCAACTGCTTTTTACTTTAATTGTCAAAGAAAAGAAAGCTTATACTTGCATACCCTCAAAGTATACGATAAATTACAATGAAAAGGGTATACTGGACCTTTAGTGGTAGAATAGGACGGCTTTTAGATGTGATCATGCTCTTTTGGAAACTAGGCTGCATGCATGCTCAATTATGTGCAGGGTTTTGGAGTTTAGATGGTACTGTGGGATTTTGTATAAACCTCAGGTAACTATATGAATTTTACTCTAAGAATGTGCAATCAGAAAGGAGCGAAGTTTAGTCAGCAAACTTGAATTCAAATACAATAAGAGAACTTTGTCACAACCACCAGTTGTAGAAGAAATCAACCAAAGATATAAAAAGAACAAGTTAAACATGTTGAAATCAGCAACAGGAAATATACAGCTTCAATAGAGAACAGGGGAAAAAGTCGAATAGGGCTTGCAGTAATGGTATTAATTGTTAACACAGTCGAATATATATATATATATATATATATATATATATATGGGGACAGATCCATTGACAACGTTGTCAATTTAACATTATCCTTACAACAGATTGTGAGCGTCCATCTTAAGATCGAACGGTTTAATAGAGCTCCCGTCCGCAGTTTAATACTGCAGACGGGACAAATAACCAAAATAAAATTATCGTCCGCAGTATTAAATTGTGGACGCTAGGTATGGCCAAATGGCCAACTGGGAAACGACACCGTTTGTAAATAAGTCTCGTTCGGATACCAAATTCAATTTTTTTTACTTTTCAAGCTTCAATCAATTCCCAAGATTGCAGTCATTGGTGTTTGTCTGGAATACCGGATACTTAAAGGGTGTTTGATAAAAACTGAACAAACTGAATAAATATGAATCTGAATCTGAATGAGCTGAATTTGAATCTGAATGAGTTTAATCTGAATCTGAATGAAAAAAACTGTTTGATAATTAACATGTCTGAAACATCTGAATGACAAAACTTTATTATTTTACCCCTCTGAAAAAATTCAAAATTGTTGTAAATTTATTTAATATTACTTAATATAATAGCTACTATTTTTTAAAAAAAAAATTTAATTTTTTTTTTACTTCATTCAGCTGCTTATTCAGTCATTCAGCTAACAAAATCTGACTTAGCCATTCAGCTATCCATCTTACCGATTCAGCCATTCAGACCAAAACAAACGCACTGACCGATTCAGCCATTCAGATTCAGCTTCATTCAGTTCTAAACAAGCACCCCCTTAGAATGGATTGTTATATGCTTCTCTCTTGAAGATTGGAAAAGGATCGTGGAAGACCTGAAAAGAAATTTTCAGAGATTGCATATTTGCATTCAACATGTTGACACAATTTTTCACAAAGGGCGAGGGTTTAAGTTGATCCAGATGACATATATCATTGGGATGAGACTGTTAAATTCCAAAACGTATATCATTGGCATTCAACATGATCGAAGCCTTAAAAACTAAAAAAAAAAAATTGAATTTGGCATTCGCAGTTTAATACTGCGGACATGACTTATTAGCTGGCCATACCTAGCGTTTACAGTATTAAACTGCAGACGAAGGACTTGCAAAGGAGGGGGATTTTGGTCTTCTGTCCCGCCCGCAGTATTAAACTGCGGAATACTGGAAACTAAACTGCAGACGGGCACTCTATTTAACCGTTCGATCTTCGGATGGAAGGTCACGATGTGTTGTAAGGGTAACCTTAAGTTGACATTGTTAGCTACGAATCGGTTCCATATATATACCCATCCGTGGCAACCGATTACCACGAGTACTATTCCTGCAATCATAATCTACACCGTCGATCTCAACATTGGATGACATGGATTAAAGGCAATTTCTCACCTGCCGATACAGGCTGTAGCGGCAGCACAATCACTTGTAGCGGAAGACGAAATTAGAAAAATACCCCTATAATCCACGTGCTACACTGCCCCTCCTTTAAACTAATTCCCTGCCGAGTAGCGGCAACCCTGCCTTTTGCTTCCCTTCCTAATCCCTTTTATAAGTCCCGAGGATAGGCTAGTTAGTTAGTCAACTCTTTAAGTCAAAGTAGCGGTAAATGCTTTTAGGCTATATGAATGCTAAGTCAATAATTTGTACTATTATGAAGAAAAAAAGTGAATATTAATATTACTAGTTAGGTAGACAAAAAATTGATATTAATATTAATAATTGGGTTAGTACTTGATATAGGAAAAAAAATTCAATTACAATTGAAATGGTCTTTTTTACTTTATTCTTAATTAAATGTTATCACCATATTAATTTTAATATTTAATATTAATATTAGATATTACTATTAATAATTTTGTTACTACTTAATATTAATATTAATATTAAAATAATATTTAATATTATAGATTAAATATATTTAATAATTTATATTAATATTTAATCCAAATATTAATAACTAATATTAATATTAATATTAAATATTAAAATTAATATGGTGATAACATTTAATTAAGAATAAAGAAAAAAAGACCATTCCAATTGTAATTGTAGAATTTTTTTCCCATATCAATACTACTAATCCTAACCCAATTACTAATATTACTAATATTAATATCAAATTTTTTTCTTCCTAACTAGTACTCCCTCCGTTCCTTAATATAAGTTGTTTTAGAGTTGTGCACACGTATTAAGGAAATGATTGTATAGCATTAAATATAATATCAATTGTCTATATTACACTTGTATTGGATAAAGAGTGTTATTTATTGGGCAAAAAAATAGTGAGAGAACCAAAATTATTTTTATTACTTGGGATAATATTGAAAACTAAGTAATAAATGCTTACTTGAAATTCTCAAACAACTTATATTAAGGAAAAAAATAATTTTCTAAAACGACTTATATTAAGGAACGGAGGGAGTAATATTAATATTCACTTTTTTCTTCCAACAGTACAAATTATTGACTAAGCATTCATGCAGCTTAAAAGCATTTATTGCTACTTTGAATAAAAGAGTCCTACATGACTAACTAACTAGCCTATCCTTGGAACTTATATTTGACAAACCAATATGCTGGCAAATAAAAGGGGATGCGGAAGGAAAGCAAAAGGCAGGGCTGCCGCTACAGGCTGTAGCGGCATGAAATTAATTTAAAGGAGGGGTAGTGTAACACGTGGATTATAAGGGTATCCTTGTAATTTCGGTTGCCGCTACAAGTGATTGTGTTGCCGCTACAGTCTGTAGCGGCAGGTGAGAAATTGTCTTTATTCCATGTCATTCGATATTGAGATCGACGATGTAGATTATGTTCGCTGGAATAGTACTCGTGACAACCGGTTGCCACGGACGGAAACATATATATATATATATATATATATATATATATATATTGGGAAAAATATATTTACACTGCTGTATATTACACAGTCGGCTATGGCGACAGTTTTTTAGGCTATAGCGACAGTTTCACCCGTCACCATAGCTATTCTGGGCTATAGCGACGGGTGAACCGTCGCGGTAGCCCAAAAAACCCGTCGCCATAGCCCGACTATGTAATACACAGCTGTGTATATACATATAGCCCATATATATATATTTATATATGAGTAAGGGGAAACAAGGGAATGATAGTGGAGTGTGGTGATAATAAGACAATTACATGGTAACGAACCATTATAAGTACAAAGCTTAGTAAGGATAGTAAATGTTTAATTTCTTCAAAATACAAAACGAAAACTTTTGGTTAGTTTATATCCAAAATCTTTTACACTTTTATTTTGCAGCTATCTCCCTTGGTTTTACTCAACCGGATGAAAATTTTATTTAATATTCTCATCTTTCTACTAAGCTCTTTTGAATGAACGGAGAGAACAAGGGAACGACTAGGAAGCAAGGGTGCGCAAAACCCCTACCGCATTGCACACCAGGTGCTTCAGGGGTGTAGGTGTGAGGGGGTGCGGCTGTCATAGGTACGGGGTGCGACTCGTGCTGTATCCCCGAATTTTGGTCCAAGGGATGAGTTAGGGTGTGGCAAAAGGGATGCGGCAGTGGCATACTTGGTAATTATGAGTAATAAAAAAAAGAGGGCAAAAGGAAATCGATTCGTAAATTAGGGCACTTGTTGGATTGAGAGGATCGACTGAGTGAGGAGGAGAGGGAGAGCGAAGCAGCGATCAACAGCAAGTCTGCAGCTGATTGGACGTTCTCTTTCTAGTTTCTTCTTCTATCTTTCTTCTTCTTCTCGCTTCGTTTCTCTTTTTTTCTCTTTTTCGTTTGCTTCGTTTTTACTTTTTTAATTCTGTTTTGTTTTTCTTTTGTTTTGGTTTTCTTCTTTTGTGGGTAGTGGGCCAGTGGCAACTTGTTAGGTAAATGGTCAATGGTCATGTAGACATGCACATAACTACATACGGATGGACTTCTATTCTTATATGCCATATTGTTTCTTTCTTCTTTTCTATTTTTTTCTGTTTTTATTTTACTGAATGTGACAATAATGATAAATTAAATGTGCCTACCTTGCTGGAAATTTACTAAATTAAATAAAGTGTGGCTGGAAATTTACTAAATTAAATAAAATGTGGCTGGAAATTTACAAAATTTAATTAAATGGGGATGGAAATTAACTAGATTAATTAAATGTGGCTAGAAATTTGGCAATAAAAAAAATAAAAATATATATATTTATATATGTCATATCTCCGCACCCGAATCCCCATATTTTCAAATTTGGTGAATCCTTGTAGCGCACCCGTATCCCCGCACCCGAATTCTTGCTTCTTAGGGGAACAAATAGCATAACACAAGGGCATCAGCTTGATAGAAAAGTGTCATACTGAAAACTAGTCCAAACACTCCATCTTCCCATAATCCCACTCAAGAGGATCACAAATATATAATTATAGACTATGGCTAGGATCAACGGAAACATTAACTAATTGGTCAACCACTATTAAATTAAAATCATAAATAAAGGAATATAATCAAAACTTACACCAGAAATGTATTAATATTAAGGTAGTGTGCCACACTAACCTTCAAACTTTCTCGTTTAGATGATATTGAAGATGAAGCAGTTCTTTGCATGACATGACATAGGCGAAGTTCATTAAGTGCATCCAACAGGACCTGAATCGATTTGACCATCTTATTGGATTCAACAAATATATTTTCCAGCACCTGCATAGAAACAAAAAGAAAGATATAATTTCTACAGGTGCTTCTAATGACCAGTCGACTTAAAGGCTGTCTAATTATCTTAACATTCTGAAAGTGCCAGCCAACATCCTTAGCTGAACAATTTCAAGAAATAAGCTTTGGTGTGCACACATGACTTTATGTGCGAAGAAAAAGACTGCAACTTCCCTAACTTTATTTTGTTGTCACTATTATTTTTATAAGCCCTCAAACAATTCCACAAACCTCAACTAGTTTGTTAATTTCCAATTAATTTCTCAACAGGATGACTTAATTAGGGTAAATGAAAAGTAACTAACGAAGGTAAGTGCTACCTTCAGTTTAAACTAGTCATGCGGCACAAACTTTGCGTGCAAATCAGAGAAATAGAAAGAGAAAAAATAGTGGGTGAGAGAAATTATGATTAATGGATACTGGAAGAGTAAAAATATAGATAAAATGTGAGGAATGATGAGAAAATAAAGAGGATAAGAGAGTGGAGGAATAAAAAATAGGGATAAATAGTTAGTAGCATATATCAAAGTGAGAAGCACAGAGTCCAAGGCCCCTCCCTCTCTCTTTGTAATACAGATACTATATAACGTATCTTAAACTTCTCAAAAGATATTCACGTCTTTTAGACACAAAGTCCCAACACAAAAGAGACTTGTGCACAAAAGAATGCCAATTTTTTTTTCAAGTTTTCGACTTTGCTCATGGTGTTACCTAAGGCCTAAAGGTAGCAAAGCAGTTTCTTGTTTGGTCTTCTTTTTATTAGATAAAAGAAGAATTTTATTTGAGAGTGAAGGGAAAAATCAATGGAACACAAGTTCTTAACAAAGATAGCTAAAGCAGTTTTGGGCATTACACCCTTTCTTTTTGGGTACATCTCATTTTGAATTTATCAATATCCCTCGGGAGGTGATGCCATTTTCTGAAGTGTTTCCTAAGAAAGTTTTGCTAGAAACAACTTCAGCTGAATTTCATTAAGCATAAATCCATCGACTGCAAGAACTATATAGCTAACTAAAGAGAAAAAGAGCCTCAATGATTCTTTTATTGAAATTTCCTTTAATTTACTCACCAGACAAACAGGTATTGGAGGAAATGATGCTGAAGCATGATACAAACTTTCATTAAACAAAGTTTAAATAAGGCTAGTGCTCAATCATAAGAAAAGAACCTTTAAAGAGATCAATTCACAAAGATCAACATCCAAATTTTCCCTGCTTGCTAGGTTGACAACAACATTTGGAAAGAGAAGCTCTGCAACTTCAGCTTTCTGCAACACAATATCTTGACATAATCTGAAAATGAACAAGTAAATTTTTTGCATTAACTTCATCAATTACAACAAAAAGGCCCAAAACTCGTAAACCAGCGAAAGCATTTCTTGTTGGAAGATGGGATACCTTAGAATAATATTATCACAATAACCAATGAGTGCATGAACGAGTGAGCAGATCCATGTCTCAAACGTTTTTCCACGAGTCTTCCATATATCAGACTTCTCCACTGAAATTTCTTCAGCTGTAATTGATGCTAAACAAGTCACGGCATCTTTGATGAATTGCCAATATAATCATGAGAACCCATCAAGTATTAACTTATCTCATGATAGGATAATTGCAATCTCAAGCAAATAAAAAATTATAGACGTTCACTTAACTAGTTTTAGTTGGTCTTACTATAACAGTTTTAATGTTTCACTACACCACACAGTTAACTAAACCAGGACATAAATACAATGCACATGACCTATGGAAAACGCAACAAACGTGCATTCCAAATCTGCCAAATGGGGGAAGTAATTCTTACCAAAAATCCCTTCTAAAATTCCATTTAACTAATTGAACAAAAAACTTTCAGCTATTATTTTTATTTGTAAATCATATAATCATGGTCATGGTCATGGTCATGTTCATTCAGTGTGTAAGAGAATCACATACCATAATATACAGAACTATAATACAATAGATCCCCATTCCCATGCAAGACAATTAAAATGATACAAGCTAGATCGTCAAAAAGAATCAACCAATTTCGGAAGAGTATTCTCTACTAATCAGATCCAACATATTATGTAAGCAAATATCAGCATAAGAGAACTACAGAGTTAACTTTTCACCAAATAAACCAAATATATCCATAGTACTTGTACTGTATCATTTTCACTCCCAATAAATCCAATTGCAATGAACTAAAGTTGGGGTTACAACAAGACCACCACCACCAAGAACAAATCATAAAACCAACATAAAAAATTATTTTATCACGGCAACTACCCATAAAAAAAGTGTGCCTACTATAGACATCTTGTTTTCCATTATAAATAGATTAAGAGCGTTCACAACAATTTTCTCAATAAACTCTCTATCCCCAGTTTTAAAGAATACATCAACAAATAATTAACCAACAGTTTCATTATCCTTATTTAACTCTCTATTTTAATCTCTATATAGGATTTTACTCTTCAGGGTGAGGGAGTCAAAAACTGTTCTTTATGTATGCAAAATGACGTTTCACACCCTCATTTAATTAGACACGTCAGCTTTAGAAAAGGGTAAAGGAATTCAACGTCATTTGTAACATCGCGAATCTCATCTTCTCCAGAGCTTCTTCAACCGATTTTCTTCTCCAAAATTATTTCAACGGTATTCTTCATCGATTGTCCTCTTCACCAACTGTCTTCTTCTCCAAAGTCTCATTTGCAACATCTCGAATCATTTAATTTGAAGGTATTTTGCAGAAAAACAAATCTATGGTTCCAATTTCGATCTTCTTTTTTTGTTTGATTTTGACCTTTGTTTGTTTCGGGATTTCAAACTTTGTTTGTCTTATGATTTTGACCTCTATTAGTTTCATTATTTGTTTGCTCAAAACATGCTTTAACTATTGGAACTTTAAAATTTTAACTTTTAAATTTCAAATTTCATTATATAAGGAACATGTTGGGTACATAGTGAAAAAATTGAATCCATATCATGCAGAATGACCCAATAGCACTGTAGAGTAGGGATAGAGATAAGGAAACTATTGTGAATACTCTAAAGTGCCTACAATAGACATTTGACCTCGAAATCAAATTTTCAAGTCCTTAGCCAAATAATCAGAACCTCTATACAGTTCTATTGCATGATTCAAATTAAAAATATATATATCAAATTGCAGAAGAACAAAATCCTTGCGTACAGAAATCTTTTTGCCTCAACCCAAGCAATGAGATGTTACCGTTGTACTTTCTGTCTAGTTCCAGTAAAGAATTCTGCACTAACTCCAGATTAATACCCTTGGAATGTACCTACACATAGACATCATACATGAGTCATGAAAACCACAAAACAACGTCAAGTATAATGTACATAACAGTGCTAAGCTGAAGCTCAATCACAGAGGAAGCAATGTTTGGTAACTCTAAATTATTTTTCTTTAGATAGGTAATAAATATTATACCACCCATGTACACAGAACGTAAAAAAAAAGTAGGGAATTACAAAAGCAACTGAAATGATAACCATCAAAGACCTACGAAACCTATACTAATAGTAACAAAAGAACGAGGAGCACCACAAAGAAATAAACCATTTATGATGGCTATTGCTTGAGTGGTACCTACTTCAACCTCCAAAGATAAAAATGCGTGATTGAAAACATTTGTTTAGAGGACTAAACCATCCCCTTCCCCATACACACATGCAACAGGGACTTGTCCCACAAAAAAGAGCCAACCACTCTACCCCTACACCAGGACGCATATTGTAGAGTTCGATTGAACCCCATAATATTTTGTAAAGAATATTGTTAATAAGTTTCAAATTGACCAGGCAATTTCCCTGCCCAAGAAACCCAAAAAGAAAAAAAGTTGAATAATTTAGATTAGAAACAATTTCCCCCCTGCCGCTACACCTTGTAACGGCAGTTATATTCCTTCTAACGGCACGGACAATTACCAAACTACCCTCCCTCACACTTACCTGATGCTACAAGGTCTCGCGGCAGTAGGGTTTTCAATGTAATCCCAATGCCAACTTACCTACCACAACCACTACAAACATTTTCATTCTTACAGACCATGTTTGGAATGAAGGTGGAGAATAACAAAATGATTTGTAATCGAAAAAGTTGTTTTAGGATATGTTCTTATACATATTATTTTGGAACGAAAGGCACAATGTATATATTTTTGCATAATTTACACTTTTGGAACCATAATTTTTCTCCTCTAGCTTAATAATAATAATAATAATAATAATAATAATAATAATAATATGATATTATTATTAATCCCCATTAATAATATGATATTATTATTATTATTATAATTATTATGGTTCCAAAATTGTAAATTATGCATAATATATACACTGTGCCTTTCGTTCCAAAATAATATGTATAAGAACATATCCTAAAACAACTTTTATGATTACAAATCATTTTGTTATTCTCCACCTTCGTTCTTCGTTCCAAACATAGTCTGTAAGAATGAAAATGCCTGTAGCGACAGTGGTAGGTAAGTTGGCATTGGGATTAAATTGAAGACCCTTAAGTGTGAGGGAGGACATTTTAGTAATTGTTTGTCCCGCTAGAAGGAATATAACTGCCGCTACAAGGTGTTGTGGCAGGGGGGAAATTGCTTCCAATCTAAACCATTCATTATCACGATCAAGGGCTAAGATCATGGTTGCTGGAATAGTGTCCGTAGCAACCGATTGCCACGGATGGGGACCCTATATGTGTGTATATATATATACCAGCCAAAATAAAGGGAGGTAAGATATGCAGAATCAATGAGTTTTACTAGTGATGTAATGTTATTTGCTGCTGGTCAATGATCTGTAACTATACTTGTTCATTAACATCTTTGGATTATTTTATGGCAAAATTGATGGTTAATACTTTCAAGGGTTTGCATGCATCTCCTCATAAACATATGAATTTGAATTTGACCGCTAATAAGTATCATAACTAAGTTGAGAACAACAATATTGTGGACAAAGAGAGCAGAGAAGATCAGCATTGACTACAGTCAATTGTTTCATAACAAAGATATTTCTCCATTTGCCTAATAAGAACACATGGAACTAACATCTTCACAGCATAATGTATTGGAATACTTTTCATGTAAAGAGAGAAGGATGTTACCTCAATTAGAGACCTCTCATGTGAATCAAATGATAGTAAAGCTCGTTGACCTCTTTCAGTTGAAAGTATCGCCTGGTTGATATATACAACACTAATTTAAGAAAACATAAATTCTTGAGATATCAAAGCTCAAGCTATCAATGATCAATGCAAACGGACAAGTATTATAGCCAACAGTAAAGAGAGAAATTATATCCAACAGCTATGGTGGCATATTGCATTCACCGCTATGCTACAACAGCTATTGTGGCAAAACTTTATATTTACGGTACAAAAGCTATGATGATTGATGGGTCTATTGCATTCACTATACTGGAGTTATTTGATGATGCAGTCACCTCTAAAATGGAACGTGAACTAACACCTCAAAAGCAAAAACAAGAAAACTAGTTGCACGTTGGGCATAGAATAAGGCTGCTAAATTGTAAAAAAAAATAACAAAAACAAATGGAATGCCCAGGTTAATAACACATCTGTATAATGTATATGCACCACAAAGCTGAAGTATTTCAGCAAGCACAATGACATTATTTAGGAATGATGATAGCTTTCATCATGATGCATAAGCATACCCAAATGACTACTATTAACTCACCCGTAACAGTTGTGATGACATATCAATAATATGTACAGAATTATCCATAAGATACTTCTTCAAAAGCCCCATAACTGCAGTGAGAAGTTCCTCAGATATGCCCGTCTCAATATGAAAATTGTTGTCGCCAGAAGTGTCAGAATTAAGTGGTCGGCGAACATGTATGTGACTAGACTCTCCAGTAAGATGGAAAACAACGCGATGTGGATCCCCGACACCAACCTCCAATCGCAATAATCAGAACAAGATTAATTTACACTCGAGATGTAAAACACGGAGAAAAAGAAAAAGATATGGAAGATAGAAAAAATTATAACAATACCTTAGAAATAAAATCTGACACCAGATCTCCAAAACTATTTGCATCATCCAAACTGCAAACGTGGACTAGAGTCCAAACTGCTTGTACAATTTCATGGTCAGAATGCCAATACGTTTCATCAAATATTTCACCTAAATTCTTTTCTCTGCAAAACCCCGTGAATAATTTCTTGTGCAATGCTTTGAGACTGTTAAGAAAAACTTGAGAAGGTCAAACCAACCAATAATGGAGGTCATGCGTCACAATTTAATACAAGTTTAAAATTTCTTATTTTAATTTTCTCTTGAGCCACTTCCTAATCGTTAACATCAAGGTTTTCAGACCCGGACCGGTCATCGAACCGGAATAAATACCAGGTGAATGGATCACTGGTTCGAACCGTTATTGACCCAGTAACATCATTAATATATAAAAATATATGTTATTAGTAATTAATGAAATTTTAAAGAACTAAAACATAATAAAGTAGAGTTATAATATTACTAAAAGTGATTAATTTTAATATTAAAAAAATTTTGGTACAAAAAATAATTAAAAACTGATTCACTGGGTCAATTAAACGGTGTTACCGGTTGAACCAGACAACAATGTCAACCGATTCCGGTTTTTACCAGTTGAATAGGCGGTCTGGCCCTGGTTTAATGACCATGGTTAACACTATCATCTATCAAATATCACTAACTATACTATTAAACTACTCCAAACAAAACCAAAGGGAATATTTGTTAGCAAGAACAATGTATATATATATATATATATATATATATATATATGACGCAGAATTAGCACCACAAGATAATGTCTCTAGTTTCACGAAAGAAAGAAAAATTATGTAGTATTATCTATTGTTCAACTTAACTAGTTCATAGCAAAAAACTATTCATTTGATGAGATAATTGCATTCTATAGAAAAGTAGAGCACCTGCACAAAAGTAAACTCGGTGGAAGCTGACAAGATCTCTTCACCAACTGAAAATAAAGTTGTTACTTAAACATATAAGAGGAATACTATAATCGCTAAATCACGAAATGAGAGTCAAATTTAACTTTT
Organism: Panax notoginseng; assembly: GCA_016801055.1. NCBI lineage: Eukaryota > Viridiplantae > Streptophyta > Magnoliopsida > Apiales > Araliaceae > Panax > Panax notoginseng. The sequence goes on along the minus strand of CM029013.1, from coordinate 30,381,779 downwards.
TGACTTTATCTTCTCTCATATTAAAGTTTGATAAGACACACAAACTTAATCTTTTAAATGATTAATTTTTACTATCAAATGTTAAAGAATAAGTTTTGATATTTTGAAAATTTATTGAAACTTGAGTTTAAGTGTGCCCTATGCAGACCTTAATATGTGGTAAGAAAAAAGTCAAATGGACTCTCATAGCCGGATGATGGGAGTATATAACAAAAAATGAAGATACGTTGAAGGGAAACCTTTAAAAGTACATGCTGCCTACCTTTAGTAGGTGATCTCTTGGGGAGTAATTTCGACACAACTCCTGGTGGAAGCTCCTAATTCTATCAAATGTATCTAATTCAGGGAAGGGTTGCAGTTCCTGATACAACACATTAGCAGAAATTAGAAGCAATTCCACATAAGGAAAGAACACCGACAAGTGATTAACAAAATCATGTGTTAAAGATTATATACATTATTGATCATTCTCTAAAAGTTAATCAACTAGTAACTTATAGTGATATTAGGGTTCTGGTTTCAAAAGGCCTAGGTTCAAGTCATCCCACTTGTATTGTTGTCTCTTATGTTATTAGTGAAATTGAACTCTGTTTGGTTTTCCATTATGATGCCCCTTGGGTTGTCTCTCCACATGTACGTGGGACAGGAGAGTGTTAAAGCATGATATAAGCTCTCATGTCCATTCTCTAGAAGCTTAAGCTTTTAAAGCAAACGATAACTTAACAATATAGTTCACGATAATTAATCCTAGATAATAATGCAAACAATTCATACTAAACATTAACATTTTAAACTACACTCAAGTAAACACAACTCCAGATGCAAGAACACAAAGAAACATACTCTGATGTAGTTATGTAGAGATGGATCAGCTTCCATGGTAAGATTATGGAGCAGCGATAAAACATCAGAAGATTGGGTGGTGGAAAGTTGACTAGGTGAATCAGATGGAATGCAACATGCAACCAACTTGGATACCAAAAACTGCCAGGCAGATCAGTCAACTCGAAGAAGTTTAAAACATATCAAAAGAACAAGTGATGGTAATGGGATAATAAACCTGAAGCTGTTCACCTAACATTCCAGTAATATCTTTATGAGCATTACGCCTGAAGACTTGAAGCAATGTAGAAATGATACGGCAACATTGGTCTTGTAAGGCATGGCAAGTAATGTATTGCCCCACCATGTTTAAAAGGTAACTAAAAAATTCAGTCATTCGTCACAAATAAGTTTCAACTTGTAAATGATGGAAACATTGATAGGTAAGACAAATTGCAAGATAGAATTGTCCATTTAAAGGCAATTGTCAAATAAATTCTTAACAAGAGAAAGGGAAAAAAATTATTTCATTACTTCAATAACTCAGTTCGTTCTTGTAAAATCACAAGAGAATAATCCTTTTTAATTGAATGAAGACTAAAATCACAAAGATGGGAAAAGTATCCCCAAAAAAATCCAACTAGAAGTCTTCACAATCATTTTTTTCTGAAAGACTATCTACAAAGTTTGTTAATTGATGCAGAACATTGCAGCATGGTATTGTGATGTACCGAATTACATAGAATCACCAATTCAACAGCTACTAATAACTAACTTACACATTGTAGACACCCCTATTCACGACACTCCAATCATTTGTCATCATTATATTACATAAACCACAACACTTGATTTTCTAAGGTGGATGTAAGAATTGTATGAACTTTTGGGTGCAGAAAAAAACTTGTATCGTCAAATTAAGACATTTAGCAAGTTGCCACCTACTAAAATTCACCAGATTTAAGGACTAAATTTTACTTCCTACAATTCCCGCCTCAAGTCCATTTGAAACTTGAGAGGGATAATAACACAAAACATGTGCATAAGTGATGCAGATCGTGTTGCAGAGAATTATTTTCAGACTTTTGAGCATCCAAAAAGGAACAACAAATGAAGTTTGAGAGCCTTTGAATGGGCTGCAGCTTTAGTATTTTTCCTAGCAGTTATAATCAGTTTTTTTCTGTTAGTTGGTTTTGGGCTTTAAGTTGTTCTTTGGACCACTTCTTTATTTCCTGCAGTTTTAATAAGTCATGTGAGCTTTTAGGGTTTTATGTCACAAGAGTATTTATAGACATTAATATGCTGTAGCTGCCAATTATTGATTACTTAATAATATTCTCTTTATAAGTCTACAGAGCAGCCTTTAATTCTCTCTTTTTCCAGGATTGAGACTAGGGTTTAAAGCTACTCAACTTAGCTGCACTCATCTGAATTCCTCTATAATATTTCTCTAATGTTTGGATTGCATTAATAAGATAACATACGAATACAATTTTGACCATCAGATATAACATCCATTAGAGTTCCATAGAAAGAGCCATTACATTTCTTTTGCCAAATATTAATGCTAGATAAAAAATTGTGAAACAGATATCGTGTAAGCTCACATTGAAGTGCTAGAAACTGCAGCTCTGTGCCCAAGAACAATGATAAGCACCTCAATTCCTGCCAACCGGTTACACTTATGCCTAGAATGAATAGCTGCAGCAACTTTGTAATGCAATTCAACTATAAACTGCATAATTTCAAATTGCACCACATCCAGAAGTATGGAGTTAAAACATAAATAGGAGTAAACAAATGACAAACAATACACATATTGCTATATAAACACAAGTATCACCATAAAAACTCTATCTGGGCGGAATATGTTAATCTTGTCAAGAACACCAAAATCTCCAGCACAGTGCTCCCTACAACAAACCAGAATGAAGGTGCTTAGACATATTAACTTTGTGAGCAAACGGAACATGAATTACAACACTTGGATAAGGCATTGCACATTTCCAGAAATCCATCAACAACTGTTTTAATAGCATCTGCAACGGTATCCTTGGAAAAGGAAGGAAGTGTAGGATCTGATGCACACGAAGCAAGAGATAATATGTGGCTGACAATAGAAACCTGTAACAGAGAAGAATAGAAAAATGTGATTGTGAGATAGAAGGCAAGAAAGAAGGATTAAAGGTTGAAGGAAAGAATGTTGCCTATATTTCAATTCCAAAAGTAGTCCTACACTCGTACAGGTAAGTAAAAGCTACATGACTCTCTGACCTTTGAAGGGTTTAAAGAAACACAGGATCAAGTATATATGGAGACCTAATGAGCATAGTTGTCATGGCGTCGCCATGGTGACAACTAGGCAACAAATAGGTGTCCTGGCGCTTGAGAAGAACAAGACAACGTCTAGGACACCGAGCCGCCAAGGTTTACCCAAGTGATTAAGTCATTTTGTACCCATGACTCATCATAACGGACTAACTATATGATGTAATTTTTATTATTTATTAGACTTGTAATGCGTGTGATGATTGTTGACTTGGTCGATCTTTTATTCTCTATATAGTATTTGTTAACTTGTACTATTAGTTTTCAATGTCAAATGTTTTATTTTTGAATTTTAATTGTGGAGTATTCATATAATTGTGCTTTTAATTGTATTCCATAGTGTTAGGTATTATGTTTTGAGTTTTAATGTATATAAAATTTTATTGTCGAATATGCTTTTAAAGTAAAACAAATAATGTATAAATTGTACATTGTTAATGACTTGTCGCCTTATGGACGTCTCATCGCCTAGGCGTCCTGGCGGTCAACTACCGCCGCGTCTCGCCGTGGCGCCGTGACAACTATGCTAATGAGTAACTTAAAGTAGTTAAAACGAAAGAACTAACTGAACAAAGATATTCTAGAGATATCAACTTTGTTATCTTGGTCCGATCATTTATATGTGAGAGCAAAACAAACATGATATTATAATGAATTTTAATTTGAAGGGAATATAGCTATCGATGAGGGTAAGACTTTTGAGTTTTGACAGAGTCAAAACAAGACCCATATCATAGCAGAAAAAGATGATCATTATAGCCACATCTTTAAGAACAACATAATATGAGAAATTAGAGAAATATTATTCAGATAACTGTAAGAAACATGGCTTTTATCCACCTCAAAAGCCTCCACATGGAATTGCAGAATTTATTTTCTTCTTCTATTACAACCTTATATGAATTATAAGTTACTAAAAATTAACAAGCGTAGTTGTTGTAAAACAGATCCAATAATGTATGTCATGCTTTCATACTATCATATTGAGATCAATGACAAAAACGCCAATTGGTAAACTTGTGCACCATAGTGCACAAACACATTGATGTAGCTTTGTATATACATATTGGGGAAAGTAGGAAACAAAACGTAAACCCAGGAACTTGATAATAACAAAATATCATCCTTCAACATTCACCTACAAGTGTTACCACTCTTCACATTCGGAAAGAAACTAGAATGACAACATAGTTTCGCTGAGACTGGGAATTGGCTCTAATATGTAACAGCACTAGCATAAAAAAAAAATTGTTTTGCTTTTCTTTTCTTTTTTTTTTTTTTTGGGGGGGGGTGTGGAGAACACAATGCAAAGGGAAAGAACAATGACACCATGTTGCATTATTGATTTCTCTAAAAGCTTAAGCAGCAAAATGGACAAAGAATTAGATGATACTATAACATAAAATAACTTGATAAATCAAGAAAATTCCAGGTAACAGAGAAAATATCACTTTTTTTTATTATAAGAAAATATATATATATATATATATATATAAGATGAGGTAATTTAAAGTATATAAAAAGGGCACCACAAAAGGGGGCACCAACCCATTGGCCTATGAAAAGATCACTTCAGAGATGTTGTCATCATAGAACATAAGAATACTTTTTTATCTTCTATAGAGCAATATAATTTTGGCTCTAGATTTTATTATTTCAGATAATTTTGGTACGGATTCAAATTTTTTATTCCTTGAAATTGGTTAAAATATATTTGTTTAGTTATGCAAAACAACAATCTGATATTTTGAAAATTAATTTAAATGTACATGCTAAAATTGTCATAAAATAGAAAGTCAACCAGACCATATGTTTCTTTATAAGTTTGTCCCTTTCATTCTCAGAGATCTCAGAAATGCTCAAAATTGAACTTTGAAGTAACACTGCTCCACTTTCCCAAACAGATTTCTTACTGCAATGGAGTGCCATACAAACTGAAAAGATGGGCACAAAATGTCTTTTAACCAAATCTGCAGACGGCTGATGAGCTACCTGAAGGCAGAAAAATGTGTGAGCCAAAACAACTAACAAACAACACAAAACTCTAGAAAACAATAAACAAAACACAGAAAAGGAAAATGGAAAAAAGGCCAAATAAGAAGAAAATGAAAATGAGAATTATCCAAATGAAATCTAATTCCATGTCAGATAGTGGAAACGGGAGGACAAAAAAAAGTAACTGATCACCGAAATTATCTTTGGTATTAATATGTTTATCGTTGTTTTGAAAATAAGAACTCAAAAAAACTAATGTAATAATCAAATCAAAATCTAAATGAAATTGTTTAGAAAAGACTGCTATCAAAATGAAATCTAATTTCCTGTCTGATAGTAAAAATTCGATATCCATATGTTTATCATTGTTTAGAAAATGCAGGAGAACTCAAAGAAACAAATTTAATAACCAATGGATTTTGATCAATTAGGCCAATTACCAATAAAACCAAGTATCCAAAGCTGGTTACAGATACCTTACCAGTTCACTCAGAATGATTGGGAAGCATTACAGAAATGGGAAAAGATTTTGAAACATTTGTAGTAAAAAAAAAAATTACGAGACAGAAGAAAACCCAACTGTTGACTATTTGAATATTATTTAAGCTTGCATGTCAATCCAGAAAAGACGACATTGGCTGTTTCAAAAAGTTAATGCAGTGGTGATCAAGTTATTGTTGAAAATATCCATGTCCCACATTGAACAAATAAAACCTTGTGATAATATAACCTTCCACTCAATGACTATTCATTTTGAGTTGGATGCTTCAACTTGGTATCAGCCCAACGGCCCATGTGCTTTGTACCCCCAATATAAATATGTATTAGAGAGAAGATTGTTAGAGATAAACTAGATTTATTGAATATTGTTTTTATCCTATTACAAAGAGCACTAAAGCCTTATATATAGGTTACTAGTTGGGTAGTGGCCAAGTATGTGTGGGCACCAAGCATACTTGAAGACCAAGTTCTAATAATAATATACTCTAATAGACTCATGATTCTAGAATAATCTTCTAACACACCACTTCAAGTTGGAAGTTTTATATCACGATTTACAACTTGTTATATAACATAATCATAAAAATAAAAGACTCAAACCAACCATAGTACGTAATTATTTTATCTTCAACACTCCCTCTCAAATTGAGGCCCTCTTCAATATGCACGGATTTTTTTTTTGCGTCCAAAGTTAGATTTCTCACCCTCAATACAAAACTTCAAACATCCACTTTCCGAGGATATCATATGCCAGTAATAACAGAGAACACTCACTTGGTCTCCTACAACAAATGTGAAGGACTCTCCATCCTTCAAAAACAACTACAAATGACTTCTTACTTTCCTTAACAACGGAGGACTCTAACAGAAGACTCTCTAGCCTCCCAAAAAAATTGAAGGACACACGTCTTCCTAAAATCTCGGCCCCATGCAATCCTTACTTTCCAATCAACCATTTACATATTTTAACTCAAGAAATTAACTACTCTGGAAAAAAAATAACATGTAACAAGGAACCTGCATCTTCGAAAGGAAACCTTAAATCTAGGCAACTTAGTACTAAAGCACCAACTTTAGCAACATATGACAAAACTCAAACTACAGCTCCAACAAAAAAACTAAAATTGAACTCTAGGCACCTAATTTTTTTTTCCTTTCAGATGAAGTTAACAATAAAAATAAATGTGCCTTCTGCCGAAGACTAAGGGTGTAAATGAACTGAGTCAAGCTAGTATTGAGCAACAGATTTGGTTCACAAAATTTAACGAGTATAAAATAAGGTTTGATTAAGGCTCGTTTAGCTACTGAGTCGAGCACGATCTTGAATCGAGCTCCATCAGTTTTAACTTTTCGAACAAATCAAACTTTTAGTCGAGCGAGTACAAATCGAGCCCGGACTGTTTGCTCATTTTACAGTCTTACCAACGACGGAAGCAAGAATTTTTGATTTAATTGCGAAGATTAGCCTAGCTTTGATATCATATTAGAAATAAAATAGATATATTGAATATTGTTGTTATCTCATTACAAAGAGTACTAAAGCCTTTATATATAGGCTACTAGTTGATTAGTGGTCAAGTATGTGTGGGCACTAAGTATGAGCATATGTCGACACTAATGACCAACTTCTAATAATAATATACTCTAATAGACTCGTGATTCTAGGATAATCTTTTAACAAATATAAGGTGTAAAACCCAGAAAAAATATATATAATAATAATAATAAATTAAGATTAATTTTTTAAATTTCTAAAATTAAAATACTTACATTCTTATTACTCATTTGTGATTCTTTTTAAAATGTTATAAGGCCTAATTTGTGAGGTGGGCCTTAGTAATTTTATTTGATAAAATTAACTTGATAAAACTTGCGCCTTAAAACAGATTTAACCCAATTAAAAATTTAGTTGGTTTAACCTTAATAGTATTTGTTTTTTAAAAAAAACAACGAAGTAGAGAAAAAGTCATTAAGCGAGAGAGTTGTTGCGCTGCGAGATGGAGATCGAACGGAGTAGACTCCACTTTTCTGTAGCGGGTAAGGTATTACTAATGGATACTTGTGTAATGGATATCATGTACTACATATATAATTATATAAATACACCTAATTTTTTAGTAAGAAGTCTTACTGTTAATAGTAGTTAGGAAATCAGTTGGTGCAGGGTGAAAGCACCCAAACATTGATAATTGAAATCATGATTGTTACCAATAAAATAATTAAAGTATAGGGAAGCTTGTATAATCTGCAAGAATTGTTATGCAAATAAATAGGTAATAATTATATGGAACGAATTAAAATTTTAATAATATAAGTAACTAACTAACTATATTTTGTAATCATGACCAAACAGAAAGGTTCATTCATATTTTGTTTTATAATTAATTGACATATGGTTTAATAGTTAAAGAAGGTTATCCAGTTAAGCTTGTGTGGCCCTTTAATGTGGCCCTTTAATGTTCTGGTAACGTGACTATCTATTAAGTTAGGTAATTAGATAATATTGAAAATTATTCTAATTATATCATGGTAATGTGACTATCTATTAAGTTCAGTAATTAGATAATATTGAAAATTATTCTAATTACATCATTCGGTTAGTAAAAAGATTATAAAATTTATTTTACAATACATTTAAAAATATTAAATTGTTGATGATTGGGTTAGTAATTAAATTTATTGAATTTATTAGATCGAACGTAGGAAGTATAACGAGTGTTATATTTGAATTATTTTGGGATTTTACATTACTTATTGCAGGTACGAATTCCGTACTCTTTCAGCGAGACTCTTTTAATTTTAATTTGTTCGTTTTGCTACTCGTTTAGAAAGTTGGTATGGCCTTTCATGATTTTTCCTATCAAATTTATTATGATAGTTTCATTTTGGGGTTGATATTTGGAACTCATATTTGTCATCTTTAGGCAAATGCATCATGTCTAGAATTTATTTTGAAATTTGTAGAAATGTACATGTCAATATATTTTGGAGACCTTGTGCTGATGATTCGTTTCGGTTTGACATGTACATATTACAACTTATTTATGTTGATATTATGTCACATGTGTTGTACAAAGAATATACCGCAGGTATACCTGAGCTATAATCACCTATAGGGGTACCACAAGCATTTCCTCTTGACACGGACGTGACATTTTCCGTTACAGTGTGATTAGTCAACGGCGTCTCTGTTTTGTACTCCGGTGGGAGTTGGTCATATGATGATTTTGTTGTGGAAGGCGTATGGGTCGACCCTAGTTTTCTGTTTTGTTCTGTTCTGCGGACTGGTGATGTTTGTGTCAAACACGCCTTCCAATGTTTCATGCATTTGGATTGTGCAATCCGATGTGTGATTGTCTTAGTGGCATTATTTTAATTGCATGTGTGGCATTATTTGACTTGCCTGTGTAGCAAGGTATATTTATGTTTTGTTACGAGTTCGGTATAAAATAACACTCATCCATTTGATTCAGCCTATTATTTCGTTCTGTTAGTTTTATTCGTTTCAGTTCAATTCAATTAATTGAGTTGGATGTCTCAGTTCATTATTGTTGTACTCTATATTAGTACTGGGCATTTGGCTCATGTTATGTTTTTCCTTCTAGCAGGTAATCAAAGGGATCAAGGGCAAGAGTGATGAAAGTTCTCTTCTTTCTAATAGTTTAGATATATTATGTTTATGTTGTGATACATTAGTTTGTTTGGAGTTGTAATAATTATATTAGATTGTTGTTTGAGCCGGTTTGGGATTTATTACGGTTTGTCTTGTGACATTTATTGGTTATGAAACTATTCCTTTGTGGCGTAAAGCTCTCGATTTATTGTGTAAGTTTTGTTATGTTTTGTACGTAACCTCTCTTTCTATTTCGGAAAGGGGTGTTACATAAGGGGTGCTAAGAAAGCATTGTGATCCTGAAAGTAAACTTGTGACTAGTACACTAATTCCCAATTGGTGTTAAGTTGGACTTCAATTGCGTTCCAGTAAAGCAAGTAAGAATTATATCTAAACTCATTTTTTCATGAACTAATTGAACTAAATATTGAAAAATAACACTATGCCAGAATTAGCAGATGAGTTATAATATACAAGAAAAATAAACATTTTTACACGAGGAACAAGGAACAGTGACTTCGTTATATATTAGGGCTTCAACCTTGATCCCTTGAAAAAAAGATGTGTACTATTTTTCTTTGACTTTAAAATTACCCTGTGAAAGATCAAAGGGTTCAAAGATATTGTGTTTTCAAGAATTCAAATCATATTTCAGCAAGTCTAGATTTGAGCAACTTTGTTTGAAGAGAAAGCTTTGAATTCACTTTTCAACACAATCATTGCCATTCAATGGAAACAGTTCACACAATTCATAAGAAGATCCATGAATAAAATTGATCCAACAGTGAGTACAAACTTCTTATAAACTCTAACAGAAAAGGTAATTTTAAACATTTAAAAAAAAATTAATGTCTATTACCTTAGCAACCCACTTCAAGTTGGAGGTGTCCCCATGAAAAATTAGAGCTGGAAGAAGCCACGGGCAACAATACTGAAGGAAATTAATAGGTTCCACATTCAAAACAAAAAGATCCCTTGTCTGCAAAAACGATATAGTGTTTTAAATTGGTGTTGCTTCATTTGCACATGGAGTCGCATTCAAAGAGTCTGCACTAGATAAGGTGAAACCATATTACCTCAACAAGTGCAACCAAGCTCACACCACAAGCAACCCAAGAAAAAAGTATTTGCGCCATAAGTTCCTCCATGTACTGTTGAAATTATAAATGATTCAGTAAAACGAAATTGAACTTAGTCCCATGTAGAATCAATTAGTTTAGTACTAACTGCTTCAAAAGCAAGGTGACTTGAGCTAGATTCACTTATGTCAGAGTTCAACCGATTATCCAAACTGATTGGCCAGCACAAAGATACTAATTGCATGAAGAAAAAGAAAATACTTAGATGACCTTTGATCTTGTAGTATACTGTAGTTTCGTCGATAGATTATCAAATACTGCACCAATAAGTTCCCTGAAATAAAACCAGCTATTATAACAAATAAAGTACATCAAACCAGATCATTTATAACCAGGAAAATTTTACCTCTGACAAGGATCAATTGCAGCAATAGCACAAATCATGAACACAACCTGCAAACGCCATCAGAGTTTCCCCCAAGTAAATACAAGCATACAGATTATTTCAGACATTCACAAATCACAATGGAGGAAGGAAAAAGGTACAGAAGATGAGAAGGCTCAAACTAGAACAGACTACTCGACCAGGAAGCAATAACAGCTTTCTAATTCGACCCAACTTAAAATTTTATAAAGATAGGATTACAAGATAAAAGGTATAATGCAACTGACAAAAACAAGGAAATTCATATGCTTCAAAAAATCAACAAAAATACCACCAAAATATTATTTTTGACAGGGCAAAATACACTTTGGTTACACCAAGTTCCACCCTCCTCACAATTCGGCGCTTAAACTAATTGGGCTTACGCATCCATTACATCAACCACATAATTTCACACAAAGTCCCACTAAATTCAAACTCCGGCTGAAATTGGCCGGAATACATAATTTCCGGCAAGGCATATGTAAGAACAAAAGTAATAACCAATCAACATATAATGACATATACGTATTATGTGTTGAATGCCACAGTATTAAAAAGGGATAAGTTTGAAGCCCATAAGACTAGTAAGAGGTTGAACTTACAACTTACAGGAGTTCATTGGGCACAAAAGCAGCAAGAGGCATAGAAATGGGATTTGAGATAGTAGCAGGAAAGCATTCCCTTAATAAGTTTATAGATCTCTGATGGTCGTATAAGACAGCTATTTACTTCCCATATCTTACATGTTTTTATGATTTGTACCTTTTTCAGTTATGAACTATGTTGTCAATAACATAAAATGCTGGGGAATGTGAGTTGTGTCAAGGACGGGAAGTACTCCTTCAAGACTGTGGCTACAATTAGTATTTTGAATATTGTGGCTGTCTGTTATTACTACAAATGGCCTAATACTTCATCGTCTACTACTACTTTCTAATTATAGATATTTATTAATATATTGCTTTCAATGTATCAATAAAAAGAGAAAATAAACTCGATATTAACTGCAATGGAAATAAAAATACCTCTAACTCGATTTTCTCACTGTGCAGTGCCAGATGCATAAGGGTTATAATGACAGTGTCCGTTATTGGTTGAGGATGAGGACCAGCATCTAAAACCTCCTTCGCTGTAACAAGTTTCTCTTTCGAGGAAACCACCAACTTCACGCCAAAATTCAAACTGAAACATGGTCAAAACCGTAAACTCCAGTAAAAACATTTGGTTATTATTATAAAGACCAAATAAACATTACACAAGTCACATTCCACTCCTGATTCAACATCTTTAGTAGTCCTTTTCAAGTATTTAATGCACATGTATAGACTTTAAATTTTTACCCTTAGCAACTCTACTGCAAAAGCATTCTCGATGTCTGCCAATGAAAGCTTCAACTATTAAATGAATATCAAACAACAGAAAGTACTCCAAAAATAGAGATTGTAGCAAGTTAATGGTGATAATATCTAGAGTTTGCAAACAAGTAGAGCAAAAGTACCAGAGGAAAGCAATTACGAATTAAAGCAGCATTTGAGATGATAGCATTTTTATCATGGCTCCACTCGTGGAGCTTAAAATTCTAAATGTAAGACGATTCGTACGAGGAATTTAAAAACATACTCCTACAAGGATAGGGCAGGCCATCTTCTAGGGCTAGTGTTGAAGCTAATTAACTTGTAAAGCAAAAGGGTGGAATAAACAATAGAGGCATCTCAACAGAAAGATAGCACAGGCTGTAGAAGATAATGGTAGAGAAAGTGATACATACAAATAAAAAATATATCACATAAGCAAACTACGAATGGGAAAAGCATTGAGGGGCTAAAATAGAGTAAGCAAAGGTAGTAAACTAATTTCCATAAATGCTCATACAAAAGTATCATATATGCATTCTTGACATCCCACCATATATCGTGGAAGAGCTCGTCATGACCATCCCATGTTTGAAAAAGAATACCGATTCGCCTTGCCAGAGTCAACCTAACTCGATAATCAGGATCCCGGAGCATCATAAGCAGTTTCTCTATCATGGTCTAATTAGAAGGGCACCGCAGCAACCACGCAACACAAAGATTTAAGAACTAGATCAGAGATCAGTAGACGTGAAAACACTTGAGGTTTATGCTGAAGAAACTAAACAATAAAACAATAAAAATAAGAGTAGATTATGTTCAACGATTAATCACCTGACCGACTTGCGGTTTCAATAAAACAAATTTGCATATGCAATCAATCAGCTTAACTCGACCAAACCAATCAAATAGATCATAATCGGCAACTTTTTTCACCAGATCTCCAAGAGATATCAAGCTCTGCGAGTGAAATTAACAGTGTAGTAAACTTAAGCATGTCCCTGCCTTTTTCACATATAAATAATTATTTAATGTATAGTACGAACATGAAGAATTCTTTAATTAATTAGTTACTGAGGACAATGTAAAGGCAAGATTTCTGATAATAAACTGATTTCAGCAGCAAAGGACAAAGCAGCCACAACTAAAAATATCCTAAGAGTAAACTCAGTCCATAAACCAAAAAATAAATACATGAAAAAAAAATGAAAAGAGAAAATGCTGTCTTCAAGAGGAACAACTACAAATTTAAATTATTGACCTTAAATGAGAAATAGGCCATATTTTCTCATTAAATTTCAGAATTATCACAAGAACTGATTAAATTAATTACCACAGGTTTCTCCAAGTATACGCATTTCGTATACTGAGATCCTGGAAAGGCACATTCAAAGAAGATTCAAAAGCTCTCTTCATTACAAAGACCACTATTCAGTATTGATTCAGCAATTTCAAGTTCCAGGGGTGGACAGAGCCACGTCTAGACTTGATCATTATGTGCACAAAATAGCTGCTTTCAGGCTTATGCCCTCATTCTGACACTGGAACTCCTATTACTTTTTCATTAGCACCAAAACATGAATTTAATAAAGAATAAATACTAATACAAGTTACCTGTTCAGAGAGTCTTTTGTTTACGGATAGATCAACATTTTTGTCCTTTGCACCTATGTCCAACGATAATAGCGTCTGCAGCAACCGAGAGATGGCAACAACCATATTCAAACACTGGAGTTTAAGATCTGCTCGCATATCAACCACGCCAGTCATTGATGTGACCTACAAGAGAGAGTATAAGTAAACAGTATCAAATAAACCTTCAAGGACGCAAAAGTTAAAAAAAAAAGCATCCTTTTCTCGTTAACAAGATCATGCAACCAGTATTCCATAGATGATGGTACCAAGTCTGACAACATTCCGCAAGAGGACCAGTAAGGATGCTGACAAAGGTTGAATAAAAGACTTTCCAACACCTATTCAAAAATTAAAATAAAAATTAAATATAGACATCCAGAATTAAATAAAAATATGTAAGTATTACAAAATTAACAGAGTTCAAACAGTTGTAACATACTCTCGGATCACTTTCTTGTTTCATTAGGTTGAACAAGATGTCCCATGCAACAAATGGTACGACAGAAAAAAAAGTTGAAATTATTGATATGATGTCCAGCTTCAGATTCGCTGCAGAAGTAGATATACCACTCTGATTTTTCCCACCAGTAGTCAAACTATCAATATCTTTAGCATCATCATCCACATCCAACTCCATGTCAACAATCTTACTTTTACTGCTATTAAATTGGAAAGAATCTTTAGCAGAAAATTTAGAAGTGTCTGGTAGGTCTATCTCAGACTGAAGATTATTTGAGCGATCAGAAAACCCTGCATACATCGCAGCCATAGCCTTCAGGAGCCTCTCAAGAGATACACTAATTGAAGTATAGAGTTCGACATCAATAATATTTTGATCTCTCCAATTTCTAAAAAGAGGAGAGCCAGTAAAACTTCTAAAAGCGGCTAAGATAGAGTCAATGCTATCAAAACTAGAGTTTGAGCCGAAGCAATTATGCCTAATATCACTATGATGCTCTTCGATGATAGAAACAGCACGCTGCAGTAAATCCAACATGTAGCAACTGATTTTGAAGAGGAATGGTGAGACTTCTTCTCTCAGCCTGAAAGTATAAAGGTATGAAGTATAAATACAACACAGTAAAACTATGACCAGAAGAAGATTATAGATGTCCATAGTGTAGTAACATATTTACATGGTACAGACTTTATTGTTAAATCTAGCCAATTGAATTATAGACAAAAAAATAACAAAAAGACCTACAGCAAACATATATGCCCTGAAACATATAAGAGGAACAACGGAATCAAAGAAAGTTCAGAAAACTGAATTGTACAGCAAAAACGATCAGCAATGTTCTGATCGTGGAATGGGATTTTCTTGTCAAAGCAAAAAACTTGTTGACTTTTTCATAAACAGAAGTCAAATATTTTCTCAAAGACGGTATAATATTCCTACAAATCAATTGTTTCAAGAAGCAGATAAGCAAGTGCGAACTAGAAATATTACTTCACTCAGATAGCAAGATGGATGACATTTTGCAGAAATGAGCCTCAAGTGTAATCAGACATAGATATGGTAGAGGAAAAACCTTATAATAGATGAACTGTACATGAAATTTGATAAGAGAGCAGATTTGAAGATGATATCCGATAAAAGCATCTTTTCAATCCTCTCATTTACTACAGCTTCAAGAACACAGTCTTCCATTTCATGAAGTAGAGGATCTCTTAACTGCCCGGGAAGACGTACACTATGATACTGTTGAGCTTGGCAAACCTGAAAACAAAGAATTGTATCTGAAAGTTAGAAATCCAGGAGCTCGTCCACCCCAGCCCAAAAAAGATGTAAATTGTAAAATTATTATTAATAGAAATGAAAGAATTAACAAATAAACTGCAGCACCTCAGCCCCAGAACCAGTATTAATTTCAGCAAGGACTTCAGGGGAGCACGTGAATAGTTCATAGGAACTAGCCTGCTCATGCTCTTCCACCTACAACAACTAGAATTTCAGTATCCAGCCAAGCCTAATATGCGAGTTTTAAAAGTTTTGTAATAACTACAAGACTGACAAACGAGTAAATACCGTCGCCCACTTCTCTGTCACTACAAGAATATCTACAAAGAAGTTTGATGCAGACAATTCTCTCTCACAATGTGGGAAAGAAGAAGAACCAGCACAAAGAGCAAAAATAGCCGCCGGCAACAATACAACCATCCTTTCATTGAACATTGAAATGTCCTACATAAGAAAGTATCAGTTACAAACTTCTACCACCTCATATAATAATTCATCTTGCATTGCTCTATAGGGAGGAGTATATAAAATAAGGAGTTCTTGGTGAGTAATGGGTGTGCATTCTCCTCGATGGAGTGTTTGCTTAGGATTAGTTCAGAAGTTTCGGTAGAGAAAAAATGATAAAACTGTTGTGGAAACGTGCAATTTTGGAATCTTTTGCTGTGTTTTGGGAAGACCGCAATGCTAGGATTTTTACATGGTGCAATGTTCTCTGGAATTATGCAGCCAAAAAGTCAGCATGGTCTATGTGAGAAACAGAAGTGAATCAATAAATGCTCAAACGGATTTCTTTTTCTAAAGTACTTAACTCAAAAGCTTGAAATGGAGAACAAGAAAACTTAGTACAAAAAGAAGCTTGAAATTAATAGGCATATAAATAATTATTAGGCTCCCTTGATCATCTTTGGAAGTGTTTAAGAAAAAAATGAACACCGCAATTTATTTTTAACAAAGCTCAAGAAAACTTTTACCTTCTATCATTTGAAAGATCAAAGTAAGCTAAAGCAAAATCTAATTATTTATGGAAACGGATAAGAAATTAGAATTTGAAAAAAACCTTCGAGCTAAGTAAAGACAGGACTGTCCTTAAGAGATTTTGTCTGAGATGTAAGGAATCCCGCAAGTCACCCTACACAAACAAAAATACAGCAGAGATGAAACATCATGGTTCATGCTCGTTCTAATAATTTTGTTACGTTGAAGAAGCTAATACAAAACACAAAAGGGTTGCAACCCCCCTCCCCCCACCCAGCACCCCCAACCATACCCCCACCCCAACCCCACCCCCAAAAAAAATTACAAAAAAAAACTATAACTATTCAAATGATTAGGATACATGTTGAGATAGATTTTGACGGTACGTGTCTAGGTAACAAGCAAGTAGAAGCCAGGTATCACGCCGTTCAATCGAACACCGCAACTAATTTGTTCAAATCAGAAGAAAGTCAAAACTTATGCCAAGCCCGTTTTGTTGAAGTTAGACCCTATGCATCCTTGTCAAATGGTAGCACCAGCACAATTAAATCTCAGGGCATCAAGTATCGTGACTAATTTCTGGTAACAAGATATTTATAAAGCCCGAATTCCTAATTTAATAACAGTTTGCAATTTAATCAGTTTATACAATGGCTTTCTTCATTCACTTTTTACATGCAGAATTAGTCAAAATCAAAAACGGAAACAAGTAAGCATCCAAGTGTGAAAATTTGAAAACAGAGAAAATAACAGAAATATTAGCAGAGTGCAAAAAAGAACATCCAAAGAAAGTAATTTCATCTACGGAAAAAACGATGTGACGATACACAACAATAAAAAACTAAGTAATGCCGATAACAACCACTTGAGCAGCACATAAGGAAAAGATAACAGCATATCAAAGCATTAAAAGGATTTAAGGTTTGAAGTTTAAACATTTTCAGATTCTTACTTTAACTCACTTAAAAGAAAAATATTTTACTTTTTTGACAAGTAAGAGAAGAAGATATATTTTTTAACTAAAACCAAATTCTAAACCGTTAAGTACTTCGCCTTGTTGTGAAAGTGTTTTCAAATTCTGTTTTGTAATACAGTTTTCAAAATTTTCAATATAAAGAGAAAATTCACTGGAAAGAAGAGAGATAAAGATACGGAGAACAAGAGACTACAAACAAAAAATGTTAAAAGAATACATGTTAAACGACAGCCCCCAATCACTGTGACTACAGAAAATAGATACACCTCGGACGGCCCCCATCGTTGATTCCCACAAGTTAATTACTTTGTTTGGCCAGCTTTTCAATTTTAGTCTTAGGAACCTAATTTCAAATTATCTTTTTGTGGGGGAGCATAATTCCAAACAAAATATTACTGATTGCTCATCATAATTTTTTTAAATATTTAACTTTTTCTAAATTTTAAACAATTTTACTTTTTTAGTTTTTACAATGTTCTTTGTAACTTTAAAAATTTAAACGTATTTTTTTAATTATTAGATATTTATATGCACGATTTTCATATAGTTTTATTTCTAAATTTTATTCATAAAGTTTTATTATTTATTTTTAAAAATTTATATTCCTTTTTGAATGTTTTTACAATTATCTGGATGGCTTTCATTTTAGCCAATCTAAATTAAAGTGATGACACCTCCCTAGTAGAAAACATGTTTCTGCCCATCTAACCATCAGATGACTCTCCAATGTTTGACCATTCTCCAATGTGTGACCATTCAAAAATTCAACCTAATGGATCACCTAGATAAGACATGTTTCTGCCCATCTAACCATCAGATGACTCTCAAGTGTGTGACCATTCAAAAATTCAACCTAATGGATCACCTAGAGAAGACGAAGGTCTATAACAAAGATATTTATGGACGTCATGACTAGACAGATCCTGAGGAGATTAATGCCAAGAAACTACTTAGACAAGTGGACACCAACTTTGATATCCTTTCGTAGATTTGCGAGAGAGTTATGATAACTAGAAACCATCAAAATTACCGGAAAATAATACTTTCGCCAAAAACTACAAATGAGAAAAAGAATTTCCTTGCTACTTGCACCAATCTATCAAACAAACCTCCGCACATCAGGACTAATCTAAGAACGACACATGCAGTGAGCAAAAGTGATTACTGTTTCCTTACTGTGAACTTCTAAAAAACCTGAAACAATGCTGCTCTTACAACTAGCCACTAATCTAAAAAAATAAAATAAATGAGAGTAAAATACCCATCATCTACTTCCTCCAACAACTGAAATCTCCAAAAATATGACCTTATTCAAAAATAATTGTCTTCCAAAATTCTTCTTATAAAAAAGCTAAAATATATATTTTAGATACTTATACAACTCTTCCTTTGAATAACCTCTCATCCCGTACAAAATTTTGTTACTCGCTATGTTCCAATTTGACAAGAAACGAAATAAATAACATAGCCAAGCAAATTGCATCATCATCATCCAATTCTCAAAGTAAGGCTCTACCAACTTATTAATCTAATTAACTACATTTCACAATTCTGAAGCAGGCAACATGTGTGCCGACTATCATTTCACGGATAGAACTGCAGTATAGTTTATTTTTCCATCAAGATCTATGTGTGAGTACTAGGGGAGAGCAAGAAACCGCATTTATAATCGCAACTGCATAAAACCGCACAATTTATGGATGCGGTGTGGTTTTATATTTTACTAACCGCGCATTGTAGTTGCGGTTACGGATACACCCCTAAAACTACACCACAAACCGCACCGCGCCACACCGCACTTTATAATAAACTATATATGTTTTATATATACTAAATATCAAGTTGTAGTGCATATAATAAAGTTGCAAGTGAATAATGTAATTTAATTTGTTTCTTATGACATTTAGTGTATATCTTCCTAAAAATTCATTAGTTCTCTTCAACTTTATGCAAATTAATATGAAAGACAAGATACTCCATGAATACAAGAAACATAAATAACGTGTTACAACTTTATTTGTGGTGAGTTATTAAAATCTCTTTAATTAATGTAATTCAGTCCACGACTTTATTTATTTTTTGTTTAACATATGTAATAGTAGTTCCTTGCAATTTGTAAATTGAATTTTTTACTATTTGTGTTATACATAAGATTTTTAAAAAGGTATGTGTTGAAGTGAAAATAATTTTCATTATTAGTAGTATAAAAATTATATACTATAAATTTTTTAAATATATGAAAGTGGTTATGCAACCGCTACCGCTACCGCACCCGCACCGCAACCACATGTAACCGCAAGTACCAGCATAGTTGTGGTTGTTAATATTAGTAACCGCATATTGTGGGTGCGGTTGGTGCTTATAACCGCACCACACAGCACCGCGCTCTCCCCTAGCTAGTACCACAAGAGAAAACATTCACTTAACTATCTTTAACTTATGAAGATAAAAGCCAATTCAGCATACCAAATATTAGGGTAAAACCTTGTGAACAGAATACTTCAACCAACTGCTGCAAATATGAAATGATGAGAACAAAATAAAATAAACCAAAAAAGAAAGATTCACCTGAGATCCTCTCCTTGAGAAATAACATGATATAAAGCATAACAGAGACCTGGAGAGTAGTCATAATCACGCATCAACAAAGAATATTTTTAAAACCAGAGTATCAGAATCAACAAGCACTTCAATCTCTAAAGATTCCTCACAAAGCATAAATAAAACATTTATCTTTCGATAAAAAAACAAGTTCAATCCCCAAAAAAAGGGGCACGAGAAATATACCCATACTAGATTAGTGGAAAACAAGACCAAAAAAACACTTAAAAAGGTCAGTCATACAATCTCTACACAAATATGAAGCTTAAGTAAAATAATAAATATTGGGAGGAAGGATAATAATAAAATAATATGATATGAAGCACAAGCTGCAAAACAGAGACTTAGATGGAAGTTATAACCACTTGCCAACAGATAATATTTAGAAAAACAAAAGTTATTTAGAACAGTTCATTTGGTGGCCAATTAATAAGAATACTTGAGGATTAATTTAAAATTTACTAACTAGAGGACATCACACAGAATTCAGTTGTCATGAAAAAACCGGAAGTAATAATAATTGCTCATTTGAAATGATAGAATTTCATTAGGAGCCTTCTTAGACATAATGCTCACAACTATAAGCACAATTGAATCAATTGGAAACTTAGTGAGTGATAAGTCAACCTCTGTTTCTTACACTCTTGCTTTTCAAGTGAGGTGCATGCATGCTACTAAAGTGCTTACTACACTGGATGAGGCCTTTTGTATGATCTTATTGATGGAGACTATAATGAGGTGGATGCTCGAAGCCAAGATAAAGCAAGAAGATCAATGCATGAAATATATTTAAGGGTGTTTTGGTACAAGTCATAAAAGATATGATTTGAATGGGAGTGTTGAAGATAAAATAATTCTGCACTATGGTTAGTTTAAGTCTTATTATTAAGATTATGTTATGTAACAAAGTGTAAGTTGTGATATAAGATTTTCAACTTGAGGGGGAGTGTTAGAAGATTATTCTAGAATCAAGATTCTATTAGATTATATTATTATTAGAATTTGATCATCAAATATGCTTGGTGCCCCCACACATACTTAGTCACTACTCAACTAGTGGCCTATATATAATGTTTTAATACTCTTTGTAAAAACATAACAACAATATTCAATACATCTATTTTATCTTTAACAATTATAATATTTAAATAATATTATAACTAAATTAATTAAGCAATATTATAATTTATTTACATAATACCATAACTATAGATATGAAAATGCCATAGCTTAAATATTTAATAATACAACAATTAAACATTTAACAATATCATATTTTAAATATTTGATTAATATAATAATTATACTATTTAATAATATCATAATTAAAATATTTGATTACTATTGTACTTAAAATATAAAATCATTATTAACATATTTGATTGGTATCATAACAGAATATTCAATTAATATCATAATTAAATTATTTATTAAAATATTTAATAAGGTATGTGCATGGTATACCATGTAGTTGTGTGACAAATAAGGGCATTTATGTCCAAAGGACTAAAATAAGAGGAGCACTTTAATCTTAAACGAGCTCTCAAGATGATCAATACATGATAATCACAAAATACCACTCGTTTTATTCATCATACTCATTTCAGGTACATATCTTAGCGCTTTAACGGTTATGTGCAATCAAAGGAATATAAGCGTATAAATGTACCAACCATGATTAACAAGGATGATCAACCCACATTAGCGGATATCTAAGGTGACGACGTCATGTGACCTATACCAAACACATCCTCAAAGATATTTTAATTCAAATAAGAAAGAGCAAAGAGCAATCCAGTGAAATATGAACCAAACGGCATACAATTTAGAAGTTCAAAATCATAAAAAGATAGGATACCAGAAATCACCGACTGATTCACACTTAAAAACACACCATAATCACCTTTTTTCCATTTATGTTTCTGCTCTAAAATATGATTTGATTATCTGTTTCATTATAAGATTCAGTAGTTACTCGATCAAAACTTACATTGAAGGGAAACTTTTAAATAATCGAAGATCCCATACATCTTGAGATACAGTAAATGTATGCAATAGGTCCTGAAAAACAAAAGCAATATAGAGGTTTCAGAAATGAAACTAGAGGATGCTAACAGAGGAAAATATCCCTACAGAACGAACTGACAATAGAAGAAAAGAAAAACATACACTTGAAATTATGCTTCCAAGGAGCATTAGAGCAGCATCTGCCTGCATAAACCAGAAGGAGAAAGACCAATTGATGACTAAATCAACAAGCCACCATCAGGACAGAAGTTTAAAGCTCAAGAAAGTTCTCAAAAGACCAGAAGTCATCTCAATATTAATCTAATTAAACATTGAACGAAGCGAATTCCAAGTCTGTATGTTAAGTTATGCAAGGACATAATAAAAATTGGGATTTAATACCAAGATACATGTATCAACAACTAAAGCTAGTACATCAACATGATTCTTTGAAAGTAGCCAAACCCCTTTTAATTGATTCAAGTATGCCTCAACCCTGGTGCATGTAAAATGTTCTAGAGATGGATGCACCGCGTAGTCACATTAACATGGACATGGACCAGCTGAAAGGAACTCAAAAGGCTTTGGACATTCCGAGTCAAAACACAACGGACACTTAGTCACTTAGTCAACTGCATCTGCTATAAGAAAGAGAAGTTCATTTCATCATACAGACAATGTTCCTGGCGAGCTCGACAACCATATCGCACAAGTGTCTTTGGTCTAAGATAACATGTTAAAATGTGTTCCCTATTAAATTTAGTAAATATCATATTTACTAAATTATCCTTAACATAAACATTAGACAGCAATGGAGATGGTTTTACTACATTATCAAATTAAAAACAATTTATGAGCAGAACTTACTACTGTGGTGACATTA
Source organism: Panax notoginseng (assembly GCA_016801055.1). Classification (NCBI taxonomy): domain Eukaryota; kingdom Viridiplantae; phylum Streptophyta; class Magnoliopsida; order Apiales; family Araliaceae; genus Panax; species Panax notoginseng. The sequence continues at coordinate 30,358,844 of CM029013.1, read as the reverse complement.
CTGAACATTGGTAAACCACGCATGAGGCAGCTCCATATTGTATGCCAACCTTTTTCCACCTGAGAATAGTTCCAGAAATCAACACGATGATTCTACAAATTTTCTTTTTTAAATGAAAAGAAAAACTACTACTCCAAATATACCGGCAACCCCTTAAATTACTTAATGCATTGTCGTGTGTATATTGCTCAGGAAAAAACTTTTACACAAACATTGAAGAAGTAGATACTTGTGAGAAATCACAGAAAATCAATGAAGAGGAAATCCAGCCACTAAGAGAGAGGGGAAACATTAATCTCCCTAGTGGATTATGCAACTAAAACTATTTAAGATGCCACAAGGTAATTTAAAATTGTAAAAGGGACTAACATAATGGAAATTGGAATGAACTGCATGTCAAGGTTGCATACAGACCAGCAATCCGTTTCAGATTCTTAACTAAGAAATGTAACGGAAAAGAACATTTCCTTGGTGTAACACTTTTGTTCAGGCCTCCCTAGATTATAAAAAATCATTTACTACCCCACAAACATACTCGTAGAATGGAATACAATTCTGTACCGCCAAAATGATTGAACAGAATGCAGTTATAAAAGCAGCTCCCAGTACTTCTACAGTTCTGCGTTAGACTATGTCTGTGGCTTAATGCATGCAATGAAGCATCATAATTCATAAACAGACGATCTTACAAGATAAAGCTAATAGCAGGTTTTACCCTCAGATCCCTTATTGTTTAAGATTGAATATGATGAAAAGAAATTAAACCAGATACCTCACTTGTGGTGAAAGATAAACTTGATGAACTCTCTTCTGAAGCCGGCGGCAGCAACACTGAAGAGAGGCCCTGTAGACTCCTTAAGGTGAGGGTAGACGTATGTAAGACTTCATACGGAAGTTGGGAAAATGTGACTAGATAATGAAAATGACGAGCGCAAAATTGGAACTTATTATTTCTTCAATTGAGGTAGATTGCATATAAACCCAAAAAGAGAAGAGAAAAAGAAAACTATGTCGATAATTTAAAGCATCATACCTCAAAGTCCACAAAAGACCATCATAAGCATGCTCCTTAGTTGCATCATTTATAATTCTGAAACAAATCACAAGGTCCCAAAGTTAAAATAAGTCCACAACTGAAGGTCAAACAAATTATTCGCTTCATTAGGTGTAGCAACCTCTTTGTCTAAGATTGGACTAAAGGTACCAAACAAGTAAAGGGCAGCAAGTGCACCCATAGTTATCAAGTCATTAAGTCGAAGCAAGTAGGCGACCAGTCGACTGGTCACCCGACTAATCACTGATACAATGACAAATTATTTACAATACTCATTTTATACATATATATAGTATATATGTATATTTAAATTTTTCAAATTACAATTAACATACAAAAATTACAATTTCACAATCAAAACTATTAAATGTCATTGATAATAAACATTAAACCCCTATTAGATCCTTGCTCATATCATAACATTCGGCTCCCGAGCTATCAATCATTTAGATATCTACATAACACAATTAAGTTGTTGGCTAACGTTTTTTTGTTGCCGATGTTGAGATCGTGTAAGTTCTCTTTTCTTCTTTGTTGCCAATGTCTTTTCTTAGCCGAAGTAAACTCTTGGTCGCATACTTGTTTGTGTATATTTGTTTACATCTTTAATTGGGTGGGTTACTTGGTTATGGGTTAATTGAAATTTGGAATTGAGTTGAGTAAATTAAAATTTGGGTTTGTTTCCAAGTCGCCCTACTAGATACCAAGTCGGGCAAATCGTCGAAGACGACTAACTGCACAAGACTTAGTGACGGCAACCAAGTCGAGATGTCAACTTGCACTTCTAGACCGCACGACTAATCGCCCATTAGTAGTCGTCGCTTAAGCGACTTAATAAATATGAGTGCACCTTCAGAACCAAAACAAAATACATAAGCCAATAAAGCAATTGCAAAAGCATGACAGAAATGCTAGTGTAAAAGTGTCATCTATTACAAGTATGCTGGACAAAGGCAGCATTAAGGGGGAATAAACAAGCTTCATTTTAACAAGAAGCGGCACATGAGGATATGCATTCATACAAACTCAAAGCAACAAAAGTTAATGTAGTCATGCAACTTAATTAATTTACATGAAGCATAAGTGGAAACCTTTTATGTGAATATATAAGGTTTCAAAAAAATATATAGGAAAAAACCTTTTATGCCAAAGACACCAACTTAAAGTAAGCTTAAGAGCATATGAATATAGGTAATAAATATCTTGAAACAATATGATTACCAATAATACATAGCAGAATTCACAAAAATCCTAATTTAAAGTGGATTTTCGAGAATTTGGCAGTCAAGAAATAATAGAGGGAGAAATAGAGAGACTGAAAGAACTGAAGAACATAATAAACCCTCAAAAACTTTCCAACAAGAATCACCTTTCAAAGTTCAAACATATGCCTTCAAACCAGCTGATGAAAAGATCTTTACTAATGTGAGTATGGTAATTAGAAACGATATAACAAACGGCAGCATTCCTGTCATATAACACTCACGATTTAATCAATTAACTTATAGCATGAAAACATGAATAAAGTTAAATCACAATATAAACATAAAATATTGTCAATAAAACTAGGTAACACATTACTTGTAAAATCATAACACAAGTCATAACATAAAGAATTAATCAAATGCTTTTAGGCATATCATCAAAGAAGCAAAGAAGCAAGGATCCAAACTTGAGGATTCTTTTAGATTCTTATGGATTCAACTGGGGGATTTTATAGTTTTTTATTTGTTATGTAAGAATGTTGACATTCATTGTTATGCAGCAGAACCGCTGCTTTTTAGTCATTTATTTTATCTGACACCTCAGAGAAGTTAATGAAGGACTTTTTTTTGTCGGGAGCTAATGATTAGAGGATCATTTGGTTGGGTAGAAAACAGTGTGTCTTTCTAAGCAGGAGTGGGGTTTGGGGCTGGGTAATTTAGTCCTTTAAGAATGTTGTTTTAGTTGGTAAATAGCTTTGGAGTCCCTTCGGCACAAGGTTATTAGGAGCAAGTTTGGTATGCATTTGAATGGGTGGGATATCAGGCATAGGGTTTATGTTACTCATGCAAGTCCTTGAAAATTCATCTCCCAAGGTTATACTACTTTTATTCATCATTCAAGATACAGGGTTGGGGATGGTCATTAGATTCTTTTTGGGAGGATTCTTGGTTAGGAGATAATTGCTTTGCTTTTCTCTCACTTTTAATCGGTTGTATCGTAATGCATGATGCTCCCATTTCTAATTTCATAAAGCGTGGAGGAAATTTCTTTTCTTGGGAATTTCATTTCTTCAAAAATCTCACTGATTTGGAGACTATTGAAATGGAATCTATGTGTATCTTGCTTGATTCGGTTCATTTATCCTCCCCTCATAAGCTTATTTGGACGTTAGATCCAACTGGTTCTTTTTCTTGTAAGAGTTACTTCACTTTTTTGACTCGATATATTTTTACTAATCCTTTTCTATTGGCTTAGTATATTTGGAAGGCTAAGGTCCCTTCCAAAGTCAAGGTTTTTGTGCTGTCTCTAATTTTACAAAGATTAAATACTAATGATTTATATCAAAATCGCAGGCATTACAAAGTTCTATCTCCGAACATTTGTTTTATGAGCAAGCAAAGTAATAAGACTCATGCTCATTTACTTTTGCATTGTCCTGTTGATTGAGCTCTCTTTTTAGAGTGTTAGGAAAGGAGTGGGTGTCTTTCTTCAACGAAAGATATGTTGCTAATTTGTTTTCGAGGATTTGGAAACAAGAGGGATGCCAAAATTTTATGGAATGTGCCTTTTTTTTCTATTTTATATGGAATTTGGAATTAGCATAATGCTACTAGACTGTTTAGAGGAAGTTACTTTTCTTTTAATTTTAAGTTGTTGAGTGATAGAATTATTTTTCTTGCTTCTCTTTGGGCTTCTTTTACGAGGGACTTTAGAGGTATCTTGTGACTGATTTGTGTAGAGATTAGAGGGCTGCACTTTTTTAAATGCTCTTTTTTTATTTTTGTTTTTTAGTCCGCTGAGGGTGGACTTCTTGTTCCCCTTTTATTGTATCCTTTCTTTTCTTTTAATAAAATAAAATTTCTTCTTTTATCAAAAAAATAAAAAAATGTACCACAAGCCTTTTCACCCACACGAGGGGGTGAATCAAAAAGCGATTGTTCAATGATAAGAATGGAATATATTACCAACACTATATACTATCCTAACTAATATAATTTTTATACACCAATAATATCAAGGAAATTAGTATATATTTCCTAAATTCCTAGATGGTAGTAGAATATAAATATTTTGTTTTTCTATAATGTAGTAGAATAAAAATTGATTTCTCTCAGATATATATATATATACATATATATATATATATATTATTTAAATATGTGTCAAATTCCCATTGAACTTGAAATCCCCATTTTTTATATTTGCCAAACTGTCGAATCATCTGCAAACCCAAATCCTTGCTTCTTAGTCAAATATTATTATGGAAGACGATTTAAATGCAAATATTGAATGCCATTTACCATATACTACATGAAGCCCTTGAACTCAAAATATAGTCACAATTTATATGATGATTCAAAAGAAAAGTCAAATTGAGCCATTTTAGAAGTTTGACAAGTCGCGTCAGAAATGTAAGGAATAAGGAACTAAAGAAAGAATAGGCTTGCTAAAAAGAAAATAAAATTTTAGCAAATTCTAATGTTTTTTCTTAACTTCTTCAAGTTCTCGTGTTTTTAATAAGTTACTTCAAATTATCATGTTTAACATAATATGTTACTTTAATCTCAAAGAAACCAAAGAAAATTATTACCCCAAGTGAACAACAAAAGAGAAGCTAGATTTCTTTATCCTCTATTAGAAAGTATTAAATTTTTATCTTCTCTTTTTTATATAGTTTAACAGTTTTATCTTTTTAATTGTCTAAACTTTGGTGAGCCAACTGTTGACATGTGCCATTTTACACTTTTTTTATAAGAAACAGTAAGCATGTGTATAATTTCTTCAGATTATATTATATGACATGAAACAAAGAACACCAAATGCGTCAATGACACATTAAAATATTATGAAATATCAATCTAAGCAAAAGCATGAACCAATTCATGATATCTAATTATATGTAATACAGGCCCAAGAATGGCATTCCAATCATCTCCATTCTCCTGCATTTGGGGCCTAAGAAAGAAAGTGTACATGCATTCCATTGAAGATTGAATGTTAAAATATTACCATAACCATTTTCCTTTCATGAGTCCATCTTTTAGCCGGACCGCAGCATGCACCCTCTTGACCCTTTTTCCAGCTACTGGGGCTTTTGATGTATTAACACATGCCTGGAAAAGTAATTATCCTTGAAAGTTCTGTGTATTTAACAGTCAAAAATGATAAGAGGAAAAGGAATCTAACCAGTTGGGTATCTAAGTTGGCTGTTTATAACGTCTTAACTATAGTTATTATTTTTTTAGAAAAATCCAATGTTACGGATACAAAGAGCAAAAATTCAAAAGCATGTACATTCTCATTTGACTTGGTGATTTATGTCAAGGATTTTATAATAGGAAAAAAATGAACAGTTGAAATGACTTTAAATCAAGGATTTTATAATAGGAAAAATATGAACAGTTGAAAACACATGCTTATTTTAGACAATTGCAATAATGCTCCACAACCTCAAAACAATCGATGTTTTACATAATCTTATATTTTTGCATGCTCTTTCTAATAAAATAGTTAGATTTTTCAAAAAGATCTAGATAAAAGAATTTTTTGAGAGTAAGGTATCGAATATAGATACCCAAGTACCCAACCAGGTAGCTCCCGCAGACCCTAAATGATACATAAATATTTTCTCTTCAATAAGAGGAAATCTTGCAAATGCATATTCCACTTGCACTAAAATTTGAAAAATTGAGATAATTACATTTTTAAAAGTTAAAATATACACTATACAAGATCAATGCAGCCTCTTAGTATAAAATGTTCGAGATGAACACTAATGTTGCCAACTCAACAGCTAGACGATAAGTTAAGCTAGAGAACGCAATGCAAGAGAACTAAGGAGAAGAATAAAGTTGCTATAGAGACAACCTTTATTCTTCCAGAGAATGCAACTATCAAAAAACATAACCTCAAAGCCAGCTATGTTAGCTTATATATATAATATATAATGTTGGGAGCTTTTGGAGGAATTTATTTATCCGACCTTCAAAGAGATTGGCAGGCGGTGCTTCATTAATATCAAGGTATGCTCATTTTGTTTTCTTTATTTTCTTTTGGGAGGACAAGGGCATAGTAATTTTCTCCTCTAATCAATAAAAAAATTTCTTTTATCTTAAAAAAAAATTATGCCCTACATATATACATATATATAGGGATCCTTACTTAACTAGACTACAGTAACTTAATAAGTATCTATAAGACTACTTAAAACAAGACAATACATTATACACTACGCAACAGCACTCTATGAAGAACATAGACCCTCAAAATTTTACGCTTGAGTCTCTTTTAGGCTGTCTTGCAAGGTACAAGTCCTTTAGAAACTTGCCGATCACTTATTTTCAGCATCACATCCCATAATCCATAATTGAGCTTTGCAAAAGCAAATCTAGCGAGGAAACTCATTTATGATGTATTTTAAACATTACAAACTCCATTTACTAAATTCACCTCAATTCTAATTCCACTACAATGTGAAAGTGAAGAAAAACAACTGAATTGAAGATAATATATTTCCAAATTACCCGATAAATGACGAGGGCTGCAAGCTCAACCAAACCACGCTGTGAGGTTGTCAAATTTCCATATTTATTTTCCCTGGTGGTGCCGCTACTGGATACAAGGTGTATTTAAGTGAATTTTAAGTGACTTTTAAGTGAACCTTTCAGATTTAACTCGACATGAATGTATGCTGTAATCAAAAACTCACCGGAGCGCAGCGGTGCTGGAAGTATGAATTTGATCTAGCTCTTTGCCTATTACATCCAGGAGTTGTTCTAATAAATCACTCCCATCAGCTGCACCCCTTGTCAAATTTAGTTGTAACCTTGCGTACAAAATAAGAGAATCCTACCAAAGAAAAATAAATTTATGAGTACATAATAATTTCAAATCTATAAAAACAGCAATATATAACTGTATAATGCATGCATATAGCTTAAACAACCTTTACACCCCGATCTTGCACTGTTGACCAACAATGGAAAACAAATTGCTGCACAGCATAATGGATTTCCAAAGACTGACGACCCAAGTTCGGACCATCCTTTAGCAAGTATGTGTTGATACACTCAATTAACTTACGCGAAATCTTTCCGTCCTTCCTGGATATGATGGGGAAAGATTATGTATGATATTGTCATCAACAACTTCAAGAACGTAATTTTGATATCACATGTCAAAAAGCAGGTATAAAGTAAAGCAAGAACAGATCATCAATGCCTTTACCTCGCATACGAAAAAATCCCAACAAAACCCTTGACAATGTCTTCTTGAAGATTATCAGGAAAATCTCCAGGAGGATTTTCAAGTAGCGATTGGAGTGTTTGGATGCAGCGAAAGATTTCTTCTGTTGTATTTGATTGACCACTATCATCACTGCTCAAGCTTTTTTCCACCTTTTCCATGTATAGAAGCACCAAACCTTGCCCAATCAATATGAAAATAATGACAAAAAAATTCAGAAACATGATAAAATTCTTGAACATCGATAAGCATATGGGAAAGAAAAACTCACTGCCATAGACTCGCTTCCTCATGTGAAATTTGTAATGTCTTAATGCCAAAAGATGACGGAGAATAGTCCCGTACTCTGACTGAAAGCTCGGGACATCCATTAAGACATCCCAGATGTGATTAAAAAGCAGTTTGGCCACAGATAAAAGTAACAAGCTCTTACCTGCCAACAAAAGGATCATATATAATAATGAGATCATTTGATTGAAAAATTTATCAAAAAAAACCCCTTGGTTATCAAACAACGAGAAAATTTATATTATTATTAACTTTGTATAGTTTCCAGCCACTCTGGGAAGAAATATATTTTGAATTCCTACATTATATGCTGTTTTGGAATTCTTCAATTTGCTTCAACTGAATCCAAATTTTGTTTTCAGTTATGAAGAGCTCAACTCCTACTCCCGGGTGCTGCAAGGGGGGATGGCTGATTGTTACCTTGAAAAAGCTTTAGAGGGTTAGGGCACCTACCAAGGTGGCATTGTTCTCCTGCACAGTGGCGAAGGCCGCAATCCTAACCCTGAAGTAATCTTTATAAAAGGAAGCATTGCTTGTGATTAGGTGTACCATGTGTTGTTAGGGGTGGGCATTCAATTCGGTTTTTTTGGTTAACCGAACCGGCCGGTTCGGAATAAAACAAAATCGGTTCGGCATCGTTACATATAACCGGTATATACCAATTATTCGGGACCGATATATACCAACTATTCGGGACCGGTATCGAGAAGTTCTTGTGTTCGGTACATACAGTTGTACCAGTTAATTGAATAAACCCTTTTATTTCCTGATTGTAAGCCTTTATCCCAAATCAAAACTCAGATCTCGTCTAGCTAGTTCATCATTATCTTTCTTTTGTTCGGTACTCGAGATAATTCATCTTCCTTTTGTTGGGTACACGAGATTTCAGATTCAGATTCTTCAGAGGAGACGCTGCTGCTTTTGGGTTCTTCAATAGCGTTGATAATGGTGAATCGCTTGCTTCCAATTTTGGGGTAATTGATGGATTTGGTGCTGAAAATGGGTTGCGATGTGATTCATGAGGAGATAATTGGGAAATTGGGCTTTCGTGAGCTTGAGAAGGATGGTGAGACAGGGAACTAAGGGAGAGAGAGTGTCATTTTTCTGCATATAGCAAAGCAGTGAACTGTTTGGATGGCAGAAAAAGTAATGGGATTCTGGTGGTTTGAACTTTGAAGTGGGTCGGGATCCTGTAGCTCAAGCTCCATTTGGTTTTTGCTTGTAGTTTTGGACCCTTAGTGGTTGGGCATTGAAACCCCCTTGAGAAAAGCTTGGGTTGAAATTCAACATATTATTTCGATTCGATGGTATGTATTTATCCTATAAGATTTAGACCAAAAAATAACATGTATATTTCTACTTAAAAAACGGTACTAAATCGGCTAACCGGTTCAAGATACCGGTCCAATTGGTACAGGTATCCATACAAAGTTTTGGATACTTTCGCTAACCGGTTCGGTACGATTTGGGTCGATCCGGTTATGTAATATCCTGAATATTTATAAAACTTATAAATATGAAATTAAAGATAATTTCGAGAACGAAATTCTTGTAAGTCGGGTTGGATGTAATATCCCGAATATTTATAAGGCTAGAATAAGAAAATAAAAATTTTCCGAAAAAGAAACGAATACACTATTCATAAAACGTACAGTCAACTTTGGAAAAGTCAACAATTTTTACTAACCGGATTAGTTAGGAAACCTAACTAGAAGACTAACCAGAAAGTAAGACTAACTAGAAAGTAAACTAAGTTGGATTAACCAAACTAGGTGGAATTTGGTTAGGTTGTAGAGAAAGTGAGGGCATCATGGCCATTTAAGAAAGCTTATATGCATATAACTTATGTATGTGTAGGATTTTCCTTGATTAATTAGTTGGCAAATAAGACGTTGCTTCCTAAAATGTGTTGTCCAAAATTGTGTGATGTGTTATGGCACATGGGTGACTAGGCTTGGTGACTCACCAAGTGTGATGATGAAGCATGTGGCTCACTATGGTGACTAGCAAGTAGCCATGGGTGACTTAAGGTCCTAAATACCGTAAGTCTTGGTTACCTATAAATAGAGAGCTAAGTTCATTAGTTCTTCACCAATTTACAAAGTAAATTTCAAGTATTCAAAGTTATAATCCAAAATTAGAAAGAAAGAGCTCTTGTGAGTTAAATTAATTTCAAAATTTGTAAAGAATTAGTTAAAGCTTGCAACTTCAATAGGTATTACTCTAGTGGTTATTATTTTCATCCTTCTTTATATAATTAGGAAAAATATATTTTTATAAGCAGTTACTATGTTCGATTTTCTTCAAGTACTTGGTAAGAATATTCATTTTACAAGCAATTATAATACTCAATTTATTTTAAAATAGATTGATAAATATTCATTTTATAAGCAATTATAATGTTGAAATTATTTCATGTATAGTACAAGAAGTCTTATTTATAAACGGTTATAATACCCAAAATAAAACTTAAAAGATTTAATCGTTAAATGCTTAATTAGTCTACAAGAACTTATAATCGTGTAGGATTTACGACGAGCATTTAATCCTTAATATATAATCTGTAAAAGATATACGAGACAAGTCTTCTAACTCTTATTTGATTATGTGAGCAAGTTTTCTATCCTAAACTTATGTGCAACTATTTCTAAGCTTGTTCATATGTGATAGTTGATATGTGAAAGTATATGTATGAAAGTCTTATGTGATTTTAAGTAGGATATAATGATTAAATGCTAAGTGTTTAATGATATGTTATGCCATATATGATTATGTTCTATTATTAAGCATGAGTTAACATGATCCATAACTGAAAGTTATGTCAAGTCAAGCATTTTAAAGTTTATATAATTATTAGATAGACTTATTGAGTCGTCGTGCTCATTCTTGCGAATAAAACTTTGTTTGCCGTTAAAGAAGATCATGAACGTAAACAACAAGCGTAGATTAAGTTTCATGTTTTATTACTTGTATTTGTATTAAGTTATAATGACTTCTGTAATGCGAACAAGTAAATCATGTAATCGAAGATTATATTAATAATATCATGTTATTATCATCAGAATGGTGTTATGTCTTTAATTTGATATAACATCAAATTATTAAATATCTATTAATCTGAGTGAGGATATTGGTAATATGAATTGATCATGTTATGCCGATACTCTGAACTTCAAATAGATAGTAAAACATTAATACAATGTTGATAAAGAAATATATATCTGAATGAGGATATTGAATAACATTGTAAGTGTTGTAAGAACAGAGATTTAGCACCGATGAAGAAACCAAATTCATCGCAAAGTTCCTTTGTTCCAAGTACAAGTGTGATATTAATATTGTGAAATTCAGATAAATAAGAAATATCGATATGAAGATATATATCTATAACGATATATAACTAAGTGAGAGTACTGAATGATATTAGAAGTTCTGTAAGCACTGAGGTTATACTAATGAGCGCCGGTAAGATGCCAAAATTATCGGAATGCGTCCCTATTTTGCCAAGAACGATATCATTAATGTTGTAAAACTTGATATATATTGAAGTATAGACCGTTTAAATCAAAAGGTTAAAATTTTGACCGATATATATATATATATATATATATATATATATATATATATGTATATGGTGTTATCCATATATACGAATGAACTACAAGTTGATACTTGTAGAAAGAATGAGATCGAGATCAAGTTAAAATCCAGGTATGAAGTTAAGGAAATTAATAATTTTATAGTTTGTAATAGACGAATTCAACCAATATGATTATGGGATCATTGGTTAAGTTACGAAAGATGTTGAGTTAACGTTGAACCCTTGTTCGGGCGGCCAGCGTCCGATTTCGAGGCATTACAGTTGGTATCATAGCTATAAAGAAAAAGCACCAAGCCTTTTGCTGGTGACTTCCCGAGAAGGGGATGCACCGAAGCCAGACTTCCCGTAGGGGACGTTGAAAATAACGGCGGCAAGTTGATAGGTACTAGTATGAGGTGTTGTCCGTTTACAGATATGAGTTACACTTTGTATCAAAACTTTGGATTATAGCTCTAAGGTAACGAGTACCTTAGGATATAATCTGAGGATAGGAGTAAATGGACTTGTGAAGAGTCTATAGATAATTAAAAGATATGCATAAATCTTAATAAATAAAAAACATTATGTGAAAGAAATATATTGAAGAAAGATAAGCTCTTTACGAGAATGTCTGAAAATGAATGGACTCATAAAGAGTTCTCAAGCAAGTAATAAGATAAAATAATCTTAATTATTTTTGTGTGCACCTGTTTTATCAGAATGAAATGGTATGTTTGGTATTATGTGTAATTCTAGTATTATAGCATAAAACTTGAAAAAGATAAAAAGTAAACTCATAGAGAAATGTAAGTGATAAGTAATGAATTAAATTTATAGTTAAGAAATGAGTATGGATTTCAATTAAAAACTCATATTAGTAAGAATTGAGTTGAACGACTCTCAAGTATGGGTACGACTTTAATATGTGTTAGGGAACCGATTTAACAACACTGTTGGTACGAATGATTCATGGTCAGTGTTTTCAAAGAGGGTTACACACTTAATGAAATCATTTGAGGATAGTGTGGATGAGACGGGGAACTGATTCATTAGTTCTTGGGTGGAGGAAACACTCAGTTTACTATATTGATAATAGATTGAAATCTTGTGTCAAACACTTCTTTGTATATATTCTGAAAAGTTGATTCTTTTCTCATATGTATATTGAATAGTTATTAGTTGTTACCTTAAAACTATAGTTTAAAAGATACTTGTATATTAGTTACTGAGTGAACAAACCCTTCTATGGGAAAGGGCTATGATATGTTAGTCGATTCGACTTATGAGATGCGGCTACGATATTGTCATAAAGTGGTGTATTACAAAATGATTAATATGCACAGAGACATTTTCATCCCCGTGTTGATAAGAAGGGGAACTAACATATTTGTTTTCGTTTAAACAACCAATCAGTGTACTATATTACTATATATTTGCAAAACTTGTGTTAAGGTTAAAGGAAAATGGAAATAATAGAGGATTAGGGGTATCCCAAAATCTTCTAGCAATCTTAGACATTCATGCATATATTCGCACTTGGGTGCCTTTAAAAAAGAATTGTTCAAACGATTGAACTAGAAATTTTTTGAACCTATGTCTATGCTAATTTTTCAAGCTAGACAGAGTTGATTTGAAAAAGATAAAATGATTTTTATCATCAACACACGGTAGCCTGAGGTTTGAAGATTAACATATTGTTATTTGTGTGAACATGATAAAGTCATAAAATTGATTTAGCTATGTTATTCATAGGTCTATGCTAATTGTTTTGGCTAGACAAATTTAATATGAAAAATAAAAATGAATTTTTCATCAACACACTATTTAACCTGGTGTCGATAAATGATGAGTCATCAACGTACTCTTTCAAGGTGTGGTATAAAGTCATAAAATTGATTTTCAAAAGTTTTGAATGGTTTAAAGATGAGTCAATAACAATTGTTTCGGCTAAACACATTTGGTTATTAAGTAAACGGACATATGATTCCAGTAGACGCAACATACCGCGTCTTTAAGACTATTATGTTATACGTAACATGTGGTACGATAGGTTGATCACCTAGAGTACTGACTGATTGTGTTTTTCAATCGTGATGATTGTTAAATTTGTGGGTCGTATAGCACCCAAAGAATATGAAAAAGTTCAAGGTCTTAATTGACACCTTAGTATCAATTAGAAATAATTGAACATTTTTAGACCTAATCTAAGTGTTAGGGTGATAATACGAGTAAAGATGAATTAAGAAAATTCATATTGAAGACTAAATTAAAGATAATTTCGAGGACGAAATTTTTATAAGGAAGAAAGAATGTAATATCCTGAATATTTATAAAACTTATAAATATGATATTAAAGTAAATTTCATGGATGAAATTCTTGTAAGTTGGGTTGAATGTAATATCACGAATATTTACGAGGCTAGAATAAGAAAATAAAAATTTTCTAAAAAAAAGACGTGAAAAAATTATTCATAAAACGTAAAGTCAACATTTTTGACTAACCGGATTAGTTAGGAAACCTAACTAGAAGAATAACTAGAAAGTAAACTAAATTGGATTAACCAAACTATGTGGAATTTGGTTAGGTTGTAGAGAAAGTAAGGGCATTATGGCCATTTAGGAAAGCTTATATGCATATAACTTATGTATGTATAGGTTTTTCCTTAATTAATTAGTTGGGAAATGAGACTTTGCTTCCTAAAATGTGTTGTACAAAATTGTGTGATGTATTGTGGCACATGGGTGACTAGGCTTAGTGACTCACCAAGTGTGATGATGAAGCATGTGACTCATTATGGTGACTAGCCAATAGCCATGGTGGGGTGGCTTAAGGTCCTAAATACACTAAGTCTTGGTTTCGTATAAATAGAAAGTTAAGTTCATTAGTTCTTCACCGATTTACAAAGTAAATTTCAAGTATTCAAAGTTATAATCCTGAATTAGAAAGAGAGAGTTCTTGTGAGTTAAATTAATTTCAAGATTTGCAAAGAATTAGTTAAAGCTTGCAACTTCAATAGGTATTACTCTAGTGGTTATTATTTTCATCCTTCTTTATATAATTAGTAAAAATATATTTTTATAAGCAGTTACTATGTTCGATTTTCTTCACGTATTTAGTAAGAATATTCATTTTACAACCAGTTATAATGCTTAATTTATTTTAAATATAGATTGATGAATATTCATTTTATAAACAATTATAATGCTGAAATTATTTCATGTATAATACAAGAAGTCTTATTTATAAGCAGTTATAATACCCAAAATAAAACTTAAAAGATTTAATCGTTAAATGCTTAATTAATCTACATGAACTTATAATTTATAGTAGGATTTACGACGAGCGTTTAATCCTTAATATATAATTTGTAAAAGATATACGAGGCAAGTCTTCTAACTCTTATTTGATTATGTGAGCAAGTTTTCTATCCTAAACCTATGTGCAACTATTTCTAAACTTATTCATATGTGAAAGTTGATATGTGAAAGTATATGTATGAAAGCCTTGTGTGATTTTAGGTAGGATATAATGATTAAATGTTAAAGTGTTTAATGATATGTTATGCCATATATGATTATGTTCTATCCTTGAGCATGAGTTAACATGATTCATAACTGAAAGTTATGTCAAGTCAAGAATGTTAAAGTTTATATAAAAGCATAAATTGTATACGTGTTATTAGATAGACTTGCTCAACCGTTGTGCTCATTCTTGAGAATAAAACTTTATTTGCAGTTAAAGAAGAATGATAAGAAGATCATGAACATAAAAAAGAAGCGTAGATTAAGTTTCATGTTTTATTTACTTGTATTTGTATCAAGTCATAATGACTTCTGTAATGCGAACAAGCAAACCATGTAATCGAAAATTATATTAATAATATCATGTTATTATCATCAGAAATGGTGTTATGACTTTAATTTGATATAACTTAGAATTGTTAAAGATCTATTAATCTGAGTGAGGGTATTGGTAATATGGTCATGTTATGTCAATACTCTAAACTTCAGATAGATAGTAAAACATTAATACAATGTTGATAAAGAACTATATATCTGAGGATATTGAATAACATTGTGACTACTGTAAGAAACAGAGATTTAGCACCGATGAAGAAACCAAATTCATCGCAAGGTTCCTTTGTTCCAAGTACAAGTATGTTATTAATATTGTGAAATTCAGATAAACGGGAAATATCGATATGGATATGAAGAGATATATCTTTAAAGATATATGTCTAAGTGAGGGTATCGAATGATATTGGAAGTTCTATAAGCACTGAGGTTACACTAATGAACGTCGGTTAGATGCCAAAATTACCGGAATATGCCCCTCTATTGCCAAGAACGATCTTATCATTAATGTTGTGAAACTTAATATATATTAAAGTATAAAATGTTTAAATCATAAGGTTAAAATTTTGACCAATATATATATATATATATATATATGGTGTTATCCATATATACGAATAAACTACAAGTTGATAGTTGTAGAAAGAATGAGAGCAAGATCAAGTTAAAATCTAGGTATGTAGTTAAGGAAATTTATAATTTTATAGTTTGTAATACATTAATTCAACCAATATGATTATGGGATCATTGGTTAAGTTACGAAAGATGTTGAGTTAACGTCGAATCATTAGTCAAGTTACGAAAGATGTTGAGTTAAAGTTGAACCCTTGTTCGAGCGGCCAACGTCCGGATTCGGGGGTGTTAGAGGTTATATACTGATGAACAGGCCTATGTGTTGTTGCAACTCGCAAGGAAAGACAATATACCACTTCTACAATGTGAGACCAATCTTACCTGTTCGTATTGGTTCGCAGTACAAATAGGGACACGCAGTACGCTACATAGCTAAAACATGATACGCTAGAGTATTTTTATACGAGTTCTTATAGTTAGGAATTCTCTTAAAATCTAAACATAATAAACTAAGGTTTTATATAAAAAAATTAGTTAAACCTGTTTTATAAATAATTTATTACAAATTTAATGTTCGAGCATACAATACTAAGTTATAATATTGACATTTGTGCAAAAAATAGGTTAAACAATTAAAAAAACAGTACGCTAAATATAGAGTATTGGTACGTAAGAGCCCTATTTGGATACGCAAGTACCAATACACTGTTCGCTAGGTCAATCAGAGTATTTGATAACTCTGTGTGAGACCACAACGAGTTTGTGAACTGTAGTATTTTCATAGTGTGACATCCCTTGGTTATGCCGAGGTTGGATAGCAATATGCTGCAGACATTGAGTGGGATCGAGGTTTTTAAATGATAGGAGAAAGTGGCGGGACTTGGTGCCTGACAACATTTATGGACAATTTGGAATGAACGAAACCGCTTGCTCACATCCAATTTACCTTCCTTTTAGATTTTTGTTCTTTTTGGTTTCATGACGCGTGTTTGGGTTCAATTATGCGTTTTGTGGATTTGGGGGAGAATTTGCGTTAGGCTATTTGTATGTATATTTTTGGGAAGCTCTTTGTATAGACAAGGGTTGGCATTTTAGGGCATAGGTGTGGCTTTTATTTTCCCTATGCTTTTGTGTGTTGCATGAGTACTTGGGTTCGTGGCTTCTTACGAGTTTCGACACTTTTAATGAATATTCACTTATCAGAAAATAAAAAATAAGCGATTTCAGGAGTAGGTAACATGAGTCAATTTCCAACATTTTACCAGATGGATAAATGCACAGTTAGGTGAATTCTTATAGATCCATCCCCCGAAGGAACTGGACATGATATTTTTTATCATCCAGCTCGAGCAAGAAACAAAGATGTAACTTAGCTGCCCCTACTGTTCAGTGAATATTGATGCATATGTCTTTTGAGTTTTGCCCAATTACTTCAGGCTGGAAGATTGAACTTTGTTTTACCAATTTGCTCATTTAACAGCAATGCTTTTCATTGAAGTATACACCATACTCGAGAAAACATAAATGATTATCTTCCAGAAAGTTGCTCAAATAAATTAAGAACATTACTAGGGAAAAATCAATAAATAAGAAATCACATAAACAAATATTTAATAAGATTAAAAACATTGCAAAGAATGCCAACTTAGATGGTAATGGTATGATCATTCTTTACCATATGTTTAAATGCATCAAAAAATATTTCTTTATCCAAGAGGGGAAAAAACCTTGTCAAGGACAATAATGCAGGTGTAAGCCAAGAGAGTGAGTGGACACAACATGTACAATTTAGTGAAAAATATGTCCTCTAACAAGCTGAATGGTGAAGCCACAAACTGCATTGGATAAGGCGACATAATGCAATATACAGAATAATCAAATGAACAACCATGACCTTCAAAAAGTTCAAAAACTTACCAAAAAACTTAACATCCTCTGCCCGCTGCACAACAATTCGGAGAGTCTTGGCAAAATTTATCTTAGGCAAACGCCTCTTACTTGAAGATATCTCCAACGATACACATCTAGTGAGCAATGTAATGATAAACGGCCACGTTTCAGCTGCACAAATATATAATTCCTCAAAAAAAATTATAAAAAAAAAATTCCAACTAGCGTCCACATACTAGGATAGTGCCGACAAATTGTTGCATAAAACCACAATATATACTTGTATAAAAACAAAAATGGTTTCAAACAAAAATACTATACACAGGTTTGTATCGACATGACATCAAGAATTACTATCTTACCATGAGGTATCTCATTAGGTTTAAGTGTAGCGGTGTTATTTCCAATATATTCACAAAACCCGAATGATCTTTCTCCTTCTAGCCAGGTGTTCAACAATTTAATCCCTTCCTGAATTCATAAATTTATAAAATAATATCAAGTAAGCACAGATACATCAATCCGGAAAACGATTCCGCTTGGTTGCCGACAAAAAATGCAGGAAACTGAACAAATTAATAATCTCTCAAGTGAACTTTCTGTCTTATTTGAATTCAGTTTTAACTATAGTGGGAAATTAGAAACCATGGCGATATTGAATGGCTTGTCTAGCATTCGGTTTTCCTACACTTTCTCGGCAACCAAACAGACGGAAAATAGATTGAAATTGAATTAGATTCTATTAGATGTTACTTCTCGAGCTTTGGCTTTATCGGATGAAAGCATTGAGATAATCTCTTGAACATCTCTGGATGTAGGTTTGATCATTTGTTACTAAGAATATCCGGCAGAGTTCTGATAAGTGAAATATTCTTCACTCTGATGAGTATGGAAGAGTTGAGATGAGAACTAGGGCTTTTTCCGCGTGTTGGTTGAGCGGTTGCAGAGAGAATGGGCGGGAAATTGAAGAGAAACGCTCGCAGAGAGAAAAAAGGGCTTGGACTTGGAGACGAGGAATGTGTATGTATTCAAGTGAGTGACTTGCGCTGCCGTTGGATATACGACAAGGCGAGTTTTCTGGAGGCAATTGTAGAGGGCCCTGTTGTGGGCTTAAGCAAGTACTTGGAAGTGACGAAGGCGGAATAGTGGACTTTGCTTTTGTTTAATTTTCTTTATATCTTAGGTTTGGATGGAAGGAATGGAGGAATAGGTTCGGATCGAGGGAGGGAATGGACTGAATTTTAAGGATTGTATGTGCATGCTTCAATAATGGGATAAATAATTTAAAAGTAATCTAACTACGTCAAAAGTTTAATTTAACTTAAATTTAATTTATATTTATAATTTGACTCATATTTCACTACATTTATTTATAATTTTATCTTCTTCTTCTTTTTTTCACTTATAATTTTTTAATCCCTATTTTTTCTTTATCTTTTCCTTTATCTTTATTATTTTCATAACTTATAAACAACTATTAATTAATATTAATAAGATTATAGAAAAACTAGTTAAGCTCATAACCACATACATTTACGAGCTAAAGTCGCAATTTAACATGACAAACAAAAATTAAACTTTTTTCTTAATCAAATAATCAATTCAAATCCTTAAACCAACCTATTAACTTTGTTTTAATTTATGACAATTTAAGATATACGGTGTAAAATATAATATAACCAACAAAACTAAATAAACTCGTATAGCGCCCCACTCAATAATATAATGATAATAATTCCGATAATATAACGGATAACTTCATCATTCAATAACCAATAACATAATATAATATCTAATCAAGTAATAATACTACCAATCAATAAATTCCTGACAAAAACTAATATCATTGTTCAATAACCTATAGTAAAATGTTTAAGTAACTAGTATAGTACCCGCCATTCAATAAATTCTTGACAAACACTTCTTTTCATCACCACCATCAACTCCTATTCACGAGCAAGTTTACATATGACCTTGTTATGCTCATTATCGATTAGACCGGACAAATTACTCGACGCATTACTAATATTCTTGTGTTGCTCATTTAATGAAGTCTCCAATCCAATAATGTTAGTAAATTAAGTAGATTGTAAGACCCCAATTTTTATAAATAATGATGAATTTTCTATAAATATCATTTTTGAATATTATGGAGTTAATTTGATATAATGTTATAGTTGTGGGTAATATTTATAAATTTTGCAAAGTAAGCAAGTTGTTATAAAATATTCGTTTGGTCGGAGAATATTCTTTTTGTCGGGGAATATTCGTACGACGGCACAATCATTGGTGGACCCCACAACGGAGTTATTGTCGGATTGAGAAAACGACAGAATTATCTTTCTATAAAAATAACAGCTGAGGTGTTACCGTTAAAACCGTTAAAACTGTTGAACTACTCGGTAGTAAAAGTACAGTAATACGCGTGGTTGCATAGTAGCACACGGTATTGATTATTGATGCTTACGTGAGAAGTCACTCAGCTATACTCAATTATTGCTACAGTAATTGCTGCATCATATCTCTTAAATTATTGTCATAGTATCATCTGTATAATATGTTATATTATTGAGACGTTGTGGTAAGTTTGGTTATTTTATGGGGGGCCATATGTCATCATCTAAGGGTCTCTTCGTCAATAGTAATTACCGTCGTCAATAGTAATTACCGTCGTCAATAGTATTTACCTTAGTCAATAGTAATTACCTTCGTCAATAGTATTTACCTTGGTCAATAGTAATTACCTTGGTCAATAATATTTACCTTGGTCAATAGTATTTACCTTGGTCAATAGTAATTACCTTCGTCAATAGTATTTACCTTGGTCAATAGTAATTACTTTCGTCAATAGTAGTTGTCCCTTCAATATTACCAAGAGTCATTTGACCCTTCGTTAAGACCAAGAGTCATTTGACCCTTCGTTAAGACCAAGAGCTACCCTCAGTTTTTCTATAAATAGAGGCCTAGGGCTTCATTATTTTTCACGAATTCATTCAAGCTATAGAGAGAGAAAGTATAGAGAGAATAAGAGAGAGAGAATAAAAGTATTCTGCTACATCACTTTTCCAATATCCAGTTCTTTTAAGGTAGGGAATATTATTTCTTTTATATTCATGAAGAGAACTTCTGTTATTCCATTTGTTATTATTCTGTTGGAATAACCAGTATACGCGGTCTACCCTATACTTGGTGACATTCTTCTATTATTCTGTTGGAACATCCTGTCTGTGTGTTTTACACCGGACCTGGTTCCGTTTTATTATTATTCTGTTGGAATATCCTGTCTGTGTGTTTTACACCGGACCTGGTTCCATTATTTATTATTCTGTCGGAATATCCTGTCTGTGCGTTTACGCCGAACCTGGTTCCATTATTTATTATTCTATTGGAATAACCTGTCTGTGCGGTCTATCGCATGCATGGTGATTTCTTTTGTTATTTCATTCTTTATTGTACTCAGTTGGTTAAGTTTTGACTTCTATACTCCATGAAATTTGTGGAATATCCTTGATAGTTGCGTTTCATCCAGTATCTTTTCAAGAAAATATTCTTCTAAGCATTCTTGAATTTTACTCCACAATGCAGTATCATGTTGACAATTTGGACGTTGTTAATTCCTGGATAAATTAATTCTTGAACTTGTTTTATTGAATTCTTATATCATTGTCATCATCCTCATGTTTATAAAATGTTGAAAGTCATCTGTGGCCTGTATTGCATAGATGGACTTGGTATGATTATGACCAGGGATTATTCGGTATAATCATGACCGTAATGTTACAAATGATGTGGTAAAAGTCCTCATTGGCCCGTAGTGCATTGATGGACAGTTGTTGGCATGATCATGACCATTAATGAATACACGAATATCCTTGGCCGTAGTGCAGGGGTGATTCGATGATGTGAATTATTTTATTAAGCCGAGTCTCAGCGATTACAGTGTTGAAAAACTTTTTAAATCATAAAAGACAGTAGAGTTTATTTTCTACTTGACTCTTTTAATGGATTGCTTGTTCCGCTACAGTTAAACTTGATGTCTATTATATTTTATCAGTTTAACATTGTTGAAGGCTAATGATAATTTATTCTGCATTATCTTAGTCATAATATTTCTTGCTGGGCTAGTTGAGCTCACCCTTTCTTTCACTGTTCTCTTCAGGAAATGAGAAAGTAGCTGGGACAAGTCGGGGTACGGAGTGATGGTCCGAATGATAGTATTAGTTAGTAGTCCTCACTATTCTATGTAATGGTGTGTTAATAAATGTAATGAGGACTCCTTTTGAGTATGAATATTCTCTAGAAGATAATATTTGTATTCAAACTCACAGTTTATGTTTTGTCGTATTGTACACGACAGATGTATTAATCAGTTGTATTTGTATTCTGTACTATGTATCTGACGACCCAAGATGAGTGATGTATACCTAATTTTGGGGGCGTCACATAGATTATTTCTTAAGTTACACCGCGAGAATAGTAGTCAGATTCATAATTAATATTGATACTTGCTAACTTTCTCCTCCTCTTTTTGAAATTAGAGGACTTGATAGATATTTTCTCACTACAAGTTGGAGTCAAGCTATTATCTTCGTCATTTTTTTGGATCTTTTCATCTAATTCGATCATTTTCGCAGTCGATATAACATCTTTTTCAGTTGCTCTATCCTTACTAAATATAATACAAAGATCCAAATAATTTAGAACCATCTTATTCTGTTCCTTTGCTCTCTTTTTATGCACCTAAGACAAATTAAAGAAAAAAACAATTTAGCACAATTATTTGTATGTTCTAAAACTTAGCACAAAAATGTATACATGACGATGAACTTAATTGTATACAATAAAACTATTTGCTACAATAATAATTTGCAAACTTCATTATCAACTCATTCTTCATCCCACCAGTCAAAACCAGATAACCTTATTAAATATATCATTCATACACTATTAAATATATCAATTACATTAGGGATAAATATTTTTTTTATCACTCTACTTTATGCTAACTTACAAATAATTAATTAATTTTTTTTTCTTATAGTCAACTCACTGAATTTTAGTTTTTACAAACAGTTAAGTCATTTGACTTTAAATAAATTTTGACTCATATGATGTTGAGTTATAAAAAAAAACTGATGTGGCAATAATAATCCAACATGGCATTCAATATGCGAAATATAATAATAATAATAATAATAATGATGATAATAATGATAATAATAAGGCTTAAATATAAATTACTACCTTAAACTATATACCATGTTCCACTTCGATGATTTATCTTCCAATTTTATCAATTAGATGATTGAATTATTAATTATTATTTTTTCCAATTTCATTCAATTTGGCCTACCACGTCAGAAATCGGTGACGTGAAATGCAGATGTGGTCAATTACTACACAGGCGTAATAAAAAAATATTATTAAACAAATTTTTGATATATTTTTTAGTAAATAAAGGGTAAATATGTAAATGTATAAGTATTACATATTAAACTAATATCAATACCACAAATCATAAAACCAAAAATTCATAAATCCTTTTCTTAAATCAAATTACCAAACCCAAAAATCTTTTTATCAAACCAAATTACAAAACCCAAAAATCTAATTTATAATTAAACCTAGAAATTCATCATCCATTAATTCAGCCAGATCAAAACCCAGATACAAATTCATCACACCAAACTCAAAAATCTCATTCATCACACCAAATTTCTCTTCTCAAACCCATGAAATCCTTTGCATCTGACTACGTCTCCCTTTTCGAATCCCTCTTTTTTCCCCTCAATCGTTGATTGATACCTTCATTGTTTCCCGAAATCAAAAAGTCACCAGTCATGCGTAAATCCTTCATCCCCACCACAAAAGAGTAACCATCTTCGATCAAGGGGAAAAGTGAGAAATGAGAAGAAAAAGAAATGGGTGTTATAATTAATTAAGTGATCTTTGAAATTTGTTGATTCGGTGCTTGTGCGGAGATAAATTTTCTTGCGTTATGTCCTTAATTCCATTCCATGCAGATTTGGATTATCTTGCTCGTGTTTGTGGTTTTTGTTGATTTGATTGTGTTGTTTCTGATTTGGTTTGATTTGTGTTGTTTCAATATTTGTTTGTTTGATGGTGTTTGTTTGTTGTGTGTTATTGATTTGGTCCTGTGTTATTGATTTGGTCTTGTTTGTTTGTGTTGCGAAATCTCGTGATTTGATTTTTGATTTTTGTTTGTGTTGTTGTGCTCTGAAATCTTTTGTTGTTTTGATTTGAAATTGATTTATTTTGAGAAGGAAATGTAAATTGACGATTTACTCGTCCATAAATATAGATTGACAATTTTACCCTTTGATGTATAATAAATGTTTAATTGAAAATTAAAATATTTTTTTTTGTTACACATCAACTCAACTATGACCTATCTAAACAATCACGTCAGTAACCAATTGAATAAAATTGGAAAAAATTAAATCTAATTGATAAAATTAAAAGATGAACTATCTAAATGGATATGGTTTATAGTTTAAAATAGTAATTTATATTTAAGTCTAATAATAATAATAATAATAATAATGGTAGTGATAATTCCATCCAAACAAATATATGCAATTTCTTTCCCTCGATCATAATCATCGGCTAGAATAGCGTTTTCTCTCTCCTCAATATCCACAACAATTTCTGTAACTCCACCTGTTGGGCAAAATCAATCGGTGACGGTAAAGTTCTCATCGACGGCGATCTCGTTCTCTCTATTTATGCTTATATACATTAATATTTAAGCACATTACACAGTAATTGAATATATATTATTTCATGGGAAAGGGAGAATAAAACTCTTGCTACTTGAATCTCCTTCTTTGATCAAAATCCAAACTAGCGCTCAACTGGGTCAATCGCCTTCTTTGTATATGTGAACCACCACCATTAATTAAAGATTGAATTTGATTAATATATATTTCTCAATATTGAATATGATTTGGGTTCAACAAATTGGGATTTTAAATTGAAGTTGAGTTCGATTTTTGCAAATTGAGGACAACGCCATCCCCAAATAATATCATCCATCGCATTGGATTATACACTGAATTTGATTTGGGTTCAACAAATTGTAAGTTTACCTATATGTAGTGGATTATTACTTTCAATTACTTCAATGATTTGTCAATTGATGTCTGATATATGCTCTTACGAAGAACCCTAAGTTTAGTTGGAGTCTAATTTCTTACTAATATGGATAAAAATTTGTTGGGTCGGATCGAGTAGGCATGTATACTTGTTTTTGATGGGTGGGCAATATCTTATATGTATAATGTTGTTAATAGTAAATTTCAACTAGGATTCAATAAATATGTGGCATTTTCACGATATTATTTCGTTAAAGTACTTAACTCCACTAACGGAAATTCAAATTTTTGTTAGAAAAGTAAAGTTGTAAAATTTTTTTTTAAGTTAGTCGTTTGTAAGTTGACTTAAAGTAGAGTGATCAAAAAAATATTTATCCCAATGACATTAAAAGCATATTACATTGTAAATAAAAAACATATAGAAATAAGAAACACCAATATATATGGCTTAAGAGACACTTCATTATTAACATCCACATTATATGATACATGTATGTTCTAAACTCACTCTACCTAATCTGGCTAATGTCTCTATTTTTCATAAGATGTAGAAGAATTATTCACACATAAAAACACTACATCTACATGAACACGTATCACAGAGATGGAAGAGACTAATTTTCTGTTGTAAAATTGATGATAAGATATTTCAGCTGAATAAAACACAATCCCCTGCTCTTAGATCTCACTAAAATCCCAAACATCAAAAATGATTTCACAAATTGTAATATGTCCCAACCCTTTTGGTTACTCGCAATATTATAGTAATCTAGAAAGAAAATAATTTATTTTCAACCATGAAGAATATATAGAGCCATGTGGGTTTTGGTTGCTCGCAATATTCTAATTAAAAGATAAGCACTTACTTAGCCATTGAACTAAGCAATAGAGCCTTCATAATACCGGCCTAACTATATTGCTTTATTAACATTGTTAAACCAATGTAACAATAAGATGTTGAGTCCTTTTACATGGACATTTTTATTGGACCGGATAATTTGACATTTTTTTTATTTTTTTTTTCTTGCGATTCCAAAAAAATATATAGTATTTATTCTACCGTCTGTACAATCCTGTAGAAGTATATGTATTAAAATTACACCTAAAATACTATATTCTGTAAAAATTTCAATTAAAATAAATACTATATATATTTAAGAGTCGCAATAATTATTTTTTAAAAATGTCCGATTATCGGGTCCAATAAAACTATTCGCCTAGACTTATTGTAAGATGTCACCCACCTTCCGAACAAAAAGGCACCAAAATCACTTTCAGAATGTACATATATATGATACACCAAGAAAACTATAACCAAAGTCAATAAAAATTTTTGCAAGCACTCTTTACATGGCAAATAGTTCTAATCTATGACTGAAGTCAAAAATTAATTACTTAAACCCAAATCCTTAACATTAAATACCTTTCATTTATCCAACTGAATCAATTCATTTGTTGCCTATAATATATTTATTATATAGTTTTAAATAATGAAAATATCCAACAGAAATCACTTAGAAAATATAAAAAGTACATGTGAAAATAGTATTTTCCTAAAATAATTATATTTTGTTTCCATTCTATTACTTCAATTCAAACTCATCATTAGCGATGAGCAGGATGGAGGGTCCAACTTTGTCTGCCACTTGCAGTACTCTTGTACAAACGATGAACAATTGCAAGTATGATAAGATTATACAACTTCTTTTTGATCTTGATAATGATATACTAATTAACTTGAGATTATATTAGAAAAATATTTGAATAGAAACTTTTAAATATTGCATACACTATATATATATATATACGGAGAGGATCTAAACCGGATCAAATAAGCTGACCAAAGAACGGACCAAGGCAAAAACACACGGGTTTCAGGGTCAGCCCGCGGGTTGGTCCGACCCAGACCCTGAAACCCGCGTGTTTTTGCCTTGGTCCGTTCTTTGGTCCGCTTATTTGGTCAGCTTTAGATCCTCCCCGTATATATATATATATATATATATATATATATGTGTGTGTGTGTGTGTGTGTGTGTGTGTGTGTGTGTGTGTGTGTGTGTGTGTGTGTGTGTGTGTGTGTGTGTGTGTGTGTGTGAAATATTATTTCTGTTTTAAGTATTCAGATCTTGGTTCGAAAAATTACCTTTTAGATAATTAAATAAGGGTGTAAATAAACTGAATCGAGTATTGAATTGTTCAGATTTGATTCACAAAATTTATCGAGTATAAAATTAGTTACCGAGTAGAGTACGATATTGAATCGAGCCCGAGCAATTTGAACTTTTCAAACAAATATAATCCGAGTATCAATAGAAAATTAAAATTTGAGGAGGTTCGAGTAATTTATTAAACTTTAAAATTTGTTCATATTTAAATCATTTATATCTTGAGTCAAGTTCAAATCGAATTTGTAGTCAGCGAGTACAAATCGAGCCCGAACTCATGTTTGCTAGCCTTAAGGGGTGTTTGTTTAGAGTTGAATGGAGCTGAATCTGAATGGTTGAATCGGTCAGTGCGTTTGTTTTTGTCTGAATCGGTAAGATGGACGAGCTGAATGACTAAGTCAAATTTTTTTTAGCTGAATGGTTGAATGAGCAGCTGAATGAAGTAAAAAATAATTATTAACTATTGTATTAAGTAATATTAAATAAATTTACAACAATTTTGAATTTTTTTCAAATGGGTGAAATAATTAAGTTTTGTCATTCAGATGTTTTCAGACATGTCAACTATCAAACAATTTTTTTTATTCAGATTCAGATTCAACTCATTCATATTCAAATTCAGATTCATTCAGTTTTTATTAAACACCTCCTTAAATTTAAAAGTCTGAAAACTCAAACCCAATAGTAGGAGGGTGTATTCAATTAAGATTTTTAAAGACTTTAAAAGTTTGGTTGTATTCAATCAAGACATTTAAAGAGTTTATAAAAGTTTAATAGTATTCAATTACAACTTTTTTAATGTCTTTAAAAGTTATGTGGTATTGAATTAAGATTTTTATAAAGTCTATAAAAATATTTTGGTATTTAAAAAGTCATAGATTTTAAAGATTTCTATCAAATGGTAGAGTTTGACAGACTTTAGAAGAAGAATTATAACTATCAACCCATATCCAAAGTCTTACCTCGTCTCTAATGATTTATAAAGACTTCCAAATAAACACAAAGGTAGATAAAACTAGTTATTAATTGAACTTTATTTTTTATTGGGTCAAATTAGTTATTTATTTTATATGGGCTAATAAATATTAATATGTGATGGATAAATAATTTGATAAAATTTAGGCCATAAAAATAATTGGATTTATTATAATATTATTATAAGAGAATTAACAAGATATATTAATAAGTAAACAAATAACTAAACCTAATCTGAATTAGTGAGGAAAAAAATAGCCGTTCGAAAGCTTCTAATAGAAAAAGGAAATAGATTTATTCAACAAAGGTGAGATAAAATTATAAAACTCTAATATCAATTGTAAAGATTATGTATTATAATATATAAAAATAGAAAATATATGATGTGTATGTTTTTTTTAGTTTTCTGATATTTTAAACGAAAAAAATCACTGTTAATTTTTTAGATATCTTCCATATTCGTCTTCAAGTGTCTTTGGTGTATCATAGTGAAATAATGTAACATGTGATTGTATTCCTGCATGACAAATTGACAGAATCGTTATATTTTCCTTATAAAAAAGGAAAAAACGTACTGCTTTGATATATGTTAGGCGCATAAAAAAGGTCTACACAATCAAACAAAATTAGTAGCAGTTAAGATGAAAAATTTGGTTGACAAAATCACACAATCAATATATATATATATATATATAAGGAAGGGATCATATCCGGACTCCCGGACAGGCTTAAAATTCGGACATTTTTAAAAAAAAAAAAACAACTAAAAAAAATAAAAATTTATGAAACTTGAATTTTTACATAATACAGTATTTTTGGTGTAATTTGGATACATATAACAAAACATGTGTGTACAGACCAAAAACACTATATTATGTAAAAATTCAAGTTCCATAATTTTTTTTTTATTTTTTTAGTTGTTTTAAAAAATAAAACAAAAAAAAAAGTCTGAATTTTAAGCCTGTCCGAGAGTCCGGACAGGATCCCTTCCATATATATATATTAGTAATGCAATCAATAATAAAAAACAATCAATTATTAGTAAAAAGCGTACACATATGCATAAAGTATATATACTAAATGAAAAGTGATCTTAATTTTTGTTTTACGTCTGTAGTTTTTAAAGTTTTATTGGTATCCGAATATCCAAATGTATCATGAAATGAGTAGAATAATGTGAACGCTTTTAACATATTTTAAATCTCATGCCACAATAATATAACGAGATTTACTCTAGTTCATGAAAAAAAAGGAAGATGTTGTACGCATGGGCTAATTAACAATTAATATAAGTTGCAAGATATATTAGAAGTATACAAAATTCTATCACAATCTTGATAAGAAGTTTATAAAAATCTGTTACTTATTTCACGGAGTCTATAAAAGTCATTTTAAAAAAGTCTTTAAAGTATGTGAAAGCCATTAAAATTCTACAAAAATTTGTCACTTAAAAAAAATCTTTAAAAATCTTAATTGAATATACCCCGCAGTTTCTTATGAAAGGTCACTATTTCTATTTAAGATATTTTTACCCCTTTGGGCCATTTTTATAAACTTAACTTGAGATGCCTTAGGTGGGCTTAGGCAACTTCAAAAAAAGTTATCCGATTGTTGAAAGCCAACCCAAACAACATAGGGAAAATAATTTTAAATAATTAAATATACTCGCTCCTAGATTTTGACTTTGTAAGGAAATTGTAGGTTCCGTTTGTTTCACTTGAAACTTTTGCCCAAAATAATTTTCAAAAAATATTTTATGATGAAATTGTTTTCAATGAAAATGGCTTGTTTTTTCCTTTGTTTGTTTGCTAAACTGAAAATGAGATAAAAAAGATTATCATCTTCTCTACTTGAATTAATTAAATAATTTTTTTAGTGTACTTTGTCTTATTTTTTTTTATTTAATATATGCTGCATTATAATAAATAAATATTACCATATTTATAATTTCTTCTAAAGAGAAAAAATATTACGAAATACGAGGAGATTAATATTACCAAATTTGAGAGCTGAAAGATAAATAAGATATATATGTATATATACACACATATATGAAGAAAATAATTGGATTAATTGAAGAAAAAAAAAGAACGATTTGCTAAAGAGCGATTAAAAATAAAAGTTATTGTTGGGAGATATATTTTGACTTCTTTTCCTGAAAAAAGCTAATAAGGATATCAAATCTGTAAGTCATTTTTTCTAAGATAAAGGAAGAGCTTTTTATTGACCGAAAATTATTTTACGGTTGATCGCGTTTTTCTTGGTATGCCAAATATTAAACGATCACAAAAACATTTTCCTAAAAAGTTTTACTTGAAACAAACGGAGCCGTATATTCAAAATTAAAATAATTTTATATTTAAAATTTGAAAGTAATAGATATGATAATTTGTAAAAATTTAAGATTAGTTTACCATAATTATAGTTGTTTGTAGAAGATCCAAATAAATTCAACTTGAAATAAAAAATCAAAATGTACCTCTATATTTGAAACAAATAGTGTAATTTTTAGTTGATTTTTTAAAAACATACTTCAACAATTTTTTTATGTCATCGAAAATATTTATTTTAATGTGTTGTTTCCTTGCAAGGCAGAAAATTGTGAAAAAGGAGAGTAAAAACAAGACTGTTGTTCATGCGCTGAGTAAGTATATATGCAACTTTTTCAATACAAATAGAAAGAAAAAGATAATTGGAGTAAGCACATAAGCAACTTTTTCGTTCAAGGAGAAAGTAAAAAATAAAAGAAAAAGATAATTGAGCCTCAAATATACATGTCATAATTTGCTTAGTAATGATATTGTTCAATATGTATATATTTAAAAATAAAAATTAAATATTGTAACATAAAAGAAATGGTTAGCAATGAAGTTGTATCAGGGGGTGTTTGATAAAATTGAATGAAATTATTCTCAATGTTTAAGTAATCTGAACGAGCTGAATGAACTTGTCTCAAACATCTCAATAACATATTTTTATTATTTTATTACTTTGAAAAAATTTAAAATTATTGTAAATTTATTTAATATTACTTAATATAATAGTTAATATTATAAAAAAAATATTTAAAAATAAAATAATTCATTTTTCAGTCATTCGGTCAAAAAAATTATACTTGACCATTCAGACTACAAATCTGATTAATTTAATCTTTCAAATAATTTTTATTCAAAATAAATAAACTGAATAAATGACCGACCAATTTAATTATTCAATTTTATTTAACTCTAAATAAATATCCCCTTAATTTTAAAAGAGACGCAGCAGTCCTGATAAAAAAAAATAGATGCATGGGAGTCGGGAGATGATGCTATTGCCTGCAACGCAATAACGGTCGACAAATTGGAGTATTATTATTATATTATTATTATTAGAGGATTTAATTAAAATATGGTAGGAATATGAGATCATGTCCACCGACCTCTTAGATTCGTCCAAATTCTAATTCTATAGAATTGACCCATTTAAAGTTTTAATTTGGAAGGGAATTAATGATAAACATTAAGATTTACTAGTATTTGTTTGCTAGCTAGCTTGGGCCGCAGTCGCCGCTGGAATTGTCCCGCATGCGCGTGGACTACTGAATTTATACGGTGACGTTTATATATATATATATAAGAGACTGATTTATCGTCAATATATTAAGAATAATGCTATTCTTATAACGATTTCTGTCGTCTATTATTTTTTTCAACGGTAACATTTAATACTGCATTTAAATTTGATATCCGCAGTTTAATACTGCAAAGTTTGAATTTTTTTAAAAAAAATTTAAATTTAACATCCACAATTTAATAATGCAGAGTTTGAAAAATATAAAAAATTGAATTTGAAAGGGTTTTTTCCTGTCCACATAATTAAATTGCGGTATCCTCATATTAAATTACAGACGAGAGATCAATTTTATCGTTTAATAGATGAATGGACGATTGATATATATATATTAGCTATAACTTATAGACAACGAAATTTACATGTCCTGGCTAATTCTACTCATTTCTAAAATGATAATGTTACAAAATAAACTTGCATTTTAAAATTTTCGAAACAAGCTGTACTTAATTATATTTTTTTGGACAAAATTAAGTTATAAGTAATTTGGAAAGTGCTTATGCTAAAATTGATAAGAGTGTAAATATTGAAATTTATAATATAGTGGCGTTACATTACACGTCGACAATCAAATTCACATGAAATAAAATGAAAGAATCTGCACCAAGTCACCAACTAGATAGCTAGCTGGGTCTATATGTATGAACTTATCCAGTTCACATGGAACTAATCTAGTAAAACTCATGACGCCATCATTAGATAAAATCGACAGCAGCATAATTGGAAACTTTTTGAAGCCAAAACAATTAATTGTATATACATACATATGTACTCATTTTGTACATAAATATATGTATATATATATATATGCATGGTCCCAAATGTATACTCCCTCCGTTCCTTGATATAAGTCGTTTTAGAGAAATATTTTTGTTCTTTAATATAAGTCGTTTTAGAATTTTAAGTAAGCATTAATTGCTTAGTTTTCAATATTACCCCAAATATTAAATGTAATTTTGGTTCTCTCACTATTTTCTGTCTAATAAATAACAATCTCTTATTTCAATACAAGGGTAATATAGACAATAGATATTATAATTAATGTTATACAATTATTATTTTAATGCTTATGCATAATCCTAAAACGACCTATATTAAGGAACGGAGGGAGTAATTGAATTGTTAAGCAAATAAAATCAATTTGACTGCGCAAGTTCCGAGGAGGCCTAGTTTGACGGCCACCACATCACTAACATGATGGTATATATGGGATGGACCACATTCGGAGAATTTCCTTATTTTAGAGAAAATTATTAAATTCACATTAAAAATTATTATTATTAAAATAAAAATAGCGTTATAAATCTTATAGCGACGGTTTTAATATCGTTATATGTTTATAATAATATTTTTATTATAAAAATAATAAAAAATAATATAAATTTAACAATTACGTATTTTAAACCATTTAATTTCCTAGCTAGCCCACACAACTTGAAATTTAAACCTGCATGCACTGCTTTGGTTTTGTTCGGTTTTGGGTTTACCTGATTCACCCATCATGATATATTGCTTGTGGAATTTGAATAGCATGACATGATAGAAGATGCATTATTAAATTGGGGAACAATATTATTAAATAAATATAATTAAAAGTAATAGTTCATCTACAAATTAAATGCTCTTTTTCATTTTTAACTCTAAATACTGCATATATAGATCATGGCACACCACAATACCAAAAACATAACAAGACAATTAGAATTATATATACTACATCCGACCCACGAAAAATTAAAGTTTATTAAATACAATTTATAAATTAATTCTTAAAATTTGAAATTGATGTGAACTGATCATTTAATTTGATTTTATATAGTCTATATAATCATAAATAATATAAACTTAATAAATAGCGATAAATATAAATTTTGTTGCTTTAATTCATAATCTAAATAACTGGCAACAATTTTAAAATTTAACAACCAAGTTCAAAAAATTATATAAAATGCAAATCTTTTTGTTCCATCGATCCTCATGCTACGTTTGAAATTGAGGGAATAAAATAAAGGAAATAATGGAATGAAAATAGAGAATTTGATGATTATTTAAGAGGATAAATCATTCTAATGGAATGAAAATTTATTTATTTGTTTTTTTATTATACGCGGAGAAGGTGAAATAAAATTCATTCAAATGAAATGAATATATGTGATAATTTTGCCGTTATATAATAATACCCACCACCACCACCAACCACCACCAACAACAACAACAAAACATACACTTAAAATACCTTAATTAATTCCATCCAAATGCGTTCAATGGCGTGTGAACCAACATTCCGTGGTCC
The DNA here is from genome assembly GCA_016801055.1 of Panax notoginseng. Lineage (NCBI taxonomy): Eukaryota > Viridiplantae > Streptophyta > Magnoliopsida > Apiales > Araliaceae > Panax > Panax notoginseng. The sequence continues at coordinate 30,324,995 of CM029013.1, read as the reverse complement.
ACAAAACCAGTTGGAATGCAATCATTCATGCATGAATAGTCTTGACAATCTACTCCTATTTTGGTGAATGATTAGTAGTGAATTTGATGCATGGTTCTCTTTTCTTGTCTCTCATGTAATGACATCCTTATCTGAGAAGAAAATATAAGCATATATATATATATAAAACATGTATGAAGTACTAGTACTGATCATGATCCTTGCTCATTTCAAAAATTTCAGGAAAAAATAGCTTTTGAGTGGCCAGCTTGTAGTTTGCATGATATATACTCCCTTCGTCTCATGATAAAAGTCCTTATTACTATTTTGGATAGTCTCATGTTAAATGTTCATTTTCCTTTAATAATCAAACTTTTACACATATTTTCCTATTATAGCCGTAACATTAAATATCTCAAACTTTTCTTATTCTAATTTTTCTCCATATTTAATGACATTATTATGGATAATTTTGTCATTTTATTTATCTTCTTAATATGCGTGAAAAGTTCACCAAGACTTTTATCCTGGGACGGAGGGAGGGAGTATATATATATAACAATAATAAAGCAGAGTCTGTGAAGATAGCTTGAAGATCAAGATTTACCGAACTTGTTATGAGTTAATAATTCTTTTCTAAAGCGAGAGTTGGCTGAATACTATATAGCTTTAACATGCTAACCTTAAAGTAAATTGTATGTATATATGGGAAGGAGGGAAGGAGGGAAGGAGGGAAAGAGGGAAGTGGAAGTTTAAATTTGGATGAAGTTTTCAACTTCAAAGTTCTGTTTCCAATTAGCTTAACTGAATAGTATAACTATCATTTAAAATTAATAATCAATTAGATATATAGACTGATCACAAGGATAAAACATATTAATTATATATATAATCGATCTGATCAACCCTTTATTATAATAACTATGATCAGAAAATGTGTTACTGATCCTGATTAACTTAGGGGCCGGGAAAAAAACTTTTGGAAGTATAGTCCAAAGTTGTATGTACACTTCCTACTTTGTACTTGAATGAAGATGGAGTTGTGTATTTCACAAGCTATATATATATATATATATATATATATATATATATATATATATCATTATCCAAAGACTCCAACTAGTACTGCACCCAAAAGTGAAAACTCCTCGTTCATTGTGTTACCTCAAACTATACCAGTAAATCAAAAACCAAGTACTAGGTTGATCATTGCAAATTACTGCATGTCTACAGTTTTTGGATAACTCCCCGAAACAAAAAAAGTTTTTTCAAATAAAATATGTGGATTTTTTAATAAAAAAAATACCATTTAAAAAAAATTATAGTAATTTTGAATTTTAGAAACAAATTCATTTTAAAAGTTCGATATTTTAAGACTTAATTGATTATGACAAAAAAAAATAAATTAGAATGAAAATATAAAGTTCTAGAGAGAGAGGGTTGTGGACTTGTGGTGAGCAGGTGACACGACAGAAGGGGGAATTTATCCCTTGCTTGTGAGCGGCGACCTGGTGGGCTCCATGTTTCGTCGTCCCCACAAACGGAGTGCTCTTTTGGGTTTGTGTCATTGTATGGTTTTCTTTATCGAGTTGCTCAAATATTCTCTCTCCTGTCACGCCTGACATGACAGGAGAAAGAGACGACGCCGTCCAAAATCTGACTGATTTACGTAGTAGCAATAATCTAACGGCGCAGCACATTCCTTCCTTTGATGACGTCACAACGTCCGCTTGCTTAGCCAACATCAATCAGCAGATAGTGAGGTTGAAGGATGTGGGGTCCAGTACTGTTTGAAGGGGGAGACATGAGATAGACAGTGAGGTGGTCCACTTTACTTCACGGACGGTGGCAGCTGCTGCTCCCACCACGACTAGGTACTCACTCCCCTTTTTTCTTCCTTCTTATTCACAATCCCCTCACCCCCTCCCTCCCTATCCTGCACCCAGTTAAACCATTTTCATAATTCAATCCTCTCCAATTCTCTCTCACACAAATAATAACTGGATCGAGATATATTATTATGTATATAAGTACTAACTAATGGATATTACTACTTAGCGAAATTAAACTGGATCAGTACGTAGTGATCTGAAGGTTTTCCCATTACTAGTTTCTATATATATATATTAGGTATAGCTTAGTTAGTTTACTAATGGCTCTTACTTCTCTGCAAGTTTGCATGGATTCATCCGACTGGCTACAGGTATACCATGCATACCCACTCATCATGCATGCATTTATTTTTTATGTATATTCTTCCACCATTAATATGATCAGTATCATCTGCCAATTCCTATAATGTATGCATCTATCTCTTTTTTACTTAATTAATATGGATACGAACAATTTAATTCCCTCGATACAGACAGATATATATATATATATGATTGCACATGATTAATTTGAACACATTTTCGATCGATTAATAACTGTTTTTTTATATCATGAATTTTGTAATTAATGACAGGGCACAATTCACGAGGATACCGGAATGGATTCATCGTCTTCACCATCAGGAGGGGACATGCTTACGTGTTCAAGGCCCTTAATAGAGAGGAGGCTTAGGCCCCAGCATGACCAAGCTCTGAAATGCCCCAGGTGTGACTCCACCCACACTAAATTTTGCTACTACAACAACTACAGCCTCTCCCAGCCCAGGTATTTCTGTAAAACATGCCGAAGGTATTGGACCAAAGGAGGCACCCTTAGGAACATCCCCGTTGGCGGTGGATGCAGAAAGAACAAGAAAGTTTCCACCAAAAAACCATCCGATAATCACCATATGATCCCCACCAAACCAAACCCTGGTTCCTCGACCTCTCACAGCCCCACCCATCTTCAGCTCTCATTTCCCGAGGTCCAATTTTCGCACCTCACCAACGTGCTGGGGAACCATGGATCGGGCCTCATCAGTAGCCATGATCCTAGTGCTAATTTCATCGACACAAAATACAATGCATTTCTTGAAAATCCTAGGGCAATTGATTTTATGGAGGGTAAGTATGATCAAGAGAATTCAAGAATTATAGGCCACAATTTTATGGGGAATGCTGATCAGTTGGGTATGATAAGTAATGGGTTTGATGATCATATGGATCATACTTTTCATGGCAGTAATACACCGTTTTCCACTCCATATGGAATGTCAGTTGATGGGAATTATTCCGGAACTTTCATGGATGCTTGTCACAGACTAATGCTTCCAAATTATGAAGGAAATGAGGAACATGAAGTTGGTGGGATTCATGAGGTGAAGCCCAACACAAAGTTATTGGCATTAGAATGGCAACAAGATCAAGGTTGTGCTGATCAAATTGCTGGAAAGGACCACTCTTTTGGTTATCTCAATACGGGTCTCGGATCGTGGACCGGATTGATTAACGGTTATGGATCATCTGCAGCAAACCCATTAGTCTAATGACCTAATTGCATGAACGATCATCCGCTGCAAATCGTATTATTAGCTAGTAATTATATACTACTTTAGAAATACTTATAAGTATATTGTGTTTTGTTGAAAAGGGTGGTAGGTAGTGTTTTTTCATGCATGTAATGTGGAGGTTTTGATGATTTTTAATTTCCTGTTTTTTAATGGACTTAATTAACAAGATCTCATCCGAGTATGAATGGGGAATGGGAATGGGAATGTTCAAAAATGACTGCTTAATTAATCAATTGTGCGTTCTTTAATTAATGTGATGATTCTTTAATTTTATATACGAGCGTTGTTCCATTTGGTGGCTGAGTTGGAAGACATTAATTCTAAGCCAAGAGTATTCAAAAAAGATATTCTAGTGCTTATTTTAGTTCCGTAAAGAATGTTTGTTGTATTTTTAATTTAGTCGGAGTACATCTTTATAACTTTAGTGCATCTTTATATAATGATGAAGACTGTGTTTCTTCAACTAATTATTACCAACATAAAACTCTAGAAAAATAATTATCGTTTCAATTGATATTTATAAACGACAGTTTGTTATCACAAATTTATTGTTATATATGTCATCGCCATTAATTTAAACTCTCAATAAATTAATATAATAATAATATGGAATAAAAATATATTTGTTATGAATTCATACATTTGTGAATATCCAATCTACCCTTCAAATATATCCTAATCAAATATACCATTCAAATACAATTTATGTATATCCTAATCCAATATACTATTCAAAAAAGTACATGTATCTCTTTAATATAGAGAGAGACGATCCAGTTCGACGTCTGAATTTTGTTAAAATACGAAATTTTTTCATAATACAGTGTTATGGGTGTGATTTGGATACATATAACAAAACACTGTATTATGAATTCTCAATATATTGATACTATAATCAAAGAGATATTTGATTTTTAAGATGTTGATGCAGTTAAGTCTCCGGAGCAAATAACATATCTTTATTTGTCTTACTCTCATGATTTGCTGGTGTACCTTCCTAAAATCAGGGAGTTTTTCGAAAAAATTCTGATGGAAACTGGTTCCATTAAAGTTTCTCATAAGTCGAGGATATTTACAATCTGAGTTTCTCGTCCTTGTGATTGGGTAGGTGACTTGATGATTCATAAGTTTTTTGAAACAAATTCTATGATTCCTAAATATTTCAATTATTTTGATTATATTTGTGACGACCCCAAAATAGGTCCATTCCATCCAACCTATTCTGAGTCGCCAAATACATGGTACAGAAAACAACAATAACTTTATTACAACAATTGTCGTGCAAAATACAACAACACATATGCTGTGAGTTTGGATACAAATATATACCAAATGTGACTCATGTTCCAACCGTGGACATCACCTCATAATGACACCTTACATAAAGGTATAGTCAAAAACTGTTTTAGAAATTAGAATCTTTGGGAAGTGCTCAAGGAAACCTTCGTACATGGGAGGCCATGCGTCTAGGTTATGATAGATATCATATGGCCACAGAATTATTCTTGGTTGACCCAATAGACCCCAAAGAAAAATGAGAAGATTACTATCATATTCTTCCCAATGGTGAGTCTTCTCTTGACATATCATTATCTCTACTGTCTCTAATTGAGAATTATACTTCAAACAAACACCAAGATTATATAGGTAGTGCTCGTATATATACTCAGCAAGTGGATGAGCACATCCCTGTCTTATGATGACACGAGGTTGTATGTCGTTAGACATCTTGTATGATAGTGGCAAACCACCCTTCCAACGTTGGGTACACCTTACCCTATTGGATTCACCAAATATAACTACTAAATGAACTTTTCTATACTACTTTGGGAGAACATCCACAGCTAGAGACCACCGTTCTATTTCCCCGTTACCCTCGCTCGACCCAGCTACACTCTTATTACCTGAAAGGAATTGTGAAGCAAAAGGGTAAGCACAACTAGCTCAGTAAAGAATATCATGACTAAAGATAATTAAATTATCAATAGCCTTCATCAATAATAAATCAGAGATTTAGAACATATGGTAAATGATAAAAATTTCAACCATAGTTGCAGCGGAACGAGCAATCCATTAGAAGAGTCAAATAGACTATAAAGTCTATTATCTTCTCCATGTTAAAAATCCACCAATAATATTTTATCCATGTAACATCACTCAACAGTTCCTTTCCACAATCATATGAATAACTCATAATCATAATTGTGACTATAAATTTTTTTTCGCACCCAGGACGAAGAATATTTTCATCGCCTGTCTTTACCTGAAACATCAAAGATCATGGTTATACCAAATCACAATTCCTGTTCATAATCATACTAATAACTTCATCTTTGCACTACGGGCCAAAGATATTCATCAACAAGTCATCTTTGCACTACAGGCCAAAGATATTCATCAACAGTTCATCTTTGCATTACTGGCCAAAGATATTCATCTACAATTCATCTTTGCACTACAGGCCAAAGATATTCCTCAACAATTAATATTTGCACTACAGGCCAAATATATTCATATCTCAAAGAAATATATAATCATTTCAGAATTTATATACACCATAATTATAACCATGTTAATCAATTCATCTTTACACTTAAGCTAAAGATATTCAATTGTAAATTCAATGGTCATGATCATACCAGTCACAATTCAACTTTGCACTACAGGCCAAAGAGAACCCTAGTCATGATCATACCAATAATCTACCCATCTTTACACTCCAGTGAAAGAGAAATTCAACATCAGGGTTATAAAAATGTTATATATGATAATAAAATCAATATAATCAACATATAGATTTAATCTCAAGAGTAATATTCATAAACCAACTATAATTTGGTCAGAAAAAGAAATCAATGTTGTCGTGAATAGTAACTCGTGAATAGTAACTCATGAATAGTAACTTGTGAATTGTAACTCATGAATAGTAAACTCGACACAAAAGGTAGAAATTTCACAATAATATACATACCAATATTTCGGTATAATGATATTGAAAGAATAATATTTCTTAAGCTTATAAACAATTTATTTAAATTGTTTACACTTTACTAAATAATGCATTTAATCATTCTAAAATACCAAACTCATAAGATTTTATCGCCAATAATCAAAACTCTCATCAAAAATCTGCATATACCTCATATAGGATTCTCAAGCCATAAAATCCTATTTTTCAATTTTCTTACTTCACATAACATATTTAATTCATTTACTCATACCTAGTCCATTTTCATGAAAAATACCAAATCAGTTCCAAAAATATTTCTTTTCTGGGATTTAGCATAATATAGTCCCATATTGAACATATATTTTTCTCAGAATTTTTAAAACTCATTTACTATTTTTCATATGGCCAAAACCACCGAATATTTAGACATTTATCAAAAATTATACTTTTGTCCAAAAATTCTGAAATTTACAGAGTATACTTCTATCATACACATGTACTCCCAATAAAAATTTCATCAATTTTGGAGTTAACCACAAGGAATTATAAGCGGTTACTTTTAAAATAGTCTTTTCTCATAAAATTCATAACTCTCAATCTATACATCCAAAAATCACCATTTTTGGACACAATCAAGAAAACTCATCAAAATATCGTTTCAAATTTTTCCAGAATTTTAGAAGGTCAGAAAAATTACGAAACTGGAAAATATAACAACCCTTAAAATCCCTTACTATCCCTTACCTCAAAAGAGCAGTACTTCTGACTGGATATCGGATATGATGCTGAAGGAAACTTGCACTAATGAATAGCAACTCACCAAGTATCTAAAAACTCACAAAATATACTTCATAATATAGAGAGAGAAAGAGAGAAAGCTTATGTTTCTGGTGTGATTTTCAATTCTAATTTAGCCCTCTATTTATAGGAAAATTTTGGTAGGTTTGACCTGCAACCTGATGGGTTTACCTGCTACTATTCCCACCCACCACATTTGAAATATAATTCAGCACATTTCTTCACCAACCACAAGTGGGACCCACCAATTCTAGAATTTTCCACCAAAATGATAAACTCCGAAAATTCAACAATTTCTGAACCAGTCATCTCGTAAAATTCATAATAAATCATACGTTCATTTTTAACGGTTCAAAATTTGTGGGCATATACTCAACTTATATATGTATAACATATCCAAAAATTACCACGATCCAACGGTCGGATTAAAAATTATAACCCCCGTAAAATATCTCAAAAACCCTGATTTTTAATACCTCCATTCCGACAAAAATACTGATAAAAACTTCAACATTAACTCCTTCATTTTTAACCACAAAAATATATCCCTCATTTATATCCACATAATATAAATATTTCCTTATCATATGAATCAATAATTAATTATTCACAAATAATATTACAGAATCACATTTATGACAACCAGGCCGTTCCCAGGAAAGAGGGGGCTTTCCAATAAGAATTTCTCCTTACTGGCGCGCAATTAGATGACCAAACCTCTCCTTAGACAGAACTTTCTAGACATTGACAATAATGTTATCTAATAATATTATTCAAATAATATGAATTATTGATCTGATAAAGGAAAATACTGTGCAGCAACAATTATTGAAACAACAATAATATAAAATATCAACGCAACAATTATTGAATCAATAAAATAAAATATTGAACAGTAATTACTGTAACAATTATTGAGTAGTGCCTTCTTACGTAAGAATCAATAATTTTAAAAATACTATGCAATACCGTGTGCTACTGTGCAATAACGCGTATTACTGTATTTTAACCACCGGGTATTCCAACAGCGTTAACGGTAACAACTACGCCGTTATTTGTAAAAATTTAAATTTGTCGTTTTCTTTACCCGACAATTATTCTGTTATGGGGCCCACAAATAGCTGCGCCGTCGTACGAATATTCCCCGACAGAAAGAATATTCCACGACCAAACGAATATTCCCCGACAACAATGATTATTTTATAACCACTTGTGTATTTTGAAAAAATTTCACATTTCTCCCATAACTTTAACTTTTTATCAATTTAACCATTTACTGAATTGTAATTATAAGAAAAATTGAATACTTTTATTTCAAAAAATTCGGGGTCTTACAATCTCCCCTCCTTATGAAATTTCGTCCTCGAAATTTACGTACCTGGTATTTCAAAGAATTGAGAATACATTCCTTTCATTTTAGATTCCATCTTCCCTGTCATCATAATTTCTCCATTGCTCATCTCCTGTATTTCATATATCATTCTAGAATACAGCTTCAAAACAAGGGTTAATTTAACAAATTAACATATTACATAATATCCCGATATTATGACTGACCAACAAATAAGCTTAGGTAGGACACACTAGCGAAGGATTTACTCATCTCTCCCCTCCTAGTTATATTCCCCGATCTCCGCCAGAGATCATATCCCTAAGCTCTGATACCAAATGTGACGACCCCAAAATAGGTCCATTCCATCCAACCTATTCTGAGTCGCCAAATACATGGTACAGAAAACAACAATAACTTTATTACAACAATTGTCGTGCAAAATATAACAACACATATGCTGTGAGTTTGGATACAAATATATACCAAATGTGACTCATGTTCCAACCGTGGACATCACCTCATAATGACACCTTACATAAAGGTATAGTCAAAAACTGTTTTAGAAATTAGAATCTTTGGGAAGTGCTCAAGGAAACCTTCGTACATGGGAGGCCATGCGTCTAGGTTATGATAGATATCATATGGCCACAGAATTATTCTTGGTTGACCCAATAGACCCCAAAGAAAAATGAGAAGATTACTATCATATTCTTCCCAATGGTGAGTCTTCTCTTGACATATCATTATCTCTACTGTCTCTAATTGAGAATTATACTTCAAACAAACACCAAGATTATATAGGTAGTGCTCGTATATATACTCAGCAAGTGGATGAGCACATCCCTGTCTTATGATGACACGGGGTTGTATGTCGTTAGACATCTTGTATGATAGTGGCAAACCACCCTTCCAACGTTGGGTACACCTTACCCTATTGGATTCACCAAATATAACTACTAAATGAACTTTTCTATACTACTTTGGGAGAACATCCACAGCTAGAGACCACCGTTCTATTTCCCCGTTACCCTCGCTCGACCCAGCTACACTCTTATTACCTGAAAGGAATTGTGAAGCAAAAGGGTAAGCACAACTAGCTCAGTAAAGAATATCATGACTAAAGATAATTAAATTATCAATAGCCTTCATCAATAATAAATCAGAGATTTAGAACATATGGTAAATGATAAAAATTTCAACCATAGTTGCAGCGGAACGAGCAATCCATTAGAAGAGTCAAATAGACTATAAAGTCTATTATCTTCTCCATGTTAAAAATCCACCAATAATATTTTATCCATGTAACATCACTCAACAGTTCCTTTTCACAATCATATGAATAACTCATAATCATAATTGTGACTATAAATTTTTCTTCGCACCCAGGACGAAGAATATTTTCATCACCTGTCTTTACCTGAAACATCAAAGATCATGGTTATACCAAATCACAATTCCTGTTCATAATCATACTAATAACTTCATCTTTGCACTACGGGCCAAAGATATTCATCAACAAGTCATCTTTGCACTACAGGCCAAAGATATTCATCAACAGTTCATCTTTGCATTACTGGCCAAAGATATTCATCTACAATTCATCTTTGCACTACAGGCCAAAGATATTCCTCAACAATTAATATTTGCACTACAGGCCAAATATATTCATATCTCAAAGAAATATATAATCATTTCAGAATTTATATACACCATAATTATAACCATGTTAATCAATTCATCTTTACACTTAAGCTAAAGATATTCAATTGTAAATTCAATGGTCATGATCATACCAGTCACAATTCAACTTTGCACTACAGGCCAAAGAGAACCCTAGTCATGATCATACCAATAATCTACCCATCTTTACACTCCAGTGAAAGAGAAATTCAACATCAGGGTTATAAAAATGTTATATATGATAATAAAATCAATATAATCAACATATAGATTTAATCTCAAGAGTAATATTCATAAACCAACTATAATTTGGTCAGAAAAAGAAATCAATGTTGTCGTGAATAGTAACTCGTGAATAGTAACTCATGAATAGTAACTTGTGAATTGTAACTCATGAATAGTAAACTCGACACAAAAGGTAGAAATTTCACAATAATATACATACCAATATTTCGGTATAATGATATTGAAAGAATAATATTTCTTAAGCTTATAAACAATTTATTTAAATTGTTTACACTTTACTAAATAATGCATTTAATCATTCTAAAATACCAAACTCATAAGATTTTATCGCCAATAATCAAAACTCTCATCAAAAATCTGCATATACCTCATATAGGATTCTCAAGCCATAAAATCCTATTTTTCAATTTTCTTACTTCACATAACATATTTAATTCATTTACTCATACCTAGTCCATTTTCATGAAAAATACCAAATCAGTTCCAAAAATATTTCTTTTCTGGGATTTAGCATAATATAGTCCCATATTGAACATATATTTTTCTCAGAATTTTTAAAACTCATTTACTATTTTTCATATGGCCAAAACCACCGAATATTTAGACATTTATCAAAAATTATACTTTTGTCCAAAAATTCTGAAATTTACAGAGTATACTTCTATCATACACATGTACTCCCAATAAAAATTTCATCAATTTTGGAGTTAACCACAAGGAATTATAAGCGGTTACTTTTAAAATAGTCTTTTCTCATAAAATTCATAACTCTCAATCTATACATCCAAAAATCACCATTTTTGGACACAATCAAGAAAACTCATCAAAATATCGTTTCAAATTTTTCCAGAATTTTAGAAGGTCAGAAAAATTACGAAACTGGAAAATATAACAACCCTTAAAATCCCTTACTATCCCTTACCTCAAAAGAGCAGTACTTCTGACTGGATATCGGATATGATGCTGAAGGAAACTTGCACTAATGAATAGCAACTCACCAAGTATCTAAAAACTCACAAAATATACTTCATAATATAGAGAGAGAAAGAGAGAAAGCTTATGTTTCTGGTGTGATTTTCAATTCTAATTTAGCCCTCTATTTATAGGAAAATTTTGGTAGGTTTGACCTGCAACCTGATGGGTTTACCTGCTACTATTCCCACCCACCACATTTGAAATATAATTCAGCACATTTCTTCACCAACCACAAGTGGGACCCACCAATTCTAGAATTTTCCACCAAAATGATAAACTCCGAAAATTCAACAATTTTTGAACCAGTCATCTCGTAAAATTCATAATAAATCATACGTTCATTTTTAACGGTTCAAAATTTGTGGGCATATACTCAACTTATATATGTATAACATATCCAAAAATTACCACGATCCAACGGTCGGATTAAAAATTATAACCCCCGTAAAATATCTCAAAAACCCTGATTTTTAATACCTCCATTCCGACAAAAATACTGATAAAAACTTCAACATTAACTCCTTCATTTTTAACCACAAAAATATATCCCTCATTTATATCCACATAATATAAATATTTCCTTATCATATGAATCAATAATTAATTATTCACAAATAATATTACAGAATCACATTTATGACAACCAGGCCGTTCCCAGGAAAGAGGGGGCTTTCCAATAAGAATTTCTCCTTACTGGCGCGCAATTAGATGACCAAACCTCTCCTTAGACAGAACTTTCTAGACATTGACAATAATGTTATCTAATAATATTATTCAAATAATATGAATTATTGATCTGATAAAGGAAAATACTGTGCAGCAACAATTATTGAAACAACAATAATATAAAATATCAACGCAACAATTATTGAATCAATAAAATAAAATATTGAACAGTAATTACTGTAACAATTATTGAGTAGTGCCTTCTTACGTAAGAATCAATAATTTCAAAAATACTATGCAATACCGCGTGCTACTGTGCAATAACGCGTATTACTGTATTTTAACCACCGGGTATTCCAACAGCGTTAACGGTAACAACTACGCCGTTATTTGTAAAAATTTAAATTTGTCGTTTTCTTTACCCGACAATTATTCTGTTATGGGGCCCACAAATAGCTGCGCCGTCGTACGAATATTCCCCGACAGAAAGAATATTCCACGACCAAACGAATATTCCCCGACAACAATGATTATTTTATAACCACTTGTGTATTTTGAAAAAATTTCACATTTCTCCCATAACTTTAACTTTTTATCAATTTAACCATTTACTGAATTGTAATTATAAGAAAAATTGAATACTTTTATTTCAAAAAATTCGGGGTCTTACAATATTTAGAAAAAGTTTTTATACTATCAGAACGAGCATTATACCATGGGCTGGTTTCTTTATCTCAAGTTTTCTAAAACCATCAAATATAAGGATTTTCTGTATGGTTTCAATCTTGATTCTACTACTGGAGACCCGTCCCGAGATTTCTCCCCGAAATTTGAAGATATATTTGAAAAATATTTTAAGACTTTTGCCTTAATGAGCTTTATTAAACTTTTTGTTGTGCTAATGAAATTCCATGGATCTTTAAACGGTCTTACACTAGTACTCACCCTGGAACATGGGTTCAGTTATGTCATCAATTGGCTATCAAATGATGATAGAATTGAGAATATCATTCCTCAAGTTGAGGATTTTGATATGAAAAAATATGATGCTTTTCAAAAGAAGCTAAAATCTATTCTTAAAGGAATCTTTAAAAATGAAATCCTATATTTTGATGAGAACGCCTCATCTAGTAATTCTCGTAATTCTTTTGGTGGTACTTGCTCTCAACCTAAATAATTTAGGCATGCTTATGCTTAAAGTATTATGGTAGTCAAGATGGTCATTTATGTTGCCTTAATAATCTAGACTTATCCTATCTTTAGAGGTCCCTTATGCTTTATCCTCTCATCTTGCTGTCCATCCGACTCCAGCTTTATATAGGATACGCGCCAACAACTTTTTTAAAGTTTTCTTTTAAAAATGTGTTTCTTTTTAAAAGTTGTGTGTTTTGTTGTAATCATGGTGTCTCTTCTCATTTCTATAAGAGGATAGGTTTGTTCTTTTGTGAAGACATCCAAAAATTGTATTCAATTTTATTTGTTAAATTTTCTTGCAAGTTTTCAAGTTCGAAGTTCTTAAGCTTCGAACTCTAAGCAAGTTTGTTTTAAGTTCTTTAATTATTGTATTTATTAAAAATAAATAAATTAACATTTATTAATTAATAAAGTTTACTTTAAAATTTATTAATTATTTATCTTGCTCATCGCAGCCGCTTGTTCTCGGTTCTGACTTTTCACTCTCAGCCGTTTCAACCTAGAGCAAGAAATTGGCTCTCGCCTCCTCGGTTATCGAATCTTCTGTCGCGTGTTGAAAACTCAAAAGGTAGGTTACGATCTAATTAGTTAGTTTAAGTGATGAAATTGTATGTGCTGGGCCATAATACTTTATGTATTTGGGCTTGACCGATTGGGTCCTTCCTTTAGACTATGTTACTTTACACGTTGGACCAATCCGGATGAGCCCATTCCTTGAGTTATATTTATTGTGTCTTAAATGTATTGGACTTTTGATTTGGGACTGATCCATTAGGCAAATAATATTTAAATACCAACTTTGACCGATAATGATAAAAAAAGATAACAGTTGACTGTTATCCATGTATTAATGAAGATTGGACTTGTTCGACCGGCGGTGGCAACAGGGAAATGATGAAGCAGGTGAGTTAACTGCATTCGGCTGAGGTGACTAGGGGTAGAAAACTGTGTTAATGGGGAGTTGGTGACACGAAAAATCGGACAGAATATATATGAGAAAATATCACACATGAAAAAAAAGGTAACTGAATTATTATCTCTCTCTATACATTAGATATTTTTGCTCCATTGTTAACTTTGTAATCGCCTGTACTGACTCTCACGTCGAAACTATCTCCGACGGTCAAACCGTCAAACTTTTGATGATTGTCATGTTTATTTATTGTGCAGTATAAAGACACTCTTGGCGTTAACAGTATAATTATACTGTTTTTAATTTGCAATTTTGAATCTGAAATGTGTTTTAACATTTTCTTCTCAGTCCAGTCGACAAAAAATTTGGGGATCTGACTTTAGAGCCCTAAAACTGATCTGAATCTGTGTTGCAACTTTTTGGGTTGGCTTTACTCTGGCACATTAAAGCAGGTTCGTCTTCTTCTTTCTTCTCGGCTTCATTTAGCTTCTTAGTTTATTTTTCTTGATTTATGGTTCTGGGTGTTCTAGATCAGGCTTAAGTTGATGTGGGTTTCTTTATTTCTATACACATTTTACACGTTTATTAATGGCCGACTTCATATTTAGGACAACTACAGATTTGGGATGTTTTCATTTGTTGCTATGGTGTGTTTCTGCGTTTTCTTAGTTTGTGTTAGGATTTTTGATTAAAAGTGACTATGGGTTACTTATAAAAATAAAATTAAAAGAAATAGCTACTGATTTTGCGTTTTTTTTTGGGTGTTTGATTTTGCTTATTTCTGGATCTTCGTCTTCGAATACTTTATTAACCTGAACATAAAGTGCTGTAAGATTAGCTTGTTTATTGTAAAGATTATTTGGGTTAGATGACAATAACGCATCATCTTTATTTTTATTGATTACATGTCATGCATATTTTCACATATTATTGACAAAAAATGTGTTCTGCATGTTCTCTTTTGTTGGTTTTCATTTTCCTTTTTCTTTTTTTGGTTGATTAGTTTTGCTTTTTATCTTGAAATTGAATGCTTAGTAGTTTGATGAATACTGAAGGAGATGCATTATCTTTAACACAGTGACCATGAAAGCAGATCTTCTATGCATTATCTCTTTTCTCTACCATTATAGTGTTTACCTAATCTCACTCAAGTTCCTTTTCCAATTAAAATAGTCAACTTAATATTGCACAACCATTAGTATTAAATGTCGATATTAATCTTACAATTTAAAATTGAAGGTGTATAAGAACTGTCACTTTATGCTTGCTACAAGATTAGTCTTGAAAGGGTACTGCATTAGTGAAGAGAAAGTTGAGAGGGTAAAATGGAATCCATTCTTTTATATGATTCTCTGTTTATAATATTCTTAATCTTATTTGTATGATATTTTGTTTTGTTGGTCTAATTAGCGATAACTTTTGTTTCGGTTCTTCAGAGAATCTAATATGTTCGTCTGACCAAACTTTTTTCCTTATTATCAGTAGATTTAGCTTAATTTTCACGCTGATTGATAGCTCATATACAGTAAGCTTAGTTATTCCTCAGATCATTTGAAGATTTTAATTGAAACACTCATGGAGATGAATTTAATATTTGAAGTTACAGATCTAAAGTTATTGAAATGATGTGATTGTATGTATATAGTATGTTTTTGTGTTTGTATATTATAAGGTTCTGCTTTCTTATTCATGCTTCGTCTAATGTTATGGTTTGATTGGCTGTGGAAAATAATTTTACATTTTAGTATTAATATTTCAGCATACAAAGTTACTTGGAGATTTTAATTGAAATACTCATGGAGAATTGGAGATGAATTTAGTATCTGAAGTTATAGATCTAAAGTTTGTGTCCTAAAAATGCATTTGATCTTAGTGAAATGATGTGATTGTATGTATATAGTATATTTTTGTGTTTGTATGCTGTAAGGTTCTGCTTTCTTATTCAATCTTTGACTAATGTTATGGTTTGTTTGGCTGAGTGGAAAATAATTTTACATTTTAGTATTAATATTTCACAATATAAAGTTACTTGGGCATAGTAGTTTTAATTGAGCTGATTCTAAAGCTGAATCTTATCAATTTACTTATTATGTTGTATGTTAATTTAGAGTTGAGCTTAAATGTTTTATGAGCTTGGGAATAATTAATTCTTAGGATGGTAATGAATAATTCAAAGGATGGTAATAATTACATTATACTAGTAGCTTGTTTTTTGCTAAGCCTTTCATAGCTTTCCAATTATTTTAGATTAACATTATATTAATATTATTCATTTTGCTCTTGTAGTTGCAATTAGTTAAGATGCAAATTAATGAAGGATGATTGTAAAGAAGAATAAGAGTTTTACCATCTTTTCAATGATATTAATTTGATACTTTCTCTAAGATGTTTAAATTTTGATTTTTATGATTAATGATGTATGATTATGTGTTTGACATTTTCCTCCCCTTTATGATTAGGATGCTTAATTAATGTATGGTTTAAACTTTAAATTGTAATTGGTGATGATTAATTAATCAATTTTTTCTTTATTTTTTGCAAATAATTGGAATAAATTTTATATTAGGCGAGTGATAAACGAATTAGGATATCGGATATTTGAATAATCTGTTTATTTGGATAAAATAAACGGAAACAGATATTATCCGTATTCGAATATTATTCTAAGTACCAGTTACGGATAATATTTTTAAAATCCGTCGGATACCGGATACGAGTACGGATAGAGAATTAATTTTTTGGATACGGATACCACTGAATATGGATTCGTATATATCTGTTTACACCCCTAAATTCATGTGTATGCCATTTTGAAGAAAATTTTGACGGACTTGTTTAGGGCGTTGATAACTTACGAATTTGATATTCATGTTTTAGTTTTAGTTTTGTTTTTGTGTTTTATAACTATTCTTTGTTGTTTTGTTTTAGGTTTGTTTTGATTTAGTTTAACTTTTGTTCTACTGTAAATGCTTTTTTGTTTTGTTTTAGGGTTGTTAGATGTTTTATACTTTTTAGTTACCAAACAACTTTTTAAGTTTTGATACTATTTCATAATGGTCTAATTTATTAAGATATATTTACCATTCAGATCTTAATTAGCCAGTTTTATCAAACACCACCTAAGTTATCGATTTTCCATTTCACGACATGAGTCCCTACTCCTGCCTCCTGGACTAGAAGTCTAGAACACACAGAGCAACGACAAATAAATTCCCCATACTGGTTCTAAAACTCACAACAAGAGGAAGTCCCTCTTCCGTTGTTTATCTTTGATTTTTGGTATGTTATTTTCATGTTTCTTCTCTGATTACTGATTTGTTTCCTGTCCTCTCACTTTCTAATCCTACAATTTAAATTTTAAATCCCCCAAATTTTCTAACCCTAAAATCTTTTAGTTATAGCATTTACACAGAATTGGTTGTCCAATAAGTTGCTTTAAAAATCTATAGAAATACTGTCTATGCGCTTTACAAGAGACTTTAAAAAATGAAATAGCTCTGCTCAAATTCATCTGTCTTCTTCTCGAGGGTTTTTTCTCGACTATCATTCATGCTACTTGTTGTTTTGATGTTAATTTATTGTTGATTTTGTTTCGGAGTAAGATTAGAGGGATTTTAATGACTTTTGTTTTAACT
Organism: Panax notoginseng; assembly: GCA_016801055.1. Classification (NCBI taxonomy): domain Eukaryota; kingdom Viridiplantae; phylum Streptophyta; class Magnoliopsida; order Apiales; family Araliaceae; genus Panax; species Panax notoginseng. The sequence continues at coordinate 30,307,184 of CM029013.1, read as the reverse complement.
CAACGAATTATGTTTGTACTTCAGATCTTTGAATATTAGCTTTTAGATCATGAATGACTTGTTCTTGGCTATAGTTTTAGTTAGATGTCCTCTAAAATATTTTCATTTTTAATTTTTTACTTGGGAGTTTAAACCTATCAAACAAGACCAACCACACATGGTTTGGTTTGGGTTGGAGAGGTTTAATGTTTTGGTTTGGTTTGGGTTGGTTTACTATTTTTCCAAACCGATGATATTGGGTTGGCTTAGAAAACCTCTTTTAAATTGTCCAAGCCGACTGAACTCCTGTCTAGAGTTGCATAGCACATCAACAATCATTTCATGAATCATTATGGTTTACTCTACAGTTTGTATGTGATGACCATAATGTTTAATATTTGCTTACTTTAAAGAATTTGGGTTTGATTTTTTTTTTGTTCCAGGAAAGAGAGTTTGAAACGTGTTCAATGCAGTTCAAGTTGGGTTGAGAATAGAAGTTTTCCGTTTGATGCTATGAAGGCGTTAATTTAAATTCCTCTTTCTACTCATCTTCATTCTATGAGTCATTATTTCTACTGACAGCACCATGAGGTTCATTCCACTTGTCAGATCCTTTCGTGCCTGGCCCAATCTTCCTAAAATTGCAGGGTCATTGCAATCTCGTTCGTTCCAACCAGATTTTGTTCCCAGAGATCCTAATGCCAAACCCAAAAGGTACAAGTACCCCCCATTCTATGACCCTTATGGCCCTAGACCCCCACCTTCTGATAAGATAGTTCAGCTTGCTGAGAAAATTACTGCTTTACTCTTTGAAGAATGTAATCAGATTGGCTCCACTCTTATAGAGAGAACAAGGCATCCAAAGTTGCAGCAAATTTCTGTTGAAGGTGTGGACTTGAGTTCCCAAGGAGCGCCAGGTGCTACGAAGGGGGAGGAGAAGAAAGCTGAGAAAACAGCATTTGATGTTAAGTTAGAGAAATTTGATGCAGCTGCAAAAATCAAGGTAATAAAAGAGGTTCGAACCTTTACGAGCCTTGGGTTTAAGGAAGCCAAAGAGCTGGTTGAGAAGGTACCTGTTGTACTTAAGCAAGGGATTACCAAATAGGAGGCAAATGACATAATAGAGAAGCTAAAAGCTGCAGGAGGCATTGCTGTGATGGAGTGACAAACCTGTTTTGTAGGAATAGCCCTGTTTTTGGGTTCTTCAATTGATGATCTAATAATTTTGCAATTAGTCGGCGTTCTTTATAGCTTGGCTCCGCGCCTTGAGAGTTTTCTAACATTGAAGAGTGGTGTGGTACCCTACATTTTTTCCCCATTTCAGTTTTATCTTAGATGGAAGTCATTGACAGCTTAAGAAGCATATTCTTGCTATTAGGAGTGATCATTCGGTTATAACCGAACCGAATAAGCTATTCGGTTATAACTGAAAACCGAAGTAATGCTAATTTTACTATCCGAACTAATAACCGAAATTTCAAACTAACCGAATACCGAATTATCGAATTGTAATTTCGGTGAATTATCGAATTGTAATTTCGGTAATTCGGGTGAAAACCAAATCACTGTCCAGCAAATGTTACCTGTTTACTGTCGTATAACATATTCCAAAGTATCGGTATTACTCGAAAGCAATATAACAAACATACAAGCAATTGGAATTATTGCTGCATTAACATATGCAGAACAAATTACAACTGGGAAAAAAAGCTACTATATATAAACACTCTCTCACTCACTCACTTTGTCAAAATAAATATATAAAAATTGGAAAAACCTTTTCATCTTCTCTACTTCCTATTATTCCCTGCAGCTTTTTGTTTAACTTCAGCAGCAGCCCTCTATGGAGGGTTCCTATTTGCATTTGACATTTTCTGTGAAGGTGAATGCCTCAGTTTAGGATTCGCACTCTTGCTACAATAAGTCAAAAACAAGTAGTTACATTAGATATTTGATGAATTAAGTCATCAACAAAGGCAAATATGTTATTCAATTATAGATCACTAAGATTACTGAAGCGACTGAAGTCTGAAGCAAGATGAAGATTCTCAGATCTGAAGCCGACTCGGTCACTTAGGACGAGTCGAGAAGTCTGAAGCAAGATGAAGATCTGAAGGCGTGGTTCAACTGAAGTCTGAAGGCGTAAGAGAGTCGAGAGGCAAGCATGAAGTATCAAGCAACTGAAGTCTATCACTCTCAAAATTCTCAGATCTGAAGCCGACTCGGTCACTTATAAGTGGAGTTAAACTTGGGACTTACGCTCTGTTTCTGAGTATTAAAATGGACAGAAAAGAAAAGAAATTGACGGAAAATTTAAGTTTTCTTTCCAATTCTTATATTTGAGTTTTTTAATAAACGAAAAAGAAAAGAAATGGATAGAAAACTTGGCCACTTTTCCTGCAAAAGTTTTCCGTCCAAAATTGGCATGATTTGGACGGAAAAGAAATTAGAATAAGTAATATTTTTATAATTTCCATATTATCCTCAACTTTTAATATAATAAATTTTAAATTACAACTCATGTCCTCAATTTTAAATTTTCTATCCTTTTCCATTAAAAACTCAGAAACAACACAAAGGAAAACTTTAAGTTTTCTATTCTTTTCTTTTCTGTTCTAATTAAAGTTTTCTATTCTTTTCTTTTCTATTCAAAACTCAGAAACAGAGCGTTAAAGATCTGGATATAGGCTTAGGAGTTAGATAATAATAATATTATAAAATTAATGTTTTTAAGAATTAAGGTTCGGTTATTCGGATACCCGAATAACCAGCTTTTTGAAAACCGAAACCGTAACCGAATACTGAAATATAATTCGGATATAAACGAAATTGTAAATAAAACCGAAAAACCGAAATAATTCGGTTAAAAAATTTCGGTTTGGTTCGGTTCGATAGTTTGATTTTATCCGTTTTTTGCTCACTCCTACTTGCTAGATTGCAGTTTCAGTTTCATTATGGTAGTAATAATGGTATGCAATACATTATTATTTGGGATTATACCTTTCTTGTTATATTTATTTTATTTTCAAGTACTTGTATGTTACCTTTAGCTATGTTAGAAACTTAAAAAGAAAAGAAAAAGCAGAATGAAAAGTGGGGAAAAAAACAATCGAAAGTTTTACAAGAAATTTAGTGACCTGTGTTGCACCACACTTTTTAACATTTATCTTTCGAGTATAATGATTAGACTTAAGGACATTTAATTTATTATTTTTATATAAATTTGACATTTATTAGTTTTCTGATATTCTTTCCCTTCCATCATCTAAACATTTCATTTGTAATTGTTTCAAATGATAAGAACATCAATATATTTGTTATAAAACTTTAGCAAAAGTGTATAAAGATACTCTTATAATTGCTGCATAAATTTAGAGAGAATAATTAAGAGAAGAGAAAGAGAAACTTTCAGAGAACTCTTCTATAAATTCTATATCACTATATTTTCTTCAGTATGATTGCCTTTATATATAGGTGAGGCAAGAGAGGAGCAGAAGAAGGAGGGAAGAGGGCAGAGTCACGTAGGACAAAAGAACAATAATGGGGGAGTCACGGGAAAAGTAGAGAGGAGGGAATCAACTTTATAATACTTCCCCTGATTTCCTACGATAGAAGATTATGTCTCATTAAAAACCTTGTTAAGAAAACCCAGTGGGAAAAACTTAACAAAGGAAAAAAGAGTACATATCGTTTACATAAATATCTTAATTGACTGCCTCGTTAAATCCTTGTCAGGAAAAACCCATTGGGATAAAAATCGTGACTAAGGAAAAAGAGTACAGTCTTCCCCTCAAAAGGAATTCATTACTCCTTGAAGAGATGCTGTCATAAGTCTTTCAGTCGACACATTCCGATCCTTTTCCGAAGTTTTGTAAACGTTGCATTTGGTAGCGACTTTGTGAATAAGTCGGCTAGATTATCACATGATCGAATTTGATACACATCTATATCACCATTCTTTTGTAGTTCATGTGTGAAGAAGAATTTAGGTGAAATGTGCTTTGTTCTATCTCCCTTGATGTACCCTCCTCTAAGTTGAGCAATGCATGCAGCGTTATCCTCATACAGAATTGTAGGAATGTCTTTGATTGATGGTAATCCACATGACTTTTGAATATGCTGAATAATTGATCTCAACCAAACACACTCTCTGCTTGCTTCATGTATAGCGAGAATCTCGGAGTGATTTGAAGATGTAGCTGTCATGGTTTGCTTTGGGATTTCCAGGATATAGCCGTGTCACAATATGTAAATACATAACCTGTTTGTGATCTTCCATTGTGTGGATCTGATAAATATCCTGCATCGGCATATCTAACCAATTTCGACGTTGAATCTCTTGGATAAAATAACCCAAGATCTATACTTCCACGGAGGTATCTCAAAATATGTTTGATCCCATCCCAATGTCTCTTAGTAGGAGAAGAACTGTATCTTGCTAACAGGTTGACAGCAAAAGTAATATCAGGTCGTGTACAGTTTGCAAGATACATAAGAGCACCTATTGCACTTAGGTATGGAACTTCAGATCCAAGAACTTCTTCCCCACTTTCTAGAGGCCGAAATGGATCTTTATCAACTTCTAAAGATCGAACAACCATCGGGGTAGTCAAAGGATGAGCTTTATCCATATGAAAACGACTGAGAATCTTTTCAGCATATGTGGATTGATGAACAAAAATTCTAGATGCTAAATGCTCCACTTGTATTCCCAAACAGAATTTTGTCTTTCCAAGATCTTTCATTTCAAATTCATCCTTTAAATAAATAGCAGTTCTTGTGAGTTCTTCAGGAGTACCTACAAGATTTAAATCATCCACATATACAACAATGATGGAAAATCCACTTTGCGATTTCTTAATAAAAACACATGGACATACTTGATCATTTATATATCCATCTTTTATTAAATAATCACTAAGTCGATTATACCACATACGACCAGATTGTTTCAACCCATACAACGAGCGTTGTAACTTGATTGAATATATGTGACGTGACCTTTGTGATTCAGCCATTTTCAATCCTTCAGGGATTCTCATGTAAATCTCACTGTCAAGTGAGCCATATAGGTATGCAGTTACAACATCCATCAGACGTGTTTCCAAACCTTCCATGGTTGCCATACCTATCAGAAAGCGAAAAGTAACTCCATCCATTACTGGAGAGTATGTATCCTGATAATCAATACCAGGTTTTTGTGAAAATCCTTGAGCTACAAGTCGGGCTTTGTATCTCACAATTTCATTTTTCTCATTTCGCTTTCGTACAAATACCCATTTGTTTCCAACCGGGATTACACCCAGCGGTGTTTGGACTACTGGTCCAAATACTTCTCTTTTCAATAGAGATTGTAGCTCAGTTTGAATAGCATCTTTCCATTTTGGCCAATCTTTTCTTTTCCGACATTCTTCCACGTTTTGTGGTTCAGGATCCGTGTCAGGAATCAAAGTAATATCTAATGCTATAGAGAAAGCAAATATATCGTCAATCATGACTTTGCTTCGATCCCATATTTTCTCATCATGTACATAATTTATTGAGATCTCTTGGTGTTCATCTCTTATCCCTTCACTGAGATTTTGAACCTCTTCTGGGGCTATTCTCACTCTTGGAATATGTGCTTCTTCTGGAGCGATTTGTACCTCTTCTGGAGCTATTCCCACTTTTGGAATAAGTGCTACTTCTGGAGCGGGTATTCCTTCTGGGATTCCCTTATTTGCTTTTGATTTTCGTGGTACAGTGTCTTTTGCACCAACCGGTCTTCCACGCTTCTGGCGTGGTTTAGATTCTTCTATTACCTTATTCGTCAATTCTCCAGGAATTGATTTTTCAATAGGCATTTCTATCCTTGCTGGAGTATTCACTGCAGGTGTATGTGACTTTATCACTTTTCTAGCATCATTAAATGCATCTGGCATTTGATTTGCAATATTTTGTAAATGAATAATTCTTTGAACTTCAATTTCACATTGTCCTGTACGAGGATCAAGTGAATTTAAATCTGATGCATTCCATGATATTTCAGAGGGTTTTTTATTTAAAACTTTCCCTCCTCCTAATGGTGGAAATACAGATTCATCAAAATGACAATCTACATAACGTGCAGTAAAAACATCTCCAGTTAAAGGTTCAAGATATCTGATAATAGAAGGAGAATCAAAACCAACATAAATACCTATTCTTCGTTGGGCTCCCATTTTAGTTCTTTGTGGAGGTGCAATTGGAACATATACCGCACTTCCAAAAACTCGAAAGTGTGATATGTTGGGTATCTGTCCAAGAACTAACTATAAAGGAGAAAATTTATGAATAGCCGTTGGTCTTACTCGAATGATGGCTGCAGCATGAAGAATTGCATGACCCCAAACTGAGGTAGGTAAGTTAGCCCTTAACATTAATGGTCGTGCAATAAGTTGAAGTCTTTTTATTAAAGATTCAGCTAAACCATTTTGTGTATGAATATGAGGAACGGAATGCTCAATGGAAATTCCAATAGTCATACAAAAATCATTAAAAGTCATTGATGAAAATTCAGCTGCGTTATCAAGTCGAATTGACTTAATTGGATAATCAGAGAACTGAGCCCGTAACTTGATTATTTGAGAAAGAAGTTTTGAGAAGGCAAAGTTTCGAGAAGAGAGAAGACAAACATGAGACCATCTAGTTGAAGCATCTATTAAAACCATGAAATATCGAAATGGGCCAGACAATGGGTGAATAGGTCCACAAATGTCTCCTTGAATTCTCTCTAGGAATTTCGGAGCTTCTTTATAAACTTTTACTGGTGATGGTCGAACAATTAATTTTCCTCGAGAACATGCAGCACAAGGAAATTCATTACTAGGAAAAACTTTCTTATCTTTGAGAGGATGACCAGTAGAATTTTCAATAATACGACGCATCATAGAAGTACCTGGATGACCGAGTCTTTCATGCCAAAGAATAAAGGATTTGGGATCTATGATTTTTGGAGTCATAACATTATGAGACTCAATTGCTCTAATTTTCATAGTATATAATCCAGAAGAAATTGAATGAAATTTTTCTAGGATATTCTTTTTTCCAGAAATAGTAGAAGTAATGAGAAGATATTCATTATCATTCTCATTGGTTGTTTTAATATGAAAACCATTTAGTCGAATATCTTTAAAACTAAGCAAATTTCTTCTTGATTTACTAGAATATAGAGCATTTTTGATAAAAACTTGTGTCTCATTTGGTAGTAAGAAACTAGCTTTTCCAAATCCCTCGATTAAATTTGATGTGCCAGAGATAGTTCCTACATTTCCCTTAGCTTTGATTAGTTGTGAAAAATATTTCTCACTTTGAAGGATTTTATGAGTTGTTGCACTATCTGCTAAACATATATCCTCCATATCCATTAAAGATGGTCTGACACATAAAAACATAAATAAGAAAAGTTACATTTCAAATATAATTTTATTCATGAGAAACACATATCACATATAGAATGAAAACTAATAATATTATACATGCATGATGTTTAATTAAAACAAGAAATTAAACGATATCCCAAAAGATACTTTCAGAAGGTTCAGTAATATCATCAACCTTTTCCTCATTGTTGGTCAATGGTGAATCATCAACAATATTCAATTGATGATTAACAAAGTTTGTTTCTGCCTCCATTACTTTGTTCTTTTGAGACTCCTGGAATAAATTAGCCAGATGCCTCGGCGTACGACAGGTACGCGACCAATGCCCTTTCATCCCACACCTAAAACAAACATCTGGTTTGTTCTTTATCGGTGCTGTAGTTTCTTTATTTTTACCCGACTCAGACACTTGCCACTTCTGGTGGCCTGAATTGTCGCGGTTCTGGAATTTGTTGTTATGATGGCCTCGTTTATTCTTTCTTCCCCAAGGCTTCTTATTATATGACCATCTCTTGTCACGTTTATTCTGCTGGAATGACGTGCTGTTAATATCCAGCAATGGGGTAGCACCCGTTGGCCGTACTTGATGGTTTTTCAACAACAATTCATTATTTTTTTCTGCAACAAGGAGGATAGACAACAAGTCACTGAATTTTGTGAACTTACTATGTCTATATTGTTGTGACAGAATCATGTTGGTGGGATGAAAAGTTGAGAGCGTTTTCTCTAACATTTGGGATTCAGAAACTGGATCTCCGCACAAAGCCAAAGTAGAGGTTATTCTATAAATATTGGAACTATATTCCGTAATTGATTTGTAATCTTGTAGCCTTAAATTAAGCCACTCAAATTTGGCATTTGGGAGAACAACCAATTTTTGGTGGTCAAATCTTTCCTTAAGTTGTGTCCATAAAGATAAAGGATCTTTGACTGTTAAATACTCAGTCTTTAATCCTTCATCAATATGGTGACGAAGAAAAATTATGGCTTTTGCATTTTGTGCCGAAGTAGCTGTATTTCCTGATTCAATGGTCTTTTCTAACTCATTTGCACTAAGGTGCAATTCTGCATCAAGTGCCCAAGCCAAATAATTGTCTCCAGAGATTTTCAAAATAGAAAAATCTATTTTTGCCAAGTTTGCCATCTATTCTGGGTTAAAACACAATTTTATTATTTATTAAAAAAATAAATAATTGCATGTATGAAATATGAAAAATAAACTACGTCACGATCTCAAGTGGTGATAAAATGCAAATATAAATATTCTTATATTTATGTTATTAGCATAATGCAAATGGATCTTCACCCGGCATGCGGTAGTTCGCATAGACAGATTATTCCAACAGAATAATAAATAATAGAATAACAAAAGAATTTCACCATGCATGCGATAGACCGACCGCACAGACAGGTTATTCCCAACAGAATAATAAATGCGGAATAATAAATAATGGAACCAGGTCAGGTGAAATTCACACCGACAGGATATTCTGACAGAATATTAAATGCGTAATAATAATGGAACCAGGTCAGGTGAAATTCACACCGACAGGATATTCCGACAGAATATTAAATGCAAAATAATAAATAAAAAGGTTCCCACCAAGTCTTGTAAGATTAACAAGGATAGATGGTACCATTGTAAATAACAGAATTTAATGGCAATTATAAGAATAAAATTATATTATTTGTGGTATAGCCAAAACGATAATATAATAATAAATTGCAAGAATTTAATTTTATCGTCTCAGTTGGTTAGAGCCTCGTGCTGATAACGTGTTATAAAATTTTAGTAAAAGTGTATAAAGATACTCTTATAATTGCTGCATAAATTTAGAGAGAATAATTAAGAGAAGAGAAAGAGAAACTTTCAGAGAACTCTTCTATAAATTCTATATCACTATATTTTCTTCAGTATGATTGCCTTTATATATAGGTGAGGCAAGAGAGGAGCAGAAGAAGGAGGGAAGAGGGCAGAGTCACGTAGGACAAAAGAACAATAATGGGGGAGTCACGAAAAAAGTAGAGAGGAGGGAATCAACTTTATAATAATATTGTCTTTTATTGTGAGGCTGGAAGCATTTGTTACAGACATTAGGTTCTATTGGGTCTCAAGGCCGAAGGGTCCATGGTTCGGTAGTTCCCAGTATCTGGATCTGGATGAAAGTACTGTATGGAGTTGCACATTCTTCCTAATTGTCCATTTTATAAATTTTGACATCCAACTGGAAGTGTCAAAGAGAAAAGCATATTCTAGAAATTTAGTTGATGGAACGCCTTTATTTGTATGGTATGTTTTACAATGAAGTTCTTTCAAGTTTAACAATATTTATTTATTATATCTATTAGAATATTGATCCAACAAAAAGATATCGTCAATTTTAAGATTAGCAAAAGGTGAAGGGATTTTCATGCCATAGCCATCTATGCTAAAAAAAAATCAGATTCAACCTGCATATACTTTGTTCCCAATGTGAATTACACAAGTACGATTGTTAGTGAATAAAATAAGCACCTGAAAGTTTGTAGAACACAAGTTGGCATTTTTAATAACCACCCCACAGACTAGTAAGAACACTAAAACCATGGATTAATATTACACTAATCTTACGTTTGGATTGAAGGAATGGAATGAAGATTGGAATGATTCATTCCATTGTAGTTGGAATGAGTTATTCCATATGTTTTCCCTCCTCCAAGGAGCCAAACACAATTTTTTTCATTCTAATAGCATCCAAACACAATTTTTTTCATTCTATATGAATGAGTCGTTACATTCCCATCTTCGTTACTCCAATCCAAACGTAACATTAAGAGTAAACATGTAAAGTTTTGTACAACATTCGAGGAGACTTTATACTAGCAAGGAAGTCGAGATGATTACTCTTACTTTCTAAATTATTCGTCATTGACAATGGTGCCTTTCTGAAATTGCACTTTAGAACACTGATCCCGCCCGCTAAAGAGTCCCCCCACCCCCCAACAAAGTTCAATGAAATGCCCATATAGGAAATATAAATATCTTACATATCAAACTGAGGAGGAACAAGAACCAACCATGGCACTCACCTTCTTCAGGAGGGATTTAATATCATTCTCCAATTTGGCTCTCATCTCTGGCAACAGATTATCACCCGCATTCTCTAGCATTGATGTCAACATCTCAAGATTCTGTCTTACAAACTTTAGATCAGGTGCCTCACGGTCCTCACCGTGATGGGAATTCAAACTAGAAGGATTCTTTGAGGTCTTAGGCTCCTTTGAGATCTTAGGCTTTGGAGGACCCTTGACTTTGTCAACAGGCCATGCCTTATGCATGTGCATACTACAATCTGGTTCTGATGCTACTGAAGAAGCTAATATAATATGGAGTTGGTAGTTCACAAGGGGGGTTGGGCCGAAAGGGTTGTGCTCTTTTCTAAACTACGGAAGGCATTTCTAGCATCAGAAGAACTCTTGAAGACAACCTGGGCAATACCAGAATCATTTAGAACCTGTGTTTCAGATTCCTTCAATGGCCCAAACGTGCAAAATGTTGACGTCAGGTATTGAAGGCATAAGAACTTCTGGAAAGAATTTCAAGAAAAGAGTTGTCCCCAAAGCTTCTCCAGTCATCTGTGCTTCACTGTAACTGAGATTTATATCCACTAACCCAGCATCAGCTTTCTTTCTCCTCCTCTTTCTCTGAGGTTTGCCTTCAAGTGGAATGCAATTCTCAGGCAGCTGGTTTTCTTGCAAACTAGGTTCAGAGGCATTTCCATTCAAGTCTGGTATGGCAGAATTAACATTAGTCTGACAATCCGGAGCTTTCTGCTTTCTCTTTCTCTTCTTGAGTTCAGGCTTACCACAAGGAGAGAACATTCCCATCTGTGTACCTTTCATGACTATGCTAGGATCAGCATTCTTGATGACATCTGGTGAGTTAGCTGTAAGTTCAGAATTTAGAAGCAATGAATCAACTGTTCTCATTCCCTCCTTATTCAGCTCAGGAGTATTTTGGACTGAATATAGGTCCATCACCTCAACATCTTTCAATGTTGCACCTATTTTGCCGATGCCTCCATTCACATCCGGCAAGCCAGCAATATCATTAGTCATAGATTTCTTAGCATAAGTTGCCTCCTTTTTCCTCTTAGACTCAGATTTACCTTCATGAGGTGTAACAACACCTGTAACATTACATCCTTCTAGTTGGATGCTAGTACTTCTTTCATTCAAATCTGGTAAGCCAGCCATTACTTTAATCTGTGGAAACCCTGGGGTTTTGCCTGCCTTCTTTTTTCTTTTCATCAGCACGGATTGGCTTTCAGATGCACTAGGTCCCATATTCTGGAAATCAATTATTACCATGCCATTTGAAGTAATGTTTTCTGATACGCCACCAGTAGGTTCCGTATTTGAACCAAGTGGGGTTGTTTTCTCCCCCTTCTTTCGCCCTTTTTGCTTGGATTTAATATTTGGATCTTTACCTGCTGGGATATTGGCAGTTTTATTTACATCAGGTGCACCAACAACTAATTTGGTTCTCCTATGTTCTCTATTTACTCCTCTCTTTCCCATTCTCTTCCCCGTCTGAACGTCAACATCAGGTAAGGTTTGGGGAAGTTGCATCTCATTGACAAACTCCGGTTGAACTGAATCCTCATTGGCTATCTCATGGGTAAAGTCACGGAACACCAATCTTCTGAATCTTAAAAAAAATCTCCCCACCAAATCAAAATTTATACTTTCATCAGGATAAAGACAATCATGAGCTGTAAATCGGAGCTTGGATAGCATCTTGGCTGAAAAAATATTTATTGTCTCTTGTTTATCAGATATATCATGCCCGATAATGGGTTTCTTGGACCACATTTTCCGCAACTTCTTGGCACTAAATTTAATCATGGGGGTGGACCCCATAGACTGGCCATCAATGCTTTTCTTGTCCGTTCCAACATGGGAAACTGCCATGTAGTCTTTTATTTCATTTCTTCCAAATTGGTCGAGCTTATGTGGCCCCGGCTAATATCAACATAAGGAAACAACAAATACTTGCTCTTTTGTCGTTCCCTTGATTCATAGCCCTTTTCAGATTTTTCGTTAATTTTCCCATCACCATGCTCTACACTGTAAACTTTGTTCTCTGTAGACTTTGAAGACATAATGTGGCTGGTCATTTTCATCTCAGATGAAACCATTGTACAGGCAGCTTCATCATTTCCATCTTTAGGATCCTTGTTACTTGCTCTGTTTCTGGATTTTGACGCCAGATTGCTTGAGATAACTTCTGATGGTAACCCATCTTGAGCATCACTTTTAGCATCAGTTGATGAATTGCCAATTGGTGGTGCCCTAGGGAACGATAAAAGGCTGACGGGCAATTCTGGATGACAGTAAACTCAATCATACCAGGCACAGAAACATCCTGGGCGAAATATCTGATACGTGCAAGTAAGTCCGCAGGTTCAAACAGAATCACCGGTACTTCACCAAGTTTACACGCTTTCTCCACTGACATTTTACCTCCTTCCTTGGCTACAGCAGTGTTTCTACCTTCATCCAGAAAACAAGGACAAGTCATCTCCATCTTTGCACGCCTACCAATCTCACCTACAGCCTTCTTAACAGCACAGAGGAAGCTTTTAGAGTTGCTTTGCCATGACATCTGTTCAAAGTACTCATGAAAAGGCTTCAACTGGGAAGGCCAACACCAAAACAAACTACCACTCCCAAAGTATCTTACCAGGAGACAGTCCCTTCGCTCAGCCTTTGCAGTATCTTTTGAAGCATCAGAAGGCTCACAAATCAGTCCAGGCCACCATGACCGAGTCTTTATTTTAGCCCATGCAAAATCACTCACATTGAACTTGTATCCTTGGTTATCAATTAACTTTCCTTCCACATCATTCCCTCGTACTGCATTCTCATCTATACTGTAGTCCTGAACTTCTGAAATGCTTCCTTCATTCCCATTATCATGCAACAATGCACCATTTCCTTTCCACAAATTTTCCTCATTTATATGGCTTCCAAATAATACGCTTTCCGCCAGACAATTTGAATCTGGTGGACAAAAAACTTCCACATATAGAGAAATACCATTACCAGAAACTTTTACATTGTTACTTGAATCAACAAAATTCAATTGTGATGCATCACCTTCTTCCACACCCTCCTGCATCACAACCTTCTCAACCCCAGCCTCTTCATTCCCACTACCAGTTGATAACACTTCCTGAACCAACCCATACCCGTTTTCCATATTACTGCTGTATGGTACCTTGAATATTTTACCTTCAAAATCTGGTTCCAAGTAACCACCTGATTTTCTTCAGGAACAGCCTCATCCACCAAAGTAACTGTCGCAATTACACCAAAAACAGAAATATTTTCCCCATTGCCAAGCTCCCCTACACCATTTTCTCTAGCTGACACTTCAGGAGCAGAAACTAACTCGGTACACTTGTCACTGTAACTAGAAAACCCAGAAGCTTCTTCTAGGGTTTCACCACATGTATTTTGTGTTTGACCCACCTTCAACATCATGGAAGTCTCATCTAAGGGTTTTTGAGGTTTTTAGGGTTTCCATTTGAAAAATGAGCGAGAAAAGGTGACACCTTTACTCTAAGAGCCTGTTCGGCAACTCCTTATAAGTTGGTTTAACCAACTTATAAGGAGATTTCTACTGTTCTGCTGTTCGGGAATAGCTTATTTTATGACTTATTTTATGACTTATAAGTCAAAAATAATAAGTAACAATTTGTAACTTTAAAAAAAATGACTTATAAGTCATTCTTAATAAGCTATTTTGACCAAATGTAATGACTATTTTGCCCCTCTTCTGTCTGGATAAATTACATCTCTACCCCTCGTAACCTAAAAAGCCTTTCTATTCTAACGTAAACATTTTTCACAGGCAAAGCTCTGATCTACTCTCTGCTCTGATCTACTCTCTCTTTGCACTCGATCCGACAATTTCTTGGCTTCTCCTTTCTTCGCTCCGCGGCTGTTACTCTTACTACTCATTCTACTCGTTCAACTGCTGCTACTCTTCGATTGTTGTTAGGTACCAAACCCTAGACCAAAATATTTGATATGTATATATACATGTGTGTATTATGTTATGTTTGAATATTTGGCATATAATTTTTCTTCTTAATTAATTTTGACTGTGATATAAAAGATGAGTATGTTGAATACTTGAATCTATCTGTGACTTTGTTGTTTTGGTTTTGTAAAAATATAAATTAAAAAAAGTGAACTTTGTTGTTATAGGAATTGTATATTCCATAGTTTCTTTGTTACCATGTGTTAATTTAAGGGGCTGATTGTTACATGATTAATTGATTATAATAACTCATATTGGTTAGTTCTTTATCTGAGTTTTTGTTTGTTAATGGTTGTTAATGTAATACTATGTATGTTGGTAGTGTGAGTATCGTGTCTCATGTTATATTATTGTTTAATGTTTATGAATTAGATGGAAAGTGAAGGAATAAGGGGATCGGAAAAACTTCAAACAAGGGGTAGGGGGCAAGGGGTAGGGGGAAGGGAATTGATGAAGGCTCAAGCCAAGGATCTGCAAAATGGGATGAATCTGCCCATCAAATGTTTGTGCAGTTATGTGTAAATGAGGTCAGAAAAGAAAATAGAGATGGCAATCATTTTAACAAAGTCGGGTGGAATTATATATTGATCAATTTCAATACAGAGACAAATAGAAATTACAACTTAAAACAAATAAAGAATCATTGGACTCAAATGAGAGGAGATTGGTTGTTGTGGCAACAATTAATGTATAAGGATACAGGAATGGGTTGGGATACTGCCAAGCAGAATGTTGCTGCGTCTGATGAATGGTGGCAAAACAAAATTAAGGTATAATCAATAAACTTTACACAATTATTACATAGTAAGTTAGATTTATTAATTATTCTATGATAGTCTCTTAAAAAAAATTCTTACACTATATGCAGATGAACAAAGACTTTGCCAAATTTCATAACAAAAACTGTTCAATATACAACAATGAGTATCATGAGTTATTTGCAAGTGTGGTTGCTACAGGTGAGGGTGCATATGCACCAAGTCAAGGGTTTGCCCCTCCATTAGTGTCTACGCAGAGATCAGGAGTTGGTTATGATGATTACTTTGATGTTGATATTGAAGGAGATGCATATGGTGGTGGTATTGGTGGCGAGGGTAGTGGGGATAGCGATGATCTAGGGATGGGAGATAACGGTGGTGTGGGTAGTGGTGTCCGTGAGGTGTTTTCTGGGCCATCAAATAGCCAATCAAAGAGACCATCAAACGAGGATCTTAGTAACGTTAAAAAAAAGAAAAAGGCAACAACTCGGGAGCATCTATCCAATCAAATTGATTCAATGTTAAATATCATGTCAAACAAAAGTGCAACCACAATGACATATCCTGTAGAAACCGTAAGTCCAGCCGCATGCATCAAGTTATTGAGTGAGCTTCCGAATGTGCTTCCAAATACTCCATTTTGGTTTTCTGCCTGCACAATTCTGCTGAGCAAAGATGTAAGAGAAATGTTTGTAAATCAGCCAGATATTGACACACGCCTAGGATTCATCAAGTCACTTGTGGAGATGAAGAATTCTAAGATGCCCCCCACCTAGTTTTCATCAAGTTATCGTTTGAATACTTTATTTGTTGTTGTAATGAGATGTTTTATGAAGATTATATGTATCTGGCTTTGTTTAGTTACACTAGTTTATTGATTCAGGTTCTTGCTAGTATTACTTTAAAAAGGTAAGCATGATGCATATACTTTATGAGTTCTTGCTATTATTTGGTTGGATCTTTTATGATTTATGAATACATATTCTGCATTGCTATTATCTGCTTGCACAATTAAACATTCTACAATTAGAAAAGTTTCTTTTTCTTAAATATGATCTATAATTTACAGGTCTCGTCATGGGAATTTGCAAGAGTTAATTGAAGTTTTGACTTGTTTAGTTGTTACTGTTATTAAAATGGATATGAATCATATTCTAGCACAAGTGGATGAACAGTTGAACCATTTTTTTAATGCTAGTGTTTTTGATAACGATGATAACAATGAAGAAGAGTTTATAAGAAATAGAGAGTTGGATATTCAAAAGTGGCAGGAAGAAGATAAAGAATGGTTACTAATGTCTAACATGGTTAGTCTTGGAATTTATATGTATTATGAGAGTTTTATTTGTAAGGAACCATGTTAGAATTCCTCAAGAACTGGATACATGTTGATAATGGAGATACTAAATGGTCATGAATCACGATGTTATCAAGATTTTCGTTTAGATAAAAATACTTTTTTAGAATTGTGTGGTGATCTTAGAAATCATTATGGATTGAAACCCACTCGTGATATCGTTGTGGAAGAACAAGTAGGCATGTTCTTGATGACTTTAGCTCATGGGACTGGAAATAGATTGATACAAGAGACTCTTCAACATTCGGGAGATACTATCAGTAGGCATTTTCATATGGTGTTAAATGCAATCTTACAACTTTCCACATATATTATTAGACCGGACGTTAATTATAATAATGGAGCACTATATCATGTGCCCCGGAATGACCGATATCTTCCATTTTTTGAGGTATAATTGTTTCTTTTTCTCTTAATAAACTGTACATTAATTATGCATGTTGTATGAAGGTTTTCTTTTCCATATTTTATTAGGATTGTATTGGAGCAATTGATGGTACACACATAAAAGCTCGACTTCCAAAAGGGCAAGAAGTTCCATACATTGGGAGAAAAGGCATTCCGACACAAAACATAATGGCAGTATGTGATTTTAACATGTGCTTTACATTTGTATGGCCTGGATGGGAGGGTAGTGCTCATGACACTCGTATATTCACACAAGCACTTATAAGAGAAGAGCTCAAATTTTCGCACCCAACTGGTGGTATGGTCTCATATTTTTATATTTTCTTTGTTCATTTTTATATAACATTTTTTATTGATTAAATTAGTTTCTTGTATTTTCTTAGATAAATATTATGTTGTCGATGCGGGTTACCCAAACACAAAGGGCTACATGGCTCCTTATACAGGACAATTTATAAGGTATCACCTCCCAGATTTTCGTCGTGGTAGAACAAAAGAAAATCGTGCACCAAAAGGGGTTAAAGAGAAGTTTAACTATTTTCATTCCTCTTTAAGAAATGTTATTGAACGTACATTTGGAGTGCGGAAGGCAAGATGGGCTATTTTGCGTGATATGCCATTTTTCTCAATCGAGACACAAAGAAACATTGTTATTGCATCAATGGCCATCCATAACTACATAAGAAAAAAATCTAGCTCAGACAATGCATTTCAAGTGGCTGAGAAGGAGGGATATCGTCCAGAAGATGTTATTGGTGGTGGTGATGACAATGTTGTAGATTGGGGTGGATCTACTTCAGTTAGTAATGGTTTAGTTATGCAAGCAATGAGAGATAATATTGCATTAAGAATCTCTAACTTGGAATAACATTGTAGTTGATATATTTAGAGAATTTGTTTAGATTTTTATTGAGTGCAATTATGAATGATTGTTATAATATGATATTGAATCAATTCATCTTTTTATAATTCCTTTTTAGTAATAACATACATCATCCACACATTTGACTCTCCTTTAAGCTAAACTAAGATTATTGGTTTTTCATGCCCAATGATGAACAATAAGTTGGTTACCAATAAGTTGTTTAAATAAGCCATTTAGCAATAAGTTATTTAAATAATAAGTTGTTTACCAATAAGCTGTTCAAATAATAAGTTGTTTAAATAATAAGTTGTTTACCAATAAATTGTTTAAATAATAAGCTGGTTAAATAATAAGTTGTTTACCAATAAGTTGGTTATCAATAATAAGTTGTTTACTAATAATAAGCTGTTTAAATAATAAGTTGTTTACCAAAGTTGGTTAAATAATAAGTTGTTTACCAATAAGCTGTTTAAATAATAAGTTGTTTACCAATAAGCTGTTTACTAATAATAACCTGTTTAAATAATAAGTTGTTAACTATTAATAAGTTGGTTAAATAATAAGCTGTTTACTAATAAGTTGTTTAAATAAGTTGTTTACCAATAAGCTGTTTAAATAATAAGTTGTTTACCAATAATAAGCTATTTATCAATAATAACCTTCAATATCAATGTATCTGTTTATAATGTCCTTTTCAGTAATCTTTACATTTTATTTTAACTTATAAGTTATCAGCCGAACACCTTCATAACTTATTTTAACTTAATTTCTGACTTATAAGTCGTTATCATCCCGAACACTTTTATTTATAAGTCACAACTTAAAATAACTTATAAGTCAACTTATATTTTAACTTATAAGTCACGTTAAAATAAGTCATTCCCGAACAGGGCCTAATTATTGACCACATATCAACTCCATAGCTGGCCAAAAAAAGAAAAAAACATAGAAAATCAAACACACTTGTTGCTTTATATCATTAATAGGCGGATTCCAACCAAATATAAAAATTATAAAACCCACTACAAAATTCAACAATTCCCAGATAACAAAACATGAAAGTTCCACCGACGAATGAGAAATTTAAGAAACATATCCAACAAGTGAGAAAATTAAGTACCTGAAAAACAAATGCAAGATATTTGCATTTCCGCCAATCTTCTGATAAATCTTTCCAAATTATAGAAAAAAAACGATTGTTCTGAAAAGATTGAAGCTTTGTCGAGAAAAAATAAGTAGAAAGATATATGTGAGCTTATGTGGTTGGGTCTCTGTTGAGTCCGGGTATGAAGGTTTGTGGGTTTTTGAAGTCGGGTCTTGTTTTTTAACCTTCTTTAGCAAACAAAGAGGTCGGATCCTTACCTAGAATTAATATGGAGTATTGATTGATATTCAGTCGTCAGAACAATTTGGTTTCGGGTTCAGGTTTCCATATCCACATGACGGTTACGGGTCGGGAAAGTTAAATATTGGAAATTAGAATTTGAGAGTAAAAATTAGATAAAAAGTAAAATCGCCAGAATTATATGAAGAGAAATGGTATATGTTTATATTTGTTTTTAAAATACATGGATAATATTTTTAAAAAAAATAAAAAATTCATATTTCTCCGGCATATGTTAGTACATTTTTAAGATTAAGTTTGGAATTTTTTATGAAGGATTTAAAGAGAGAGATTAAGATTAAAACAAAATTTAAAAATACTTGGTTGTAAAATATTTTCTTTGGGTTGAAAAGAGAGTAAAATTCCTTGAAAATCTTGAGGATAAAATTAATTTTAATTTAAAAAATGATATATATCTCGACATCATAAATAAGTATCAATAATAACTATTTTGAAGAGTATAGAGATAAATACGAAAAAACTCGATTCAATTCTCAATAAAAATACAATTTTACTTTCAATCTCCCACTAAACGTCAATCACCAGGATTATAAACTAAATTAAAAAACAGGAGACTCTTTCAATTTTAATAACTTTCCTCATGGTAAAACTTAAATACCACGTCATTTTACTATTCCATTGGGTATTTATGCTTTCCGAATCTTGCCGATAGTTTACCGCATTACCTGTACTGAAGAGTGCATTCAAAAGGTAGCAAAGAAACAATTAAAGTTGCATGGAAATTCTTAAGCTCCACATCTGCAAAAAAGATATATTGCGACAGTGACATTGAAGGCAAACACAAAGATGGCATTTGTTTTCTAAGTAATAATAATAAGAATTCATTTTATCTATAAACGATGCACAGTTATAATATTTTTTTAGTAGTTTAAAATCATCCAGTCGTGTACTTTCAACCAACTGAGTCAGTTTTGCACAATGCCAACCAATTGTATCTACAAGAAATGGAACCTTTCAGCTAGCTGGTTCATATCTGCAGACACAATCATATATCTTCCCTTTGATCAACTTTTCAGCCAACCGCTGATTCTTCACCATCGCAAGCTGTACAAAAGAATAGCTCAAGTCAGAAGAAATTTTGAGAAAAATATTTGACAATCAATTTGTAAGTTCTCCCATTAAAAACAAC